>JBCNJP010000016.1:6187114-6587289 GCA_039602395.1 Deinandra increscens subsp. villosa
TGTCGTTCCCCTATGCTTCAACAGAGTGAAAGTGGTCTATTTGGATCCGTAAACATGATTCCACATTGGGCTACATCAAGGTTCAGCGTTGAGCCCGTTTCTGTTCAAGATTGTCTTGGATGAGTTGTCTAAGTCAATTCAGTCAAACATCCCGTGGTGTATGCTTTTTGCGGATGATATTGTGCTGGTGCCGGAAAAGAAGCATGATTTGAATGTGAAGCTCAAGGAGTGGCATGCCGTCTTATGGCGGTGAGGCTTGCGAATCAGTAGATCGAAGACTGAATACCTCTATTGTAATTTCGGCGGGACTTACGCGGGGCAGGTCATCCACTGGTGGCGCAAACATCGAAGTTTAAGTATTTAGATTCCTTCCTACATAGTAACGGGGACATTGACTACGATGTTACCCACCACGTTCAAGCAGGGTGGTGCAAGTGGAGGGCAGCTTCGGGTGTTTTGTGTGACAAAAGGTTTCCAGGTAAATTAAAAGGAAAATTCTATAGGGTGGCGATTCAGCCTCTTTGATGTACAACACAGAGTGTTGGCCAATGAAAAAGAGTCAAGCGCGAAAGCTGGAGACAGCTGAGATGAGGATGTTGAGATGGATGTGTGGGCACACTAGGTTAGATCGGATAAGGAACGAGGTCCTTAGAGGTAGATTAGGTAGCATGTATCTCCGGTAAGATTAGAGAAGGGAGGTTGAGATGGTTCGGGCATGTGAGGAGGCGATCGTTGATTGAGCCTGTTAGGAGCGTGGAGAGGCTTACCGTTGAGGGGAGGAGGAATAAAGGTAGACCTGAACTGACGTGGTGTGAACAAATTAGACATGATTTGCTAGACTTGCACCTATCTGAGGACATGATCAACGATAGGAGAGTATGGAGGAGTATGATAAGGGTTAGGGATTTCTAGGTTTATGTGTATTCATATATCTATATTCTCGTATGTCTGTATTTTTATGCACTTGTCGTTCTTTAGCCTTTTCGGCTTTGCGTGTTGTTTTTCGTGCTCTCTTATGGTACTTACATTTGTGTGTCCTTGGTTTTTTCTTTGTGTTTTGTATTGCTTATGTGTGGCTAGTTGTTTTGTTATGTGTTTCGAGCCGGGGGTCCCCTTAGATGCAGCCTCTTTATCCCTTGGGGTAAAGGTAATATTTGTCATCTTCTTATCCTCCCCAGACTCTGCCCTTTGGGTGAAATTTTTACTGGGTATGTTGTTAACTTGTTATATACCTAAAGTATCTAACTTTTAATATATGGGTATCCTTTAAAAATGTCTTTTTAATAAGACTATTTATATTACCAACTTCTTTTAAGAGTTGGCTATTCAACAACTATAAAACATTGGTGTTATAACAGTTTGTCTTCATGTTCTTCCAACGTCGCTATAAAACATTGGGTGTTGTGTTTTACACATAAGTAACCTGCCAACTTAACTCCACCCACGAGCCATGAAGACCAAAAACGACGCCTAATGGTGTGTGCCTCCAAGAAGTCTATTTTATTACAATTTCAGGAAGATATCATGAGCACACCATTAGAAATTCATACAAGGCTACTACTTAATATGAGATGGGAGTGATAAGAATTCCATGATACATCCTTATAAGTCATAGTTGACTTTTTAAAATTTACTTCAAAAGTACATTGTAAAATACAAGCATAGACAAAGTCAGGATGGATGGATGGATGTAATCAACTGCTGGGTATTTAAGTCTAGAATAGATTCCTATTAATATACAAAATAACAAATCACTTCACTGTCTGGGCACAGGTGGTGGCGGTGTCGGCTGATGGCTTTGCCCGTAAAATCCGATGCCCGGAGGCCTGTAGTATCCGCCGCTAGTCTGAGACTGCTGCTGCTGCTGCTGCTGCTGAGGTGGCTGGTGGCCGGGCCTCATCATCCCCATTGCGATATGTGACGGCATAGGTGGTGGCGGAGGTAGAGTGCTAGAACCGTATGCATATGGCATTCCACCCATCATTAAACCAGAGGAAGCCTGAGCAAACTGGTTCGCCGGAGAACTTGTGCCGCCAACTGCTGATGGTGGCGGAGGTGGGGGTGGGGGTGGGAATGATGTTTGGATGTTAGTAAAATAACCCGAACTAACATCTGGATTGGTTAGATCCGAGACTGACATTGGTTTTTCGAGTTTGGGTCGCTTTTCTGGAGGGAATAAAGAGCTAAATCCGGATGAGTTAAAGCCGTTGCTGATTGAGGCGGCTTCCTCTGCAACTAGAGAAGAGAGGACAGATGTGAGCATTTGTGCGGAGGATGTTGAAGCGGCGAGTTTTGCAGCGACTGCAGCTGCAGCGGCTTTCTTGTTTTCTTCGTCAGTAGCATGTGAAGTGGTTCCAAAAGGCATTGATTGCTGGATATTATCAACAGCAGTAACATGTGTAGTAGTTCCAAAAGGCATTGATTGCTGGATATTATCATTAGCGCCTGTTACTTCACTACCTGGAAGAGAAGGTGAGACCAGCTTCTTCCTCAAATTGGCAGCATCATCAATTTGGCGTCGAGCAACCTGCAAATTCATTTGCAACTTTAGGGTTTTCATAGAACAGAAACAAAAATTTCATCTTTCAAATCAAGACATAATTTTCAAAATCAGAAAAATGCGTCGACTAAAGATAAATGTAATTTCGAAATCCAAGTTACCATATTGTCTCGTCTTATTTACAAGGATGTTCTATCTAGGCAATGAACTAAAGTGTTTTAATAATGATATTAGGTGTTCTAATATTGTGTGTGTTCGTGTGTTTTCTTAAAAGGGGATAGGAAGGATCAAAAACCAACGTGTAATGACTACTTAAGAACCTTAGGCCGTGGTTCTATGTTCATAATTATATGTTGCAATTGTTGGTTATGTAGCTGAATTAGTTAAATCTCTTGAGTAGTTGAGTGGCCCTCTAGATTTGGTAAAAGTTACACAGCAGCCTTCTAAATGGATTGTGTTCACAGGTTGGCAAGTCAAACCTTGACAGAAAGTCAAAAACCTGAAAATCATGCAAGACACATGAACCTGAAAGTGACACGTGTATTCTGATATTGTGTTAAACTAGGGCTGCTAAAGGCTCGTGTTTACAGGTCGAACCTCAACACAAACCCGAAATCGTGTCACACATGAACCCCAAGATGACATGTGTATTCACAAATTGACATGAATAGAGTCGTTTTAACCTGAAAATCTTTTTTTTAAATAATACTTCAAAGTTACATATTTTTTTAATATTTTTAGGCAATTATGTTTAATCTATGCCAATCTATTTTTAGTTTAACATATAAAACACCCAATCAGTCTTAAGTTATCACATAAAACACATTTTAAAAGAATAGAGTATATAAAAATAAATATGTTAAACGGGTGAACCCTCAAATCTGCCAAGTTCACACTAGCAGAACCCGTTAAGCTAACTGTCTTCACGAGTTCAGCCCAAGACTGAACCAACCAGCTAGACTACCAGATTCCATGGTAGGTTCATGCCATGTAGTGTCAAAAAATGACAACCCTATTGCATAATATGTTGTGTTCTCTGTCTAGTTTGCTTACTTTACTATTTGTGACAATTTAGTATAACAAAAATTATAATTGGTACAACTAAGTAAAAAAAACAAACCTAGAAAGTAAAATATCACCCATAACAGAGCTATTAGTGGGGACTGGGAGGATGGGATGAGAACAATCCATTCCTCTATCCTAGGGAATAGAGACACTGCTCCCACAAAGACCCTAGCTCCAAAAACCTTTTTTTCCGTGTTCAGTATATTAATCCAGATAGCAAAACTGTAGCTAAGGGAATCCAAGCAACAACCATCCAAACAATGCTAATAACAGAAATAAACCACCACTAACCTAAAGTGGTGAGAAAACTAATCTGGCAGAGAAAACTAATTTGGCAGCAGATAAAAGAGCAAAAAGCAAGGAAATAGTATCACCTGCAACCCTTGAAAGTACCTATACCTACCCCACCCCACACCCGGGTCTAAAAAACTTATACGCCATGACAATGTTAAGGCAAACAAAAGTGTAAGAAAATTTAGGTCCCCAAGACAAATCTAGGACAAATCTGTATATTTGCCCTAAATGTCCATAACCTTAATTCTACGTCTCCAAGAACTCTTATCCCAAATCATGTCCTTAGAGAAGTGCAAGTCTAGCAAATCCTGAATAATTCGTTCCTCTGGTGGCTAGTATCAGGGTCGATTCGCTTAGGATGGCTCGCAACCAAATCGCAAAGCTCCATTGAGAAGTGTATGAAGTCATGGCGCAGCAACAAGAAGTATTGGCACGACATGACTTCATGCTTCAAACAATCCTCTTCGAGCTCCAGGCTCTTTGCGCCTCCACCCAAAACACAACTTCTTCTCCTTCTCAATCCCCACCTCCCATTGCCAAAACCTTGAGGGTAATCATAATTTTAACTGAAAGGAACAGGACTTTTGGTGTAAAACTTTAACACATTTTTCTCTGAAAAGTTCAAACGGTTACATGCAAATACTTTAAAGAAAAAACAGAGAATAAAAACTAACTTCCTAATTTAGCACATAACCTATCAAACACTTATGAACGTATTATTCAAGAATTAGAAACACAGAAAATGGCATTAAGTGCTCCTAACCCACGTGCACATCTCTAACTTCATGAGCTTTGACATAGTCAGAATTAGTGCTAACAAACCTATGTTCACCAACACAGGCCCAGCACAGCACAATCACTAGAACCAGCCCAACCATTAGGTGTACTCGGCCATCCACCATCTCCGGTCCCTGCAGCAAGAGCTACATTCGTGGCCACTATTACCATCATAATTGGCGCACCATGGGAGGCTTGAACTATTGAAGAAGGTTGTAGTGTTGGCAAAGAAAAAGGACACCAATCAAGGGTGCAGCCGGGGAGCCCAAGTGGCGCTTCACCAAATCTTCTTCCAATGCCACTGTGGTGACCAAATGGCGACCACCATGGTGCTTCACCAAATCTTCCGTGGATGTCACCATGCCACCGCGGTGATGTCACTATGCCACCGCGGTGACAAAGTGGCGGCCGCTATGGCTCTTCGGTAAGTGTTATCTTCAATTTTCTCCTTGCAAACAACGAACATTTGAGTGACCTGGAATCATGCGCGCCACACCCTTCTAACCCACACCCACATCACCATGCACTATGTAAACCAATTAACCAATCATCATCTAAGTAGGAAATTGTGTTGCACATGTATCCTTTCTTTATGCGCGATGTTAGTAGAATTATAGTAGTGGTTTAGCTATTTAAATCATGCTCCAATTAGTTTACCCTTCTGTTAATTCCTTTTTGTAAGCCTATAAATCAGCCTTGCTAGTGTATGAATGTATATGTTGAAAATTGATCCATACTATCTCTCATGTTCTCGTGATTTCTCTCTAAACCAATATGGCACACATTAGATGTTCAAGGTCTAGGACTATAATCCACCGTAAACAAGACTAGGGTATCAACACATTATTCCAGCAACATTTGTTCTAGCATCAAATAAGAAATATATGGCACAACTACTGATAAAAAAAATTAAAAAAAAAAAAAAGAAACTACGACCAAAAGAAGAAACTATAGTTCATTCGAATTTTCAAATCCATCCCAAGAATAATCTATGATAGGAAAGAGAGGTATTTAAACCAAACGTTGCAACAATCCACATTATAAATCAGTATTTCAAGAAGTAGAGAACCTTTATCCCCATATTTGCTCACGTTGTCATAGTCAAAGGGCATAACAAAATTTATGCATATATCCTCAAGAAATCGAAGAGTAATACAGTTTATGGGTACTATGTGTGTTCTGAAGAGGACGAAGGCAAATGGAGAGGAGTGTATATGGGATAACGGTTTTTTCTAATTAAGGTGATTGTGGCAATGTAGGAGAACATTATGGTCAAAAATCAATTTTCCGACGAGATGTATTGGCAACATGTGGTTGGGGATCGCTGGTCAAATTTTACACCGCAAAATCAAATCGATTGTTAAATGCGAATCCAACTGGAGTACTTTTGTTACCTAGAGTTTAACATTTGTACTTTGTAGCACGACTTCTGCAACATATGGCACCCAGGGTTTTAATTGCACGTAGGATTTGGGACGAAGGGAGCAACTTGGCTCCGATACTAGGGGCAACAAACCCTATATGCAACCTGCCTATCAACTCCCTCCCGCACATGCCCGAACCACCTCAAGCTCCCTAAGAGGCTCTCCACGGCCTCCCCCACACATTCATCTACTCCTCCGCTAAGAGGCTCTCCACGGCCTCCCCTGCACACGCCCGAACCACTTCAATCTCTCTCCCAAATTTTATCGGATATGAAAGCTACCTCTAACATATCCCTAAAAACCGTATTCCTAGTACGACCTAACCCTGTGAATCCACACATCCACCTCAACATCCTCATCTTAGCTCATCTCAGCAGTTTGTAACTTCCATGCTTGGGTATTATTGAACAATTAGACCCGTGCATCATTGTTGGTTGAATAGCAACCCTCTAGAATTCCCCTTTTTAACTTTTTTCGGAACCTTTTGTTGCACAACACTCTAGTGGTTGCTCTCCACTTGCACCAACCCGCACCGCCTGGATGCAAAGGGCAACATCGCAGCCAATTTCTCTATCACTCTGTACGAATGATCCTACTTAAACTTGGTACATTATGTACCGCTTCTTGGCCTCCAATCGTTATTTGAGTGTCCTCGTCATTATTGTTCACACTAAAGTTGCAATAGAGATATTCAAGTTTAGACCTACTAATGCGTAAGCCTTTTCCCTTGAAGACCACTCTCCACTCTCCTCTAACCACACATTCAAGTCTATTTCTTCTCTGCCACCAACACAATATCATCCGCAAAAACCATACACCACGAGATGGCCTCCTGGATCGACTTCGAACACCTCATCTAGGACAAACCAAAATAGAAACGAACTCAAAGCAGATCCTTGGTACAACCCCACCTTCACCGGAAGTAAATCAATATCCCCCACAGGTGCCCAAACACTTGTCTTCGCACTATCATACATATTTGCGTAAGATTTCCACGTGGATGAGAGTAGAACAAACCGGTGGTAGCGACAAGGAGAAGCAGAGACAATGCAGAGACAATGCAGAAAGAACTCAAATCTCATACTCACCATCACTGGCTGCTAGATATCGTCGAAGAACAAAGAATATCATAACTAGTCTAATATACATTCAACTCCCCTCCCACGCCATGACTTTTCCGACATAATGTCTCGGGAGAATCCATGTATAATAACATTATACTTTATATATCGAGTCCCTATGTAATGCTATTCCATACAATCAATATACAATTACCCTTTGTGGTTCAACTTAAAGTAACTCCTTCTCAATGAACATTCAAAGAAAGAAAAATTTTATGGAAACATTCGCTAGCCATGGAATTACAAAGACTTTAGTGGATCCTCTCATTCCTCGGTAAGAAAAGTAAATATGACTGCAGTTTTCAGTGGATCCTCATTCCCTAGTAAGAAAAGTAATGTTAAGTATTCTTCTTTGATTTAGGTCTGCTTGAATAGCTTAGCTGAAGGCAATATTCAAGGTAACAATGATTTTCGACCATAATCACGTGTTGTATTTGAAACTCCTATTAATCAACATGACCTAGCCGTCAAAGAAACCATATTATAATTGATGATTTGACCCCACTAGACCAATCATGCTTTTAAAGAAACTTCACATGGCAAGATACATCTCCTAAAGATGATGATCCAAATCAGGTTAACTTGACATTGAGCAATGTACATGCGACAAGGGAGTTAGGGAATCAATCAAGACACTAAAACCAACTTTAAGGAATTGATGATGTAAACAAGAAGTTGGCACTCATTAAAGTGATCAAACAAAAAACAGAGTAAGAGAACAAAATGGGAGAAATAATGGTGGTAAGAGAACCGAAGAAATTACAATGGGAACACTAGATGTGGACACACAGAAATAGAACAAACCCTACACCTTCATTTATGGGTTTTATATCAACTTCTGCGAGACTCACGATTTTATAAGGCAACATGCAAACTGTTGTAGCCTTCTGTTAGGTTTGGGTACCACGGTTCACCAAACAGGTCCTCACGACCTCCTGCAACATGCTGATATAACAGCCCTGTATCACCCTGTAACAGCCCTGTCACAGTAGTGGCGGCTGCCCTGAAGTGGTGGCGATGGGCTGAGAACACAGAAAAAAGCATCGGTGATTTGCTGGTCTTAATCAACAGTCGGGGAGATGCAAAACCGCCAGCAAACACATCCGAACTCACTCATAACTGGAAATAGAACGAAACAAGAATGTACGTGGTTCGTCTAAACTCTAGACTGACCTTCATCCACGGCCGCATGGCAAGTAGGTTTTATTTTTTCTAGAGGTGGTGATGAATTACAATTACAAGAGATATATTTATAACAAGAGAATGAAGATAAAAAAAAATTGTCAATTGATCTCACTGCCTAAATTAACAAAAATACTAGGGCCAGCTGCCAAAGTCGGTTGAAGCTGATCTAGTTCCAGATGCCCAAGCCTCCACACGACCAACACCTTCCATGTGTATCATGATGCTTTTACAGCCTAAAAAAGGTTATATTATATACAGAAAACTGAATTAGTCTAGAGTGTTCCTTGGGAATATTTTATTGGCTAACTTTCTTCACACATACTTGGTACCAACACAACAATATGAGGCGTAGGCAAAATCTGAAATCATCCTTCATAGTACCATTGCCAAGGATGTGCATCCCACACGTTGCCCATTTTGTTTCCTTGTCAAGCTTATCACACCCAGCAGTTTCGCCTAATATACAGTCATATCATCATGTCCATGAACACCATCTCTATGTACTCCCTATTCTTTTCCATGCCTTCTAAATTCAATAAGTAGACCTAATTTATGTAACTTATTTCAGTAGTTCAAACACATGTGGTATATTTTCTTCACAGACTTATGGCTGACTTAAGCATCAAATGATTATTATCTGCATTCCCCCAACCCCAATCAAAAAGAAACAAAAGGATCTAGGCACAAGTTGTCTTAAATGACATAAGAACTGAACAAAACACATTTAAAGTACAGCCCCTATTCGGTGTTTTCAAACGATGCTACCAGCATGATATTTTTATCATTGCCCTTGGAAAACAAAACCATTTTAAGGGAGCATGCTTTGTGTGACATGCGGATGGATCTCAAGGATAGCTCAGGCACTAGAGCTAACATCATTTCGAGTTTCTTCAAGAAGTCACTATGAAGTAACATAACAGATTTTGTTCAAATCTCAAGTTGTGAACAGGTAAACTGCAATTGCAGGGGGGGGGGGGGGGGGGGGGAATTCTCACTGCCATGGACTTATACAAAAAACACTAGCTATTAATTGGAGAAACCCAATGAAATGCAGAATCTGAATTAACGTCGTTTAAGTAGACTATCAACGTCCTACAGACTAAAGACTTGCGTAATTAGAATGACACTCTTCTGAAAAATAGAATATGACTCTAGTTAAACCTAAATAATTAAAGAAAAACAAATAATATATATCACCAGATCTGTTCCTAAGCCGTCTTTCATCCCAAATTGGGATTTATGACTGTTTGAGCCTTGAGGTGTGCTGTCAATCAGGTAGTCTAGATTAGAACAAGAGAAACACAGAGTTCAATATGATTAACATCATAATATCTGAGGTTATGTTGAACCTCTACTAAAAATAGGTGTCTCACTGTCTCTTTCATAAATAACCATTAGAACATGATATTAAGACAACCAGTAGCTCCGCGAACGCCCCTACCATATAAAAGGCAAGTAGGCAACAATCTGCGCGAGCTGGAGAGCATAGAAGTCACAGATCTAATGGAGACTAACATTAGCAAATTTCAAACACTAACATAGTATGATGCTCATTTTTAACAAGCTTTAGGTAACCAGCACTTTTATTATGTAAACAGCTTAGAGAATGGGCCATGGAGAGCGAGAGGGAAGAGTGAGTGTGTGTGTGTGTGTGTGTGAGAGAGAGAGATAGAGCGTACTTGCAACTGATTGAGAATAACATCCAGCTTCAATTCCTGAAATATAATTTATGACAAGAAAAAATCTTATCATTTACAGCACAAAGCACCTTAGGCAATTTTAATAATAAGAGATAATCCTTCCAAACCAAAAATAAAAGTCTTTCGGTCCATCAATTCTAACATTCAACTTTTCGTATTTTGCTCTTTCACTGTAACGCCCTATTATTTTTTAATGTGACAACTTTTTTATGTACGATAAAAACGATTTTGAATTTTGATTTGTTCTTTCATTGTAATGCCCTATTATTTTTTTAATGCAACAATTATTGCATTTATAATAAAAACAAATCTTTAAAAATTTACTTGGCAAAAGTAAGTCATTTGACAAACAAAAGCAAATTGATACTCTGTTATTGGACAGAGTGAGTAATATGCAATCATACCTGATCCTGGAGCGCTTCTTTAAGCTGTGAAATCAAAGAAGTCCTAGTCCTTTCTGCAGCTTCAAGTTGGTTGACACAATCTTGAAGTACATTTTCTTGCTCCTGGATTTCATCGAGCATTGAAGATCCTAGTACAACTCCTGAACAACACAAAGAATAGATGAATTCCCTAAAACCTCATGTTATTCACATATGTCAAGTTTAGTAAGTGTATTGACAAAAAGGACAATAGTAAATAAAAGCAAGCACCTTCACAGCCTGCATATCAAGAAAAAATATTTGAACTTAAAATCTTGTGAACTATGGTGAAATAGAATGATACAGAAGGACAAGATACATGTACTACATAAAAATTCTTGACCAACACATAAGCATACAAGATAATGAATAGATATACATCCTTTACCTTGACTTTCGATATCTCTCTCCAAATCTCCAAACCTGCGAACTGCAACTTCACAATTGTTTAAGGCAGTATCTTCAGAGGCATTTTCATCATGTACCAAATGAAAAGCAGTCATTATCTTTTCTGGAGCACCCCCGACACTCAATTTCTGAAAATACGGAACGTAAACAAACTTCGATATCAATTGAAGCCAAAAGATATCCTAATAGATCGTAAATGAAAACAAGAATGGTACTCACAAGTCTCAATGAGTTTGCATCCCTTTTCACTATTTTGATAGGGTTAGGGATAGGGATCTTTTCATTGCTAGCCAACTGAGTGGGAGGACTTTTACCAAGCATTTCATCTTTCAAATTCTGGCCCCGGGATCCAAACACCCTCCTTTCATCCCATATGCCAACCTTTTAAAGTAATGGAAGCAACATTGCTCAAAACGCATAGCAATGGTCAAAATTAAGGAATTGGTTCTCACAAGTCTCAATGAGTTTGCATCCCAATAGATACCCATTAATGCAATTGAACATACAAGCAAAAGAAAAGCCAATTAAGATAGAAAAAGAAAAATAAGTTACCAGTCTTGATGCGGCTCTCTTTCCGTTATCATCACCGTGTTCATTAACATGCTTGAGGGCTGAAGGCATGACCTTCCAAAATTCATTAACAAACTCACTGCCCTTCCGCCTACTATTTTGTAAAATGTCATTGGCCAAATATAAAAAAGAAACTAGCTGCTCTCGCTGAGCAGATTTAAATGATTTATGCCATATTTCAACAATCTGTTTGGCTTTCTTCCTCTGTGAAATACACGAACGGGATAATGCTGATTTAGCATTAAGAAAAACCATAGTGCCAAAAGATAAAAGACGTTATATCATGACTTCAACGAGAGGCACAATGACAACTCATTAATCAAATCAAAATGCTCAATAGTGACGTAAATAGAACATGTAAAGGCAGATGATGTAAAAACAAATTTACACATTAGGATTAGGTTATTGCAATGTATTCTAGTTTGTATGAGATGTTAAATTATTAACGCAGGACAAAACAAATGTAAGGACTTAACAGCCTAAGTGCTGAAGGGGGTCAATGTTGAGCGGCAAAAGTCAACTTCAAGACCAACAAGTTTAAGTCTTGAAGACATTCGGAAAGCAAGCAAAAACACTAGGTATGATATTTATTTATAGTCTGAAGAGAAAATCAACTTGAATTCTAAAAATAATACTTGTTTAAAAAATTTAAGTACATATGCATTTATTCTGATTAGCAGATTAAAAAATTCAATTACACCAGTTATGACTGGCTTAAACTGGACATCCAACTACAGCCACATGGTACACTCTTCATAGGTATGAACTCTAGACCAAAAGTAAACAGTTTGGATAGCTGAACTTTAGTTTCTTGGTAATACTGCTTTTGATGGAGTATTAAATAACTAATAATTAACAACATTAATGGCCACCAAATGTCCGTCTTCAAATTGCAAAAAGCATGAGGAGTTCTTTTCCTGTAAAAAGGATACATTCTATACTTTGTTGAGAGCTGTTGAGTTTAAACAGCTTGTCTGATAACACTTGTCCATCAAAAACATCATCACTCATCCTGCTAGCTATGTAACTAGATTCAAAATTTCTGCAAACCATGAAAAAAAATAATGATTAATATCATAACTTAAATTAAGCAACTTAACATTAATGGAACAAACAGACAGCAAGTAGCAACCACGAAAGAAACTGTGAAACACAGGTAGGAAGAAACATTAGGATTTGTCAATATGTCAGATTTTCAGTTATAATTACCTTCTATTTCTTCCTCCCCATGTACAACCCAAAATATGTGTAATACCTTCCCCAAATTGAGTTCTTAACAAGGCATAGGGCCAGATATGACACATTAACAGAATAGCATTTTGCTCACCGGTATCAAGTGATGACACATAATTATGCCTCATGAAGCCCAAGACATTGAAGCGTGCCGTAGTTGATGTATTCCCTCATGGTCATCATAATAACAACAACAAAAACAAAAAAAAAACAAAAAAAAAAAAACCCTTCTATCCCACACCAACTAGCATAAGAAAACAAACAAACATACCCAATATAATCCCACTCAAAGAGTAGGGTCTGGGTAGGGTGGGATTTGAGCAAACCTTACATTTATCACTAAGATAGGAATAAGAAAAGCCGAAAAGGTAAGCCTGTTTTTTACTTCTAGGGGTACTTTTTTGTTCCCTTTAAAGATGGAATGATAATTACGAGTATACCTGTTATTTTGCTATGTTTTATGGTTTGAACCAAATTTGTTTTGCCTTCATTTTTGGTCTTCACAAATTTCTAATTTTAGGTGGCCTGCCATATCAAGTTTCATGATTATTTTATCTATTTTGTGTGAAAATAAATGTTGAACAAAACAGTTTGCTATCTTTATCAAAGCGAGCATGACGAGCAATGTATAGTTGATCGATAGATAAATCAAGTCATCGATAACCATGATGGAAAGCAATGCAATCATAAAAACACATGAAGTTGACCGAGAAAATCTATTTTGTGGCGATGGTATTGACAAAGACAAAGAAAACATTGGCAGTCAAAAACTCAAAGAAAAAAGTAATCGAGAGACCTTCGAGGAGATGTTCAACGGGAAACTTGTTGCTCAATGTACAAGATGACATGCAAATAAGGAATTGTATATTGGGCAAGGAGCGGTGACACTCGACAAATCCGTTTTGCTCACTTATGTCAGGACAAGACCTCGATGAACAATACCAAAAGATAACAAAAAATTAGTTAAGTTACGAAATTCACCACGTAACATTTTTTAGCTTAATACTAATTTGGACCATTGCGACAAAAGTTTTAAGGTGGTGTAGACATTTGATTTATGAAGCAAAGGATAAATCCACATGTATCAAGAATGGTGATCAACGCACAACATAAAGTATAGATGACCATCATATGATAAAATAGGGTGAAACCACAAACATGTGGAGGGAGCATTGTGGATTTATCCATTTGACACAAAGAACATAAATTGATAAAGATCTAGTAATAACCGATAGAAAAAATTTAGAAAGCACGGAATGTAAAAAACAAGGATGTTGGTGACGGAGTCCTTATGTGAAAGGATAGAGGAGGCACGATAAACAAAGAAAGATCGGCTAAAGGTGAGAAAGACGAAGTGAGTGAAGGTCGTGTTTACTAGTGCATGTAGACCCTACTTCACAAAAAAAAAGGTGAAGTGAAATTCACAGAAAACAATTAAAGTGATCGCCGAACCAAATTAACCCACGAGAGTTCTCAAGTTGTTCGACAGAAAACGTTACAGACATGAGAACAGACATGAGAACATGGGGAATTAACTAAAGACCAGGCTGTGTGGCCAGTCTTTAAACGGCTAAAAGTTAAAAACTGTTCTGAAGAGAGAGCCATTAGGTGAATTCGGTGCAAAAAACCTCCTAAAAACACCTTAAAATAAATTATGTACAAAAACTAAAAAGGGACGGTGGTTGAAGGTGACAGATGAAGGCAAAAGGTGTTTCAGAGTCAGAATAGTGCGAGTAGGCCAACTGTGTGTTGGCGGTGGCCACACACACATACGCGGCGTGTTGAAGCTCAAGGGCGACTAAGTTTTGTGTGGTTGTTCAGAAATTGCATGTGAACGTGGTTTTGTTTTATAATTAGAAACTTTATTGGTACATGTTCAAAATGACTTTTTAGTATCCTTGGAACATCATCTTGGTTTAATGGGGAATGTATACATATAAAAGCATAAACAAACACCGTCATTGGCCCATAATCACACAAAAATATACAATTCAGTCAATTCACTTTAAACTTTTCTTCTTTTTCTTTTTTGATACAGCCCATACAACATTTTCTCCTATTTTTGATGTTACGGTTATATATGAAAACAAGATCAATTAAAAAACTTTTATAAGAGAGTCCGTGTTTGAGGTTTACATGAGGATACAACATGTTTGCTTTCATGACTCATGAGTATGCTTGTACCAACATATCAGTCAAGTGGGAACTAGCACGGCAATAATGGAAATTACGGTGACTTCAGCTTCTTTGATGAAGTTGGGAATAAAAAGAGAAATTCAATATTCAGCAAGTGTACAAATATATGCATTAATTACTGCTTAAAGCTACCAATATGAAAGTATAAAACTAACAGATACACTTGAACAAAAAGTTGTTAAAATCCAAAATTCATGCTTACTCATAAAGCATCATCTAGATGACATTGAACTTCTGTAAGTTCTAGTAGTTGCCATAGCTACAATATCATTATACAACTCATCTACAGGGTACAACTGCCACAACAAAGTAGTTGCTAACTCATCGATTTGACAAAAATTGTAGTTGGGCCATATTATTCTAAGGGTTTTATTCAGTTTCACAACATTTTACAAGGAAACTAAATGTATTTACCTTTTATATAACCTTAATTCATACTTACAAGTGGAAAAGAGCCCTTACAGCATTCAGTTGAAGATCCTAAGAAATAATTCTCTACAAAGAATCACCCCACCACACACACAAAACCATTTTCTTTAAAATATAATAATAATAATAAGTAAATAAATTTTTATTTAAAAAAAAAAGAACCTCAAATCCGTAACTCTCAAACCAAGTCTGGTCTCTTGGACAATTACTAACAAGGCTAACTAGCAATCTTATTCTTGAACTAATTACTAGATATATGTTGCAAAGATTGATAAACTTCGTTTCAATCGTGAACGCAAAAACAGTTAGAAGCCTTGGCTCTGAAATTTTGGATATCTCCTATCGTTTCCAACAATTAATCACTTCAAATCAATTCACATCGATTCTCCTCAAAACAAACATCCTAAAAGGTAGGATTTACGTCATTTCACCAGAAACTATGGTGTATATTATTAGCGATACTATATAAACACATTTTCAGATACTAACAGAGTATGAGCTTCGAGAAGAGCGTGTGCCGCTAAACCACAGGCAGATAAATCAGATTTTGTGCGAGAAAGATAATGATGATGAGAGAGAGAGAGAGAGAGAGAGAGAGAGGGCGTACCAGATATAAGATGAGGTCGTCAATGGCGAGGTGGAGAATAGAGAAGAAGCTGAGCTAGGGCTTCGATTGAAGTGGCAACGAATATTGAGAAAACCCCCAATGTGTAAATTAAAGAGGGGGGATTGCCCCACACTACCAACATATAAATGATTTTATTGTCAATGATTTTTTTTGAAATTATCTTTGATTTTTTCTATTGTTTTCACTAAAAAAATGTTATTATATTTTTAATAATTTCTTGGTTGGTTATGAACCTAAAGAGAAACGTTCTGATAGACACATGACTAATTTGATTGTAATTTTATCAATTTTTTAAAATATCTACCTAGTCGATTGTATACGATTTGATCAATTGTTCGAGACTATATCTAAAGCGCACACATATACATACATACATACATATATATATATTGAGCACTAATTTTAATATTTCGGGCATTGGGGATTTCCATGTAAATGTCATTTTCAAGTGTCACATACAAGTATGCAAATTATGAGATCTATATATTTCATCTGAAGTTTGTCTGAGATTGCAATACCGATTAAACATTTAAAGGTTATTGTATGTACTACATTGGAATATGTTTCAATATAGTCAACTACTATATTTGGAGGGGAAAAAACTTTTTGTTACAAGCCATGTCTTATATCGCATAATCTAACTTTTTAATGTTTCTTTTTGTTTAAAGACACAATGGTATAGGTGTTCGAACTTCAGGTTCTAAAATGTTTCACTTGTCAAACGAGCATAATTAAGCTTTGAGGCATCTTGGCATTTTTGTTAAATCATCTCTGTGTTGTATTCATACAGAGTTATGTGCACATAATCGTTTTCATTGATTAGGTTTGTTGCTATAACATATGCAAATATTTCATTTATACACATGTTTTGTTTTGGTTTCAAGTTGTACCTTTTGTTACATAATTTATTGAGAACCCCTTTTTATTTGGCACGTGAGTTTCTTCTGGAACTCTATTATCCTCTTTTAAGATTGAGAATACTAGCACATTAGCTGACGGTTAGTAAATTGTGCTGCTAAAATTTATCCAATTATTCTTATGGTGGCGGCAATGGTGCATAGGCTGCATAACCAAATATTTTATATGGGACAAACTTGATTTTCATTCAGAGAAAAGCTGTCATGAGGAGTATTTGTGATCTCTAGTTGGTTTAAACAGATTGTTGTAGTGATATATGGAAATGACATGCTCTCGTGTAGAAAATGGCAATTCATATCTTATCATGAACACCTTGGTAAGGTCACCGGATATACCAGCGCGAGTCTCCTCTATGGGTGAACCACGCACCAACCATGCCCCCCCCCCCCCATTTGTGATTGATGCACGCGAGTCTTTTGAGTAGGTTATTCCACGTGCGTGAGTGTGTGGATGAACGGATTTGACCATTCAACGGTAAAAAAAACGACCGTTGGCTTCATTAAAAAAATTACCTATTTATTTCTCTATTTAAACCCATTTTTTTACATGATTTTTTCACACCATTTCACTTTCTACTATTATCTACTCTAATTTTTTAAAGAATTTCTTGTCACCATGAACCCAAACAATCAAAACCTCAACCCTTGGAATATGTTGTATACGGGCCAATGCCAAGTTCCACCATCATCCTAACCAAATTACCACCCCTTGTTTCCAAACAACTATGCCCAATGGGCTCATATTCTGCCGTCCTATTTCCCCCCACATGTCCTCCCACAATCCTAACCCGAAACCCAAACTTCACAAGATAACGACGATATTGAAATAATATTGGAAATGCAAGAACCAATACGAAGACAAAAAAGAAGGGGGAAGCAAGTGGTTGAAGGGTCTTCGTCGGAAGTTCAAAAACAACAAAAGTGGAGCACCGACGAATAACTTAATTTGGTGCAAGCATGTGTTGATTTCTCCGAAGACCTGGTAAAAGGTAAATGTTTTTTTCTATTTATTACTTTATAAAATATTGAGTAAATTACATATTTTAACCTTTAACTTTACCCGTTTTGCAACTTTTGTCCTTTATCTTTTTTTGTTACACTCTTTGTCCTTTAACTTTTTTTTTCTTTCATCTTTTGTCCTTTTTAACGGATTTCGTTAAAATCCACCGTTAAGTCAAGGGTATTTTTGTCTTTTTACTTTTTAGGGTAGAAAAAATTACATATTTTGTCCTTTAACTTTGTCTGTTTTGCAATTTTTATCCTTTATCTTTTATTGTTACATTCTCTATCCTTTAACTTTTTTATTCTTTCACTTTTTGTCCTTTTTAACAAATTCTATCAAAATCCACCGTTAAGTCAAGGGTATTTTTGTATATTTACTCTTTAGGGGTATTTATTATACTTAAATAAAGAGGAAGAGTGTGTTATGTAAATCTATAATTTTTTCCTTTATCACCTCACCCACACCCTAACCTTAAACCATCACCGGTGAAAACCACACCCCCACTGTCGATAGGTCGGCGACATCCCATCGAACACTGTCGACGACCCTCCGTCGACCTCCCATCGACCTAACATCAGGTTTGTCAGGGGTGGTCATCGGTGAAGCAGGTGGCCTGGTGACCGCCGACGTTTGGCGAGGAGACGGTGGAGGGTCGTCGGAGGTTTGGTCAGGGCAGAGAGGGCTCGGAGATGGGAGGCCGTCAAAAGTTCGACATGGAAATATGAGAGGGGGAGGGGGGATCGATGCTGCCTTCTCTCTGAAAACGGAAGTGGGGGTGGGTGGGGGTGGGTGGGGGTGGGGTGATAAAGGGAAAAAATACACATTTACATAACACACCGTCCCTGTTTATTTAAGTATAATAAATACCCCAAAAAAAGTAAAAAGACAAAAATACTCTTGACTTAACGGTGGATTTTTACGGAATCTGTTAAAAATAACAAAAAGTGAAAGAATAAAAAAGTTAAAGGATAGAGAATGTAACAATAAAAGATAAAGGATAAAAATTGCAAAACAGACAAAGTTAAAGGACAAAATATGTAGTTTTTTCTACCCTAAAAAGTAAAAAGACAAAAATACCCTTGACTTAACGGTGGATTTTAACGGAATCCGTTAAAAAGGACAAAAGGTGAAAGAAAAAAAAGTTAAAGGATAAAAAGTATAACAAAAAAAGATAAAGGACAAAAGTTGCAAAACGGGTAAAGTTAAAGGACAAAATATGTAATTTACTCTAAAATATTTGTTTTTATATTTCTATCTTCTAATAATTACTTTGTTTAATTTTTTTAGGCTACCTTTAATCGAGACAAGCGTTTTAGGATTGTATTAGTGAGCGATTCCACAAGTATATGGATCGAGAAGTTTATCGTAACAACAATTAAATTAGTGGCAAGTGGTCCGACCTTAAAAAGAAGGTGGCCAAGTTTAATGGCATGATGGCGGGAGTCCAACAAAATCGTCAAAGTGTAGCTAGCGACACCGATTTGTTGAACATTTTTATTGGTCGATTCAAAGATGACCATAAAACCACACTTCCCGTTGAACATTGGGGCATTATGAAAAAGTCACCCACATTCCAAGAAATATTGAATGGTCCGCGATCCATGACAAAAAAAACGTCGTCGACTTAGATGTATAGCCCCATGGACTTGGCATCAACAGGATGTTGTCAAGTAAACCTTACGGAGGACGCAATCGAGGTAGAGGAGGATGACGAGGACATGTTGCCTAGGCCGGTGGAAAAAAAAGGCCAAGCGCAACTAAAGGAGACGGCAAACGATGACACCTTTGTGGATGAAGTCAGGTTATTTAACAAACAACAAGCTGAAAGAAATGAAGTGGAGGAGAAATTATTCATCAACAGATGCGCATACTCGCCATGGACACCGAATATGAACGGGAAATAATCGAGTTGCAGAAGTTGAAGATCGAGGAAAATTGGAGGAACTTTTAGTTTTTATTTTGTTTTTCTAGTATTTGTAATTTTTATTTTTATTCTTAATTTTCATATTTTATTTTCTAGTATTTGTAATTTCCTTGTCTTTTATTGTAGCTGTTTTATTATTTAAGTTATTATGTTTGGAATTTTATTTAAATTGAGGAACTCTTAGGTTTTATTTTGTTTTTCTAGTATTTGTGATATCCATCATTCTTGATCATATACTTCAAGGGTTGTTATCATATAACCTCATATGGTGCTACTTTATATTTCTTAAGTTTCATTAACTTAGATCTTAGGTAAGGAATTTTAAAGTGTTTAAAACTATACTTATGTTCAAAACTTATATGAAAATATAACTTTAAAACACGAGTACAAACCCAACACTATAATCATATATATCCAGGGGCGGAGGCATTTGAAAGGTATGTGGGGGTTGGGAACCTCGTAAAGCCCTAAATCCCTTCACAAAAAAATACTGCTATTAGTAGTTTTGGCCCAAACGTAATTACATTAGGGGCACTTAAAGAATTATTTTGAGGGCCCATTCCATTAGTCCATTACCAGTTTGTCAATAAGAAAAAAAAAACCTAAACAATGAATTGTTAATTGTCGACTGTTGAGTTTCTACACCCACACTACCACAGAGAGAACTGACGAACTGCTTCTTCCCTCCGACTCTTAGTCTCCTTCACTAATTCAATTACATACTGCAAGTTAATTCTTAAAATGTAAGTTAAAATCTCAAACTATTTCTTTAGTATTATTAATTGTTTATTATTTGTTTAATTTCTAAACTTGTACCAACATTACACTAAAAGTCAAATCCACTCTTATTTAATTGAAATGTTGAGTAGTTTTAGATATTTTTTTAGTTTTTTGTTATTTCTTGTTTACCACAAAGACATAAATCCACTATTATTTAATTAAATTGTTTAATATTATTGTTGTTTCTTTTATTGGTCGTCAATGTTGAGTGTTTTCAAAAGATGAGATCACGTAGTGGACAATTATAGGTTGTACTTTTTATTATGTTTGACGAATGATGTTTTGAGTCATATTTTAATTTTTTGTCGTTATTTTTTACTGACATGTTGTTTGACCAACTCATATTATGCCAATCTGCCCTCGTGTAAAAAACTTATGCATTCGCCACTATATATATATATCTATCGCGTGTTGTATGGAAACCTAAGATTCTTTACACTTCATCCTCCTCCAACTAATCTGTATCATGTCTAATCTTATGAGCTATTCATGAATCTATCTTTTAGCGTGTGTTGTTTATGGTTATATGTTTGAGTCAATTTTATATAGATGTGTTCTTCATGTGTATTCTTTGTGTGTGTGTGCACATATTGATTTAAGGTTGACAACGGCAAGAACTAAGATCGAAAAAACTATTGGTTTAGATCGATGATTTCATAATCAAAATCACAACATTTCGACTTCAAATTTGTAATCGATTATTGAATTATGGTACATGAGTTCGACATATATATACACATGATACGTCACCTCTTTTGAGTGAAATGACGCGACCCAAACTTGATCGGTTGTCAAGTTTCAATTTTGACCAAACAGACTCTGAACTAAAATACATAAATACATAGACATTAAACATTGACTTTATACATTGACATAATTAACCCTTGGACTTTATCTTGACAAGACAAATATGATTAATCTCACATTCACCCCCTTAATCATTATCATCTTCATTCTTCAGATCTTGAACGCCAAGCAGTTCTCGCATCATGATAAACTTGACGTTTGCTAGTGCCTTTATATGTCCGCTTTTGAATTTCACCGCTTACGTGTTCAACCCTGAATTTGATTATTCTCTACGCATTATTTGATGAAGTGATATTTTCTATGTGCTTGCTTCTTCCATGAACGCTAGATTCTTCATGAATGTTATTGCTGAGATATTATCTACCATTAAAGTTATCTTCTCTTCTTTCGATTGCGTTAATTACTTAAGTAATCTTCATAACCACAGTGCTTGACACGCGGGTGTTCGGGTTACTATGAATTCTGATTCACATGATCATAGTGCCACCGTTTGTTGTTTATGAGTACACCAAGTAATTGAGGAATGTCCAATTAGAAAACATATCTTGTTGTGCCTTTTCCTTTCTCTGTGTTGACACCGTTTCTTTTTGTATAACAACAACGTTATTCTCGTTTTCGGTATCCGTCATGTTTTTCAAAATCTTTATTTTGAATCAAATTGAAAAGACAGATAATATACCTACTATATGCAATTATCGTCTAGAATTCAAATAGTATGATGATATCTAGAATCTCTAACCTAGATGATGTAAATTCCAAAGCAATAAACAATAAAACCGGAATCTGATGATTCTGAAATCCCGCAACAAACTAAAAGCCCGTAGCCTCTCGGTTTTTGCGAAAATTTGATGTCCCTGTGATGTTCTTCGGTCAAACTTGTAGAAATCCTTGATTCTACAAAGAATTCGATCAACCGTTGCAGTCTCTTTCGAATTTGATGGTTTCGCGATTAGGGTTTGTAAGAATTCGACTTCTGGTTTCGAGTTCGGTGATGAAGAGGAATAAATTCGAAATTCTGGTTTCTATGGGTTCGAATTGAATGTGAAATTGTTGATAGAACGTGGCTCTGATGCCAATTCTTGGTTTAGATCGATGATTCTATCATCAAAATCATAACAACCCGACCTCCAATTTCTAATCGATTATTGAATTCTGGTACATGGGTTCGACATATATATACACATGATATGTCGCCTTTTTTGAGTGAAATGACGCGACCCTAACTTGATCAGTTATCAAGTTTTAATTTTGACCAAACAGACCCTGAACTAAATACGTAAATACATAGACACTAAACCTTGACTCTAAACATTGACACAATTAACCCTTGGACTTTTTCTTGACAAGATGAATATGATTAATCTCACAACACATACTTTTATTTATGCCCATTGTGCCTTCTCAAGGTTACATTTCATTTTGTGAATGATGTACACTTTCATATTGATGATGCATAAAAAATATCATTTTGTGTCTTAATCTGTGCAATATCCTGTGACAATACTAGCAAATCAAAAGAAGTCAAAGAATTCGGAGCGAGCATGACACTGATGCCATTCTTACGTTTCTTGAGTAAGCTTTTAACCGGCGAAACCTGGAAAGAAGAAAATGATACGCATAATAAAAATTAGAACAAAGTGGCATATAAAATATTATGAAAATAGAGAAAAATGAGCATAAACAGTTAACTACCTTGGCTGGATTTTGGAAGGAATTCTCATCCTTAACATTGGTGGAGGACAGCACAGTCTTTGATGACTTAGAATAATCTATTAAGCCATGATCCAACCCTTCAAAAGTTATCTTCAAATTCACTTTGTCAGTTTCATAGTTTAATACCTGAAAACAGCATTTCAAAAGTGTTCACAACAATATCAGGGCAGATATTGGGTCAAAACGGGCATCTTTTTAGTGCGTGTGAGGTTGGTTTGGCTTGATCCACCAACACTTTTTGTTTCGCTTTTATAAATAAGCAACGTGTTGAATATGATCACAGAAACTATAACACAATCTAGGAGGTTGTAAGTACTTTAACAAACTTTATGCAACTTTCAACTCAGCTGACCCATATGACTCAGTTTCATTTTTACATTTTGTTTTCATTTACAAATTTGCCACATTGGATAGAGATGTGAAAGGGTTTATTTTACCTTAACTCTCAAATAATTTTTCTTATCGACCGGGTTCTGGAACCAAATAGCAGATGCCATAAGTGAATTCGATGAATTAGTTTGGAGGGTTGAATCAAGAAGAGTTGCACCATTTGACATTGAGAAAAATTGTTGCATCCAATAACTTGGTGTCCCATAAGTCTGATAAGAATCAAACACTATGGCATCTGGTCTAAATCTGAAAGATAATAAGTTTCTGTCACCAAAAGTTCGCAACAACGAAAACAGTTGGTAAATTTCAGTCGGTAATAGAAGTCCTGAAGAGAAAACCATACCCCTTATTACCAGGAGTGTTAGCATTCAGAAACAAAGGTGCATTGCTTGCCATGTCCACCACATCACTGCAAGAAAACTCACATTAGAACACTAAAATTTTTAAAAAATGGACAATAAGTATATAAAAAGAATGAAATAATTGTCAGAAAACATAATGAAAAACACATTTGGCAAGATTCTTTTATAAAACCTGAAGGAAGTTTTTTTTTTTTTTTTTGGTCTAAAAGTGCGCATATTCACGAAACTTTTGAAGGATGACAGACCAATTCTTCTCTATGCCGATAAGAAATCCAGCTTCTGCTAGTGCTGCTAAAAGATTTCCTAAATGAGCATCGTCCCAAGTCACAGCATACTCGCTTATAAAAGCCTAAAATCATTGAGTGTCACAACTCAAAACTTCTTAAACGTTTGTTTTTTAAATTTTATATAAATATATATAATCATTTGGAACATAAATATGCAAACCTTTGGACCGATACGTGATGTGCGATCAAATTTGTGAGCCATAGAGAACATTGTTTTTGCATTACTGTAAAGCTAACAAGAGAGAAAAAAAAAGACGACTTTAGTGGATCTCTGTGGAATTACAATATCAAGTAGATAGGTTTGTTTGTGTGGGTCGGGTTGACCTCAAACACTTCTGTACAAAAATTGATAACTTTTTATAAAATAATTTACAGATACCCGTTTTCTTTCTATTCTACCTGTTTGACCCATAAGAGATAAAACATACTTATAAATGGGTCAAAAATAATATTAAGTGAAGAATGATGTTAACAAAGAATCTTACATGATAATCATACAGCTCTGCTGGGTGGTCCAGCTGTGTGTTTGATCCATCACAGTTAGAGATCACCTTGATGTCTGGATAAGCTTGTTTTATAGCAGCATAGAACTTGAGGTAATTTGCTGATCAAAATTGAGATACAAAAATGTTTTAGATACCATGTTCTAGGAGAGTAGCAATTGTTTAAATTTTCTGTTGGATCGCTAAACTCAGTGATTTTTTTGTCTATTTCTTTAAGAAGTTGCCTAAATGGTTACAAAAACCGTTACAATTATAATCTAAGTCTTTGAAGTTAAATGATTTGTGGATGTTTTAACATACACTTTGGACGAATTTCAACTTGTTTGACCCATTTACTTCTTACTTTAATTTTCTGGTTTGACCCGTCTAAGATAAAACACAATCCAAATCAAGTAAATGGGCCAAAAGTGCCATCTCGAGGCACAAGGTAGTTATTTCCTAAAGACTGCAGCCTTTTTTTTTCTTTAACCACATTCATAAGTACACACAACAAAAAGAGACAAAAGTTAGACAAGCATACCACGATAATCTCCCCTCCAACAATCTTGATTCCCAATAGCAACATGATTCAAGTTAAATGGCTCGGTATGGCCCATATCAGCCCGAAGAGACCCCCATGTAGAATTGGGATCACCTCTAGCAAATTCAATACCATCAAGGGCATCCTAAATTAAAAAAAAAAAAAAAAAAAAAAACTTTTATGGATACTATAAGTATAACTGTATACACTATATATTGGCCTAACTGAAAGTATACATTATATATTATGTATGAGAACCATTCAAAATGACCACATATTAACAAGTACAAATTAAAAAGGGTAATAACATGCCTGCACCAAAGGTTTGATATTGGACGGGTTGACCGTCTGTTCTTGGCTGAATCCTTTAAAATTACAAAAACGAAAAACTGTCATTAAAGATCATAAATATGATCATAGATATATATAGGAAAAGTTATTTTAACATGTCCCATTACCACTGTTGAATACCCATATTGGTGATGCATCTAAGTCCTCTGCAAGCTGCAAGTAAAAGAAAACCAGATATTTCAAACAACTATGAAATTTATATCATCAAGAAACACCTAGTGTTCAATGAACATAGGTCATTTCATTTTCACCTGGAGAAATTCGAAGTACCCGAGCCCATCATCGGTCCAGTAAGCCCATACATCATTCATGTGTCCAGGCCTCTCTTCCCAAGGGCCCACAGTATCCTTCCACCAATATGAATTTACCAAAGATTTTCCTTCAGCAAAACTGCCACCTAATGTACAACATGAAATGTTATAGGTGATCATTATTGGAGCTTTTTAGGGGTGGCAATTTCAAACCTTTTTTTATTAACGGGTTGATTTGGGTTATGTTTTATCTCTAAGTGGGTTGAAAGCCACCCACATTGAGTTCACAATTTATAATAAGTAAAACCACACAGAAAGATATATACAACAGTGTTTCAAGACAGATTTCTTCAAAGTTGACAACTTTTCAGAAGAGAATTCATATTTACCTGGAAACCTGATAAATCCTGGCTTCAAATCTGCAACCATCTTAAAAAGATCTTTTCGAAAACCATGCCCCTGGTCCAAAATATAGTTATTTTTTAAGGTTTATCCTATGTGTTTGTGTGTAAACCTAACTAAAAATACTAAATGTCAGGTTTATACGCGATAAAGTTCAAATGTATATTAATAGTACTACTAAAAAGGTTATATCTACAGATTTCAAGGACATTATAATAAAAAGAAATTAGTCAAATTAGTTTTGATTTAACCCTTAAACTAACTAACATTTTGGATTCCGTTACCCTTAACAATTTAAAATAAAAACAGATATAAATGCACAAATTAAATACAGACAGCATATTACAGAAACAATATAAACGGGAAGATAAGAAAATGACATGCATTCTTACACTAAAATCAGACTAAATATCGCGTATAGTTACAAAACACGTGACTATAGGGAGGAATATAGACAATATACCTTGTATGTATCTACGGGCATCAGAGAAACTTGATCGAACCATATGATTCCTTTTCGGTTTGTTTTCAACTCTAGTCTTGAATTATGATTAGTTGCCTTTGCTTTTAATGAAACTTCCACTTTTTGCCAGTTTGAAACATTGGTAGCTCTTGAACAACCATTATAAAATGCTTTTAATAATCTTTGCTTAATTACTATAAGGTTGATCAACTATAATTCAGTAAATAGTTACATGATGTTAGTAGTAGCAAGTGTTTGCCCTCCTGTCGAGTTGGTTAATGAAACTGTCACGTTTATTGAATTCAATGAACGAATATGCAGAACTAACTTGTAGGTCTTCCCTTTTTCA
This sequence comes from Deinandra increscens subsp. villosa, assembly GCA_039602395.1. Lineage (NCBI taxonomy): Eukaryota > Viridiplantae > Streptophyta > Magnoliopsida > Asterales > Asteraceae > Deinandra > Deinandra increscens. The sequence goes on from JBCNJP010000016.1 coordinate 6,214,089, forward strand.
ATATTCTGCACATGATTAGAAAACAAAAATGGCTACATTAGAAAACATTTAAGAAAGTATTTGGTATGCAAAATACTAAAGAGTCAAGAATTAAAAAATCAACTTGGAAGATAATTATATAGGTAACTTCTAGTTGAGCAAAAAGAAGTTAGCTAAAACTAAACGAGTCGAAACTACCAAAACAATATTTTAAATGAACAAAAGTTACAAAACCTCAACCATTTCATTCAAAAGTTGATTCTTAAAAAACATAACTTTTTACTCATAGTTGATAAAATAAGTGGTTTGGGTCAGCTGGACCCGACCCGTAACAAAAATGACCCGTTTGACCCGCCCATTTTGACACCTCGAATTCTTACCATTCCCCAATATCCAGGATTATATACACCAACCCCGCCAGCTGGACAAGCATTTCTGTCACAAAGCACCTCCATCCGAAGTGCTACCGGATTTCTCTTGAAGCATGAAGAAAAGTCGGTCACTACTCTTACCAACGAGTAATCCCCAATAACTGCCCACGGTTCAATCAGGGATGGAGTATGTAGTCCACCGGCTTCAAAACCTAAGGTTTCAAAGTTTCATGAGAACACATTATGTGATAAGAATCTCTCAGAAGTAATATTTCTCTCAGAAGTAATATTTTGATTAAGGAACTCAATGGTAACTGATTCTTGGCTTTTCTTTCAACAAGAAGAATGGTTATCAAGAAGTTAAAAACACATACTCCCTCTAAGCTTCTCAAAATGGGTGGGTCGGGTCAGGACGTGTGACAGTTAAAACTGGCTTCGGGTCAAAACGGTCCTTTTATAAAAAGTGTCACTTTGATTGACCAAATTGGACTCAGGTTGAAAATACATAATTTCAACATGAAACTATTTCAAAGATAATGAATTATATTGCAGTTCTTGTAAGACATCAAAAATGTGTTTTAAATTATATTCATTATTACCTCTATTCCTTACCAACTCTGCCCACAACCCTCCTGCACCAGCATTGTTGATCTCCTACAACATAGAAATTCACTAGTAACTACTTTTAAAGTTATTTGGTGACCTTTTTACATATGGCTTAAAAAAATATTATCAGAAAATGATTTTTGTCATTTGTAATAACAAAATGCAATCATGTTCCTCAAAGGAAACACCAAACAGATTCTTTGGCATCTTCTTTGTGGATCCTTGAGAAGCATTTACAAGCAACAATGCATTTGTATCCCACAAAGTTGATGTGCATTCAATGAAAGAACAAAGCCCAATAAGAAGCCCAAGTATGAGAGCTTGAAAATGAGCAACATTGCTTGAACCCATTGCTTCTTTGAGAAACACTGAGTATTCCCTGTGGGCAGGCGGTTTGAGTTTGAAAAAAATAAAAATAAAGATTATTTTCTACGACTTAGAAGGTTGTATGCAATAAAAATAGACGGACTTTCAACCAATTGAACTAATCCCTTTTCGGTTATTTCATTTTTTTAAATCAGTTTGAGGCAAAACATAACCCAAATCGTCAAAAAAAAAAAAAAAAAAACAAGTAAACGGGGCGATCATTCCCAATGGACAAGTGTCCCATAATCTTTATAAATAGGTCCACGTCATGGGGTTGTCGTCGGGTTGGTCGACCCGCATACACTTTTTGTTCCTTTTTTTTACTATTCAAAAGTTAATGCATTATAACAAAAAAATGATAATCAAGATATTTAATTTAAAAAAATGATAATCAAGACACATAACATGCGACTTTCGACCCATTTGACCCGATCCTCTTTAGCTATTTTTCCCCACCCGTTTGAAATAAGACATAACACATATTGCCCGGATCACTTTTAGCCATTTATTTTCTTCCCACCCGTTTGAGATAAAACATAATCCAAATCGTATTTTCTCCCTAATCTCCACAAATTGTTATATAATCATATCATTGTAGAGTTAATCATTATCAATGTTTTTTTTTTTTTTTTGAACGGCAATCATTATCAATTCTAGTTATCACTATTCAAGTCAACCCTGCATTTTTTTTACTCAGATGGAAACTGGAAGTAAAAAAAACAGCCTTCCTCAGTTTTTTTACTACAAAAACTGAAATTTATATAAAACTTACTGAAAAGAGAAGGCAAAAAAGGCAATAAATTTATGGTTGAAACTTGAAAATAAGAAGATAGTTAAGTTCTTACCTGAGTTAGAAGGGTGTCATGAAGAATTGAAGAAGATGACGTTTAAATGCAGGATAAATTCGCCGGTGATCTTAACGGCGTTTGTTGGATGGAAGTCGTATTTTTTATCTGAATATGGTCGCCGGAAAAACATATATATATGATGAAGTGGGCTATGATTAAGATTCTTAATTGTTAAATATAAACTGATGCTACTTTTTGTCTTTGCTTACACGAAAGCAAAGCTTATCCGTTATGTTTTGGGTAGACTTGGAAGGGTCAACAAATTAGTTATTGGTCCCCACCGTTCATCAAAAGTTAATTAATTTCATCAAGATTATTTTTTAAGGAATTTATAAAGGCTGAATTTTTTTTTTTTGAACGGCAAATTTATTCAACACCAAAACACCAAGCCCGACACTAGCAAGACGTTAGGACAGAACAAAAATTACAACATACACATATTGTTGCAATCAATTCTCTTCCTACTTCTATTGTTACACCAAAGATTACACCAATTTTTAATGTTGCAAATCACTCTCGAGATCGCCGGCTCTTTCCCATTGAACATGACCTCGTTTCTCTCATTCCAAATACCCCAACACGTAACAAGAACCACCCCGTGAATGAGCTCCTTTCTAGCCCCGGATATCCCTTCCGCCTCATGCAACTTAAGAACATCATCGAACGAGAAAGCAACCGGCATTTTAAGCCACCTCGTAACCCCTTGCCAAACGACATTGGTGAAACCACAACCAGTGAACAAATGAGACACTGATTCCTCCCCCTCTCTGCAAAGTCGGCACGCCATTGACCCGAACTGGACCCCCCTTTTACCCAAAGCGTCTAGCGTGGCAATCCGATCCATCCGAGCCCTCCAAGCTAATAAATTTACTTTCATAGGAACTAAATTGTTCCAAAGAAAGCCATGCTCCCCATGCACCTGATCATTATTAGCAATAAGGTTCCTAACCCCTTTAGCCGAATAACCATTTCCAGAATTATCATCCCACCTCCAAGGCTGAAATTGAAATATTGTTTAGATACATTGTTGAAATTTGAGGGTATGTTGAGCATGTTAATAAAATTAAAAACTTTGTTACAACTGATACAAAATAAGTACGTTAACATAACATGATGTTAAAAGGTTGAAATGTGATCGTAACAGTGATATTGATGGTTGTGATCACGTCAAACGCTAGACAAAATAAGTATGTTAACAATTTGCTAGTTGATCAAGTGAGGTTATTTGAAACACAAACTTTCTTTACTTTTGATCGACACTTCAACATAGATCAAATTTTGGTGTATCACCGGGGAGTAGGTGCACTTGGTTTGTATTTGTTCTTTGTTTCTATTAACTGAAAAAGTTAAAAATATCATAAAGTTTGTTGCTTTTTTTTCTATGCTAAGCGAGGTGTGTTACTTGTGTAGGTAAAAGGTTATTGCATACACACTCGATTTTCAGAAAGATCATCACCATTATCATTTGAGCCAGCAATAAAGAGACTGACAAGGAACAACAAAGTTCTTCAACAACGTTGTCGTATGAATGAGAAATCGGGTCGTGCGTGGTGAAGTTCGGTTAGCACTAGCTTTACCTCATTGTAGAGTCTCTAATCCTCGAGCGAGCTCATAAGATCGATCACCAGCGACGACACCGTTGTTTTGGACAATTTATCATTACTTTTTCCTTCTGAGTTGGAAACTCGCTCCAAAACGTTTTCTCCGGTGGTAGGGGAGGTGGTGGAGGAAGTAGATGGTAATAGTGGTGGTGAAAGATTTAGGGTTACAAGGAAGAAAGGGTTTTAATGAAAATAATTCGATAGCAAAATTTAACTAGCATCAAACCCAATGACCTTAGGTGTTACAGTTTGACAAACCTTAAAACCATAGCAGTAACTTTTAAAGACCTTAAGGACCATTACAATAATTAACACTTATAATTATTGTATGAAAAATATATGTTGTTTAACATGTTCATCCAAATAACCATTTAACAACTGGTTTAACTACTTAAAAGGAGCTTTGTACCAAATCTAGTGTCTTACTTAGATCTAACAAAATAAGTAATATATGCAACACCACCATTACATTGCTCTATGAGAACTACTATGTCATCAGAGCTAATCGCAAAAGTTGAAACCCGTCACTGGTTACTGGTTAGCAAGGTAATGATAGGACGAGCCCTAGGTATTTTCCATTCAGAACCACTTTGATGACCCTTACGGGTTGTCGGGTTCTCACTGTTACCTAAGAAATAAGTCGCAAAACAAAAAAACTCTAAAACCTATATAAAGCTGGTCTATGAAACATTCAAATAACATACAACAACAGCCAATCACGAAGAAACCATGCTAATAAATATGATATGTGTCTGCCAACAATGCCATTAACTGAAAGTGCCTCTTATTTGGTTAAAGATTTAAAATGGCGTCGACCCATAAACATATAGCTGACTTCATAAGTTTCAAATTAAACAAGATAAAGCTTGATACCAAACCACCAGACTTTCGAGTTGTAGAGTAAGTACCAGATTAGCCAGGTGGCCAGTTCATTTGTCGTCCCCCAATGAGGTGAACATGGATGTGGTAAACAGATTGGCCTGCCAAAAAAAATTGTAAACTGAGAATGTACCAACATTAAACATAGGGGCTTGTTCAATACCAACAAATTTTAAGTCAAGAGCAACAAGAACCGCAATAAGTATTCGTGTGTAGTGCTGAACTGGAGAGAGAAAGGTAGATAGAGAAACATGTAGTTATGTGGCTACAATTTATATGACCACCTTATATGTCACATTTAAAGCAATTAGCATGGGTTTTTTTTTATGTAGTTTTCATAGGTCCACTTGAAATTGGCTTCGTTTTGAACTTCGATGAACCAATTTCAAGTGCATAAACACTTGTTAAGTAACCGCATAACCACCTCTATTTCTCTCTCCCACTGTATCTGATTATACGTGTGTTTGTTTGTGTGTGTTTTTGTGTGAATTATGCGTACATCCATTTGGTCCATCGTTGATGACAATTCTGAATCCTTCTTCAAGACCTTCTTGCTTTGCTACAACTTTTGCCGTGTAGAGAAGATGGCCAAGAATCTCACAATGCCTCTCCTCAGCCTACAAGAACACACGGAAGTATATGACTTACAAATATCTAAGCTGATTAAGTGATTAAGTATTTGAACAAACTAAATCATGAAAAATGTAATACCAATAATAAGGGAAAATAATCTTTTAATTATTTCTTAGTTCTTACTCTTATCCAAACCAAGAAAATTGTACCTAGACTCTACATGTAGTTTGATACAAGCTTTTGACCATCAATCAGTGGACTAAGATACTCTTATTTTAAGCCTCATGTGGAGATATAAGCCTACACATTAGCTGTAAAGAGACTCCCATACATGAAACCCTGAGAATCTTCTAAGTACCAAGAGTGCCTCCAAACAGACTCATTGTACTTTTAAATTTAATTATATATGCATCTATGATATATGTATAAAAAAACACACATACATACATAAATGACTAGATGTGAACATATTTAATTACCTTAGAAAGACCCGTCAAACCATCTCTAACTTTTGGAATAAGCAAAATGTGTGTTGGTGCTTGAGGATTAATGTCCCGGAATGCAAGAACCTATCAAGAAGAAACATAGGAGGATTTCATTAATTATTAGTTAAAACATATAATAATGATTCTGGTCTGATTTGATCATTTAAAAACTCGAAAACTATCTTGGGGTATGCATGCACGCTAAATTGTTATAACTTCTTGCAAAAATTCCAAGCACAAACTCCTTTTTGCTTATATAGTACAAGCCCAACGTTCCAACTAGGGTTTAACACATATCTTCATCACTTAACAATCACAAAATAGTTGATTATGATAAGAAAAATAATTCTAATCACTTGACAAATTCTTCCTCTACATCAATTCTTCTGTTACAAATAAACAAATATACTCAGAAAAATCTCACTTTGAGCAGAAGCTAGTGGTAGGGTCTGGGGAGGGTGGGAAGAGGGCACACCTTTCCTCCCAGTCCCAGACCCTGGATCCAAAATCAACTCTTCTGTTAAATAACTTTAAATCAGCAATTCCTCATATTATTAGATTATCTGTTGTTTGATTCATATGTTAATTTCCAATGAAACCTGTGATAGCATTCCCTTTTAGCTACTTAATCATAGAACTAGCCTCTTCACGGAAATTTGAATACAAGTAATATAAAAATCGATCATAGAATACACAATAAAAGAACTTAAAGGTTTAGTAACAGTAATTTGCTACCTTATCATCCTCATAAACTATAGTTGCTGGGATTTCCTTGTTAATAATCTTGTCAAATCTGCAAAATAAACAAAGGAGGCTTACATTAACATATCTGTAAGACTTTCCTGCACGATAGTCCTTTTAGAAGAATATTAAAAACCAAAGATATCTAAAACTACAAACAAAAAAAAACACAAAAGATGTCTAAGGCTAAAATAAGTATAAACAATGTGATGACGCCAAAGAACTAAGGCTAACGAAGAAACACAATAGACAATGTATCACAAAACTAAAGGCAACATAGTTGGCTGTTATACATAACCAGTTAAAACGACCAGAAATTCAACATTCGCCTATATATACATTTTTAATTTGTATTTCGTTAGCTTCATGGGGATCAGCTTATTCTGTTATTTGTAACCCCTATAATATCAAAAGTTCACAGTTTATATTAATATCATGGCCACTTAATTAACAGCATAAATTAACATTGTATTTAGCATTTCGTTTTTTTTTTTTTTTTGGATTTATAGTATGCTAAACTCGGTAACAGGTAGGATAAATGTTTTCAACAAGGATCTAGCAATTAACAAAATCCATGACAAATTTGCAATCGGAACCCTAAAATTACCCCCTTTCGGATGTAGGAAGCATAAACCCCTAGAGATTGATCTAATTAACCGATTTATAAGTGCAAAAACGTTGATTATACAGTCAAACGCCAGATCGAAACGAGGAGACATAGAAAAAACTCGTAAGTAATAACAGTCGAATCGAATGACCGTCGATCCGAAGAGAAAACATGTGAATAAATTAATCACCGGAAATCAGTAGAGAGAGTTGAAGAGAGTAAGTACATAGTGGGGGAATCGGAGGCAACGGCAGCAAGGGCGGCGTCTTTCTCGGACGCCATCGGAAAACGGTGTTGGTGAGCGGCAGAAACTATGTGAGAGGTGAGTACCCGCACGCGCTTACTAGTCAGAGCATTCATAGTCTCTATAATTATTATTGTATAGTGAAGGATAAAAAAAAAATGGAAAATTGGCCCCTATTAATCCCAGTTATCACGCATTGGCCGATAATAATCCCAGTTTTGATTTTTCCTCACAATAATCCCAATTATTAAACCATTGGCCTATATTAAACCGCTGTTAACTATAGACTAACCCAGTTAGTGTGAGGGACTGATTTTGTAATTTTTTAAAATAGAGGGACTGATTAAGAACCACACCCACCATGAACAAAAAGCTTCCCGTAAAAATGGAATGTGAACACTCTGCTGCAGGATCTGAACATGCCCATCGGCTCGCTCATAAATCTGGCACGAATTCAAAATCGAACCCGCCGGCGTCTATGTATTCTCAACGATCCTATTGTTACCTGGATTTGTTTTGTTGATGTTTAACCAACCGAAATCAAGACTCGTGCTTCTGATATGATTAACGTTAACAATTGTAGCCAACATACTAGATAGATCTGATCGCATATCTCGTCAGAATCAATGTTACTCATTCTTGTGTTTTTTTTTATAACAGCTACTCATTCTTGTGTTAGTAATTACTTTTTTTCCTTTCTAATTTTCATTGAATACTTAATATTCGAGCTTTTATTAATTAGTTCGATTAAATTAGCGAACACAATAACTGCAAGAGCCAACATCTTGGTAGACTTCATTGATGAGGGTTATGAGAGTGGTTATTTTCTTAGTGAAATAAATATGAAAATAAACTTGTGTTAGTTTCCAAAATAAATATGAAAATAAACTTGTGTTAGTTTCTGATTAACGTTAACAATTGCATTTTTTACGGGGAGCTTTTTGTTTATGGTGGGTGAGGTTCTTAATCAGTCCCTCCATTTAAAAAAAATTACAAAACAGTCCCTTAGACTAACTAGGTTAGTCTATAGTTAACGGCGGTTTAATATATGCCAATGGTTTAATAACTGGGATTATTATGAGGAAAAATTAAAACTGGGATTATTATCAGCCAATATGTGATAACTGAGATTAATAGAGGCCAATTTTCCAAAAAAAATCTATATATTTGATAAAAAAAGTGTTAGTTTATTAAAATTTGAGGTTTGGTTGTGAATAGAAGAAAAAGAAAATGATATAAAAATGTATTATTTAGTTGTTGTTGTGAGTGAAAGATAGAGAGACAATAATGATAAAGATATAAATTATAAGGATAAAAATGAAGAATGAGTGGTTACTTTGTTTTTGACATCTCATTTATTATTTAGCAAAATGCAATGAGCATAGTTCGGTTTAGTTGCGTTTGATTTGGTTTTTTTCTTTTACCCGAATCAAAAATTGAATTTTTCGGTTTCTAAAAATAAAAAAGTGACAACTTTTGGGTTTTTCGGTTAGTTTTTCTTTGGTTTTTATTTCGGTTCAGATTTGGTTTTTTTTTTACAAAAAGATTTCGTGCAACGTAATTTCAAATGATTCGACAAGATGGATATATTTTTAAAATTTTGTCGACTTTTTGTAACATAATTAGGAAGTGTGTTCCTTTTGTAACGCAGATAGCCCTTGATATATAGAAGATTTAGGGAGATGTTCAAATAAGAAGTTTGGTTTGTGTGAAAAAGATAAGAATGAATTTTAGCTATTGGATCTTGATATAATAAAAAAATATGAGTATTTAGTATTAGACATCTTTGATGACTTTTTACCTACTTTCCTCATTTTTTTAAAACATTCATAACTTTCACATACGACATTATTTTTTTCTAAAAAATTACACCATAAAACGAGTATTTTTTATCTTTAAAACGCGTATAGTGTTGCTATATAAAAAATTACTCTTTCGATTTTTGACACAATGGTCAGATCATTGTGTTATCGTGTCATTGTGTCAAAAGTATATATAATGTCGTTATATATAAAATTAAATACTCTTTCGGTTCTGACATCATATGACACAATGATCTGAACATTTTGACACGGCATGACACAATGATCTGAACATTTTAATACAATCGAAAAAACTTAAAAAATTAATATTATATATAACAACACTGCATATGTTTAAAGATAAAAAACACTCATTTTTATGGTGTAATTTAAAAAAATAATAATGTCGTATGTGAGAGTTATGAAGGTTTAAAAAATAGGAGAAATTTGATAAAAAATTAAAAATGCCCTTATATCTATCGTTTACTTTAGTTTTTCTCTTTAATTATTAATATAAAATTTTTGGTCCATACACTTTTATTTAATTTAAAATCCAATATCTATGATTCCTTCTTATTAAAACTAAACTTTTCAAAAAAAACCTCACACAAAAAATTTTAATATGCAAGATGCGCATTTACAAGAACTAGTGCCCTTGACAAGAAGATAATATAAAAAAAAATTTAAAAAATCTAAAAAGGTAACTACTATTTTAAGAAGTATTCAATTCGACCCGACCGGTAACCTACAAGTTTAATTACGGATCCGGTTTCTGAAAACTCAAAAGGGCCGGACGTAACTTCTTCCGTCAACTTCTTGCACTCTCTTTCTTCCTTCCTTCCATGGCCACCGCTCCAGTGCTCGCAAGCCTGATGATGCCTTAAAAACGATTCAAAATCAGCTCTCATTTCATTTCAGGCAAGTCTCTTTATGTTAATCAATCGTCAAAAAAGATTGATTTTTTAATTTGATCCAATAAATTAAACCCTAGTCTATTCTAATTTCTAACCCTTGAAGAAGTTTTGATTTTGTGTTATGTGAAGAATGTTTTTTGTGTGTGTTTTGTTACAAAACAGACAGAGAATATGCCCAATTGACCAATTGTAGTCTTTTGGGTGTGTATTCACTTCCAAGTTTCAACCTTTCTGGCATTCGGTGTTATGGGTTTTATCTTCAGAACATACATGCCTAATTCTATAAATTTGGTTGAATCTCTCAGCTTTTCTCCCCATAACTATTTTGGTTGAATCAAGATAACACCTTTATCATTCTCTAGCCTCATTGCCTCATTGGCATGTTGAAAATTATGGATCTATCATTACTGTCACTGAGCTTGACTGTTATAAGTTTATATTTTGTTAAGTGTATGTAAAGGTGCACAAACCTGTTTATGAAGAGGAACCGGCTGCTGGTCAAAACCGGTTTGGCCCAAACCGGTTTAAGAGGGAAAATGTGAAACCTATAGGAACCGGTCCTTACTGGTTTGAAACCAGTTCGGCCCAAACCGGTTTCAAGAAGAGGCTTTTTTAAAAAAAAAATTAATACATAAAAGTTAAATAAACATAGCAAAAGTTCATTTTTTATTTAATGCTTCTAAATCCATGAGTTTTTTAGAGCGTTTTTGAAAGTTTTTGTGATTTGATAGAGTAGAGAGTGTTATGATTCAACCAAAACAACCTCATATATTTATACTAAGTTAAGGGGTCAAAAGTATTAAAAAATGACAAAAAAACGGCTATTTTGAGCTTTAACGGATATATAACGGTCATATTAACGATGAATTTTTTTAATGACTAGAACTGTTCACAAACCGAAGCTTAAAAACACTGGTCCCAAACCGGTTTTTGGACATGAACTCTCGAACCTGTTCCGCACCATGGTTTGACTCTGGAACCGAAACCAGTCCTTGTGAATCCGGTTCTTGGCCAAACCAGTTTCGGTTTCTAACCAAGAAACCGGTCCCCAAACTGGTATTTTTAAACACCTCTAGGTGTATGTATGAGTGTGTATTCACTTTCAACCTTTCTGGCACCTTTCTCATATATATCTATAAGTTTGCTGTATTTTATTATAGAATTAATGAATTATAAATACTAATATACACAATCAAGTAAGTATCTAGTTAACTAATAAGTATTTATTGGTCATTGTATTTTAAAGAAAGAGGCCTAGACATTGAAAGTGATGCCTTCCTAAATTTGTCAGGTTTTACCAAATAAAGTTGTGGTCAGTTCAACTATCATAGAAATGTTCCAAGGGGACTAGTGGTAAATTGTGTATCTAGATTGTAGATTCAAATCCTGCGAAGTGCAATGATGAATTTAACCTAGAAAATTTAGGTGTAGTGTTCAAAGAAAAAAGACCATCACAGAAATCACTGTTATTTTTAAGTTGAAAAAAAGTCAACCTAGTCAATACTTTTAGAGGTGACAGTTTCGGACCATTTGCCCTCAATGTTTTGTGAAAGAGTGGCGGCATGTGAATGGTTTTGGGCTTGGATTTATCTAAAAGATTTTCTAAATGGAAACGGGTCGAATACATCAAATGGTTGGAAGTTGCGGAAACTCCATATTTATTGCATACAACCTCCAAAATCACATTATTACTTCAACATTAAACAAAATTGTGTATATAACCGTAGTTTCAATGCATTAGCTTACTTATTTTCTCAGATAAAATGAAGGAGCAGAGTGGTTACATACCACCTCGTTACATTCCATTGATACAGTCAGATCAAGAAGAGTCAGATCTAGAGAAAAGCATACTTCCAGATAAATCTTCCACAAAGAATGAAACTGATAATGATGCCCCAATTCTGTGGTCCTCTGGAATATGTGCCTGTTTTGATGACTTTGAGAGCTGTATGTTAACTAACTTCTACCTTTTGGCTTTGTTTTTTCAGAAGTTAGCTTAATTAAGATGTGTTTAAAAATGAAAACTGTTGCTTTTTTCCTGACCCATTTGACGGTTGAGTTTTTCGATCAGTTAAAGAAACAACCCATAAGTGATATTTTTATGTCACACATATTAATATTATTAATTTCTGCTTAATTAGGCTGCATTGGTACAATATGCCCTTGCTATCTTTTTGGAAAGAATGCTGAGGTTTTAGGATCCAACAGTTTCATGGGATCATGTACAACACATTGTATCATATGTGGTCTTATCAACTCCTGTTGCTGTTTGGCATCCGGTGGTCTGCTTCTCGTCTTTCCTGGATGCTTTGCTGCATGTCATGCCTGTGGTTATCGCAAAGCTCTAAGGACCAAGTATAATCTGCAGGTATTTTTTCTTTTTTTATTCATTTTTTTCTGTTAATTTATTTATTATACTCATATTTAGCACATTTTAGAGCTTTAAGAAGAGAAGTTGGATAGATAGTTGCCGCATCTTGATCCAACACATTGTTTCTTTATTGTTAAAAATCACGAATCTGGCCACTTTAACAGTTTTTTTTTTTTTTACAAAAATGACCACTGCAATTTAGCCGACAAAACCATAACCTTATCCAGTTTCCACCAATCAGGGAGGGCCACGTGGGCTTCGCCGGCTAAAGAGGCAAGACCCTAAGCTTCCGTTCATTCCAATCATTTGAAATTCAGTAGGACCCGCTTGACAACCAATGAGAGACCTACACCTGTCCCTGACGGCTAAAATTTAGCCTGCAACTAGAATTTTAAATGATTGGAATGGAAGCTAGGGCCTTGCCTCCTTAACCAGCGAAGCCCACGTGGCCCTCTCTGATTGGCGGAAGGTGGATAACGTCATGTCTTTGTAGGCTAAATCATGGTGGTCATTTTAGCAAAAACTTTGGTCAAAGAGGCCATATTGGTGATTTTCCCTTCTTAATTCTTTGGTGACATATCAACCTCCTACAGACCTTAATTTTCCGATGCGCCTTTTAAAACCAATCATGCATTCATGTTGTTATTCTTTCAGAAAGGAACTTGTAAACAATATCCAAATTCACTTAGAACTAGTAATGATTTACAAAATTAAGAATGGTTTGAAATGTTGCAGGAAGCTCCATGTGGGGACTTTGTAACACATCTTTGTTGCCATTTGTGTGCCATATGTCAAGAATATAGGGAAATCCGCGAAAGGTCTGTGGACATAAATCCGAATGCAAACATGGTAGACATCACCGCTCCCGAGGTCCAGACAATGGATTTGGGTGTGCGTAATTAATCCGATCTAGTGCGCTTATATAATCTTGAGTGTTGTTTATGTTGAAACAGAGATTCTTATTTGACAACAATGAACTAAAATCTGATCATAGTAGGAGCACTTTAGTTTACAAACCTGTTTGGTCATATTGTGTTTGCATAGTTCATGTTTATGTACTTGTATCACTAAACGGGCTTGGCGTGTGATATGCTAATCGGTTCATATATTATGGAATGATACATGTCGGCTTCAAACGCGTTTTCAATCAAGAATGCGAGGAACAAAATATCAAAATCATTGTTTCTGATAATTTCCTTTTTGAATATGATGATCAGAAAGACATAGTAAACATAATGAACACGATAGAATATAATAAACACAAAAGATATATAATGTACCATGATAAAAGAATTCTTTTGTAGGTTTATTTTGTGTATTACTGAAACACTATAAATCTTGTGACTTCGTTTTCATCTTTATTTTATTTCAAGTTTTTGAGCATGGTTGGGTAATTTGATGTCCATAGATACCTAACACTAGTGTTATTCATGTCAATGCATCTGCTTTGCTTAGACTATTGTATCTTAGAAATCTGACAAGTTCTTTTGGGAGACTTGAAATTTGTTTTAAGAGACTGTCTTCAATAGAAATCCTTAGCCACCTTTAGGCCTGTAAACGAACCGAACGAACACGAACAGGGACATGTTCGTGTTCGTTCATTTAACTTAAGCGAACATGAACACGAACACGAACATTAGTCGAACACAAATTTTCTTGTTCGTGTTCGTTCATTAAGGAAATGGTCATGTTCGTGTTCGTTTATGTTCGTTTGTTTAAGACTACACGAACGGTTCACGAACATAAACGAACATAATTATAAACGAACACAAATTTAAGCGAACATAAAGAGCACATTTTGTTTCCAACAATGTTAATAATCAAGAAAAACATCTAAACGAATGGTTCAAATGTTCATAAATCATTCAAAAATCCATAAAGACTCATCCAACAATCTTAATTTATGTATTTTATTAATAAAATTTCTTATATTATTATATAAATAAAATCAAACGAATGTAAATGAACATAATCGAACATAAACGAACACACATACATTAACATAAATAAACGAACATAAACGAACGTTCACGAACATAAATGAACGAACGAGACAGTTGTTCATGTTCGTTCATTTAATTAAATGAACAAAAAATTTTGTTCGTGTTCGTTTATTTAGTATATAAACGAACATAAACGAACTTCCCGTCGAACGGTTCACGAACTGTTCACTGAATGTTCGGTTCGTTTACAGGGCTAGCCACCTTTTATTATCTTTGTCATGTTCATTTTGTATTCTTGTTTATTTCTTTGTAACTCGTCGCTTTAAGTTGATTTTTTGTACCGTAATCTTTATTTGAAAAAAATCTTATAATTTTTTTTATACAAACGAGTTCTTACATTAAACATATTACATTTACGAATTTATTTACTCTTGAAAACATATGGTGTAAAAGGACAAAAATGCCCCTTATATGAGGGACACATGAGGGGAGTTAACATGATTGTTTAATGGGAGTTAGTGGAAATGACTGATAGTATGTAATTTTTTAATAAATGATGAAATTAGTAATTATTGAATTTAAATGATGAAACTAATAATTTCATATTTTTATAAACGACGGAATCAATAATTTACTCTATGTTTCAAAACAAATGGTTTGTGCTATATTTTTAAACGAAAATTTGTAACGGCTTAGCAGGTTACCGACATACATATGTTTAAAATAGTCACGTTTATCTTTTTTTAACAATAAATGGTCACGACAAATTTGTTATGACATACTTTGCTACAAGAATGACATCGAGGGATTTTGTTATCTTATATTCTTATTAACTTAAATCGTTTAATTATTACTCTTGTGCTAATATATGTCACACACAATAAACTAACAATTTTTATTATTCATTCAAATAATAGTAGATTTATTTTCCTGGTACAAAACTATATATATTATATATACTCGATGTGACATATTATACACTTACGTACGTGGAGAAATGATATGAAACGTGGTGCATTCATGATTCATGTTACATTTTAACATTTGGTGCATGTTTATATGTTGAGGTTTACACTTGTTTGAATTTTAATCTTATTTTAATCCTAATAAAACAATAAAATTTATGACATATGTCTCATTTATAAAGAGTCCACATCACCACCGCTACATGTCATGTTCACAATTATTTATCAATTTAGTAAATCATCAATTAAGATTAATTACCAATTTTGTCAAAAATAAATTTTTATTTTAAAATTTTGATAAATTTAATACAGATTTGATTAATTTACTCAATAATTTTAGTCTTTTTGTTAAAAGTAATCAACAACTTGTCAAATATAATAAATTTCTTAAATGTATTAAATTATTATTTAATATATTATTAGAATTTTATATCAATTATAATTTTCAAATTTCTTGATCATTATCTTATTCTTTTGTATTTATCTAATATTATGAATCTATATTCAGCTCATATAATACACGAGTTACTAACCTAGTTGGCTATATATAAAAAGGATGAAACGGAAGTGAATAACATTTATGTTAATTGTAAAATTATATTATCATTTTATGCTATATTCCTAATATTTGATGTTGAATCCAATCCATTTGCAACCTATCCATTTTATTTGGATTAAAATCATAACCTAAATTCTAATTCTTTCTTTCGAGAGGTATTCTTATCATGGTCATTAAGGCAGCCGCATCAACGCATCTTCATCCCCTTTTCTAGCGCCGCTGTTCTTACACTAGTCACAACAGTTCAAGCCTTTTAGATCAATTCATCGTTAATCGATTCACCCCTAGCCGCATCACGTTTTCACGTCTTTGAATCACTTCATGGCTAATCTGAAAAATAGTCAACGTCTTCGAATCACTTCATCGCTAATCAATATTTACATCTTCATCCGTATAACCAGTTCATCTTCGTTGTTCAAGCACTTCGTTGGTGCATCCCTAATGGATTGTTGAGATGTTAAATAACATCTATACGTTTACTAGATATATCATAATTAATTTTTTTTCTTTCTAATTTGGTTTTTCGAATGGATTCGAATTCGAATCGAATTCAAATTGATTTAAGTAAATTTTATTTGAACTTGAATCCACTTTTAAAATTTCAAATTCGAATAACCCGAATTCGTCTCGATAAACGCCCCTATAATTATCGTTGTTAGGCCACATTTCCACTTATGACTTAGTTCATTAGTTGCCGTTGTTGGTCACTTGTCAGTGATGCATAATTGATGTTGATTGGAAAGTTCCCATTGATTCTCCGCTGCGAGTGGTGATTAGTTGTCACTCATCATCATTTTCTAAGCATTTCATCAATCATTTGAATCTGTAACAACTTTTCATTAACCAACTCAACCCCTACCAGAGGCAATGCTCCTTAGGGGCGCTGCCCCTCGGTGTTACCTTAGAATCCCCTATAGTCTAGGGACAGTGCCGCCTTAAAACCCCTTATAGTCTAGGGGTTTCATCTAGGGTTGACAACTCATGACATGACTTGAAATGGGACCCAAACACCACTTAAAAAAATAGGTTTTGGTGGGCCTACATGACCCATTTTGTTAAACATATCAACTCAAACCCGACTTGTTTAAAGTATAGGTCAAATCGATCACAACTTGTTAAATAAGTGAGTTGACTTGTTACCCGTTATATATATATATATATATATATATATATATATATATATATATATTTTAGATGTAAAAAGTTTTAATATATAAAGTTGTATATTTTGATTTTTCCTTTAATTATAAACTTCTAAAATCCATTTAAATTACTCTTTCATCAATTTTTATTTTTAATAATTTTATTTTATTAGTTCTAAACGCTCATTATTTAATAACTTTTTATTTGTTTCTTCTAATATCAAGTTTATATAAACCCAAGTTTATTAATTGAAATTGAAAGACATTATAAACATGTTTTATTTGTTCATGGGTAATTAGTTATTTATATTGTTATCAAGTAACTAGGTATCAATTATATTTATAGATGAACCATAATACAGGTTGATCTGAAAGACAAACTTAAGTGAGACCAGTTATATGGATGAGGTTAGTGTTGAAGAATTCAGCCCGCCAACCTAAAATCCATTAACGCACCAACCCAACTTCCCTACTTCCGTCCGTTAGAACATCAGAGGTTCCTTAACACCCAAAATTAAAATAGTCTTGATTGCGTGTACACTCCACACCTCTTAACTTAAATCAATGTTTGTTTTAGTTTCTTATTTGATTTAAATAAATCCAGTTATATTAAATTAAATTGATGATACTAAAATCATCAAAATTTGAGTGGTGATCAAATGTGCATATCATATACTATATAACATGACTCGTGATCAAAACTAAGGGTGTTCTAGTCATTCATAACCCGAAATTCGATTCGTATTCAAGTAAGTAAGTTGAATACCATTTGAATTCAAATTAAGTTTTACCAATCTGAATACTTTCGATCTTGTAACATTAATTGAACAAAAAATTCACAATACATGGGCTATAATTCATGTTTAAGTGTATTTTACTTTAGAATCCATATTCAATTACAAAACATGAGAAATAACCTAGCCGTTACTTTACTTGCTTCTTCATCTTTTATCATTTCTACTTTTTGAGTTCTGGCTTTAATCTAGCCACTACTTCATTTTCAATCTCCATTGACACTTGAACCTAGATGCTACTTAATTTTCGTTGATATCTTGACATTTGACTTTTTAAATGTAGGTACCATTGATAATATTATATTTAAATTAGATATAAGTCAGAGATGTTTTTTTTATTTATAATTTGTTTGTTTTAATCTTTTTACTCTAAGTTGGTTTATTCAAATTTGAATAAGCTTATTCGAATCAGATGTTTTTATTATTTACAATTTGTTTGTTTTAATCTTTTTACTCTAAGTTGGTTTATTCAAATTTGAATAAGCTTATTCGAATCAAATTGTGCGAATTTTAATCGACTTCAAGCTAAATTTCGAGCTGAATTCCAATTTGTGGTTAATATTTTTAAATTCAAATAATTTGATTCGGATAACCCAAATTCTAAATATCCACTTTCAAAAGTGAAATTTCTGTCAAATTTATTTCTTGTTTTTGTTATTTAGTCAAAGATAAAATGAAATCTATATAGTTGACAATATAATAAAGTACACACATCATCTGTTAATCTTTGACTTAAGATCAATAACTAAAAATCTATTAAAAAAAAAAAAACAGTTGACTTCACTCCATTTGCCAACTTTTTCAATGTACCAAAAGAGAGAATGTCACATAGTCACATGTTCATGTGAAAGTTAAACCAAAACCCAAACATTTAGTTGACTAACAAGTAAGCCAAATGCTATAAACTATAAGTCTATAAAACTAAACTCTGGCACTTCAGAGTTCAATTTACCCATAAAATGTCTTCTCATTATGTTTGCACTTGAAGAAACTAAACAAAACTTCATCATTGTTATCTACCAGTCTTTATTTCTCGACGACCATTTCGTTGATCACCGATGTCTGTTATGGTTGCTCCCGGGCCTAACATTTTGTTGGTTTCTTACCGGGATTCCCTTGGGCTTTCGGCAGATCATGCAGCTCCATCACTTGTATCGTTCGTTGCTTCTTCGCTGTTAAAAAAAAAACCGTCATCAATGGTGCGCTTATCTAATAGTTAATCCTCATTAGAGGCGACTAGATGACGGGTCGGGTCGGGTCAGGTCGGTTAGATCCTCATTAATATTGTCTATATGGTTACAAATATAGTCTTAACTTTCTTTAATAAAGCAATTTAAGAGCATTCACAGCCCATTCCCTATCTTTATCCCTATTATTTATACATTTATCATTACTTTTTCTCTCTCTCCCACTCACAACCACAATTAAATAATAGTTTTTTATACCTTTATCATTACCTTTTCTCTCTTTTCTAACCTCAAATTTTAGAGATTCTATAAATTTTTCCTTAAATATAGGGATGAACATTAACTTTTTCTATGTCCTCTACTCACAACCACTCACAACCAAACCTTAAATTTTAAAGATTTCACTCACAGAATTATATGTAAATTAGATATTAGGTTTTATCCATATGAGTAGGATCCACACATTTATAGGCATATGGGTTGAAAATCGAAATCGTGACCTCTATTCGTTAGTCATATAATTCAAAGAAAGAAACACAAACCGTTTTCCGCTTGCTGATACCGTTCCTGAAGCTTTCTCTTTGTCGCTTCAAATTTATCTTGAGTCATTGCCTCCCCTGTCTCCCTTTGTTTCTGTTCATCAATTTAAAAAAAAATGTTAGTGGTGTAATACTAATACTAATAATACTATGAATTTTTATTTTTTTTGTTAAGCGAGCACTCACGGTTTGTTGAGGAGGTCTCTTTGGAACGTTTTGCAGCTTCCTTTCTGGGTTGGGTTTGACCCGTCGTCCTGGTGCAGACTCAGGAACCGTAGGCTTGGTTGGTTTCACAACCGTTGGTTGTTTTTTCTTCATTAAATCAGAAGAATCAGGTTCGTTTTTACGAACCATATTTGGGACATTTGACGGTTTTTGCTGTTTCGGTTTTGGTCGGTCATGGTTCTTGTTGAATCCCCCACTGTTTCCAGGATCTGAAACAATGGAAACACATTGAATGGAGAATTCAATAATGAACCAAATAGCAAAAACTTTACAAGTGTCGCTTTCGAATTCAACTTACTTCCGTACTCATCCATTCCATCAAAGAACTTCACACCCCACGGTCAAGAAACAAGTCTAATTAGTCAACAAAATCCCGGAGAAAACAGTTTTTTTTTAACTAAATTAGGAATAAAACTATAAAAGTTCATGGTTTTATACCTCTGATAGTTCCAAAGAGCCGTGAGGGTATAAGAACGTCAAATCATCTAAAGGAGGAGATGGGAGGCCTTCTTCTTCATCAAGAACAGACGGGTTTACTGACTCGGGTGTAGCTTCGGAAACCAATGTTTTCTCTGTAGCTATCACCCATTCATCTACCAAAATTTTCCAAGATCTGCATTTTTGATCATTCAATCATTCATTATATACGATATAACAAGAAAGGCAAATGGTTGTTTTGTTTCAAATCAATGGAAGGTACAAGAGTTACTTTTTCTTGCCAAATAAAAGAAATGGATTCCAAATATAGATCATCACGATGTGAATTTTGTGCGAAAGGGTGTTTAGATATGCTTTTTGAAAGCGGTTATATGATATTCTGTTACTTGAATCAGATAATCGACTGTAATAAAACGGGGGTTGAAGATTAGTATTTGGATTGTTAACAAAGACCAAAAGGAAATTATTGTCTAGAAATCATTAAATGTGAGTAGAAGTCACTAACTTAGGTCGAAAAAGGCATGTAAATTTGTAACTTTGTTTACCCTTGAACAATCGGATAATCATAAGCAAAAGTCGAATTTGTTTATCCAAACACTAAAAACATAATATTGCGACTTCAAGTCACATAAATCGACAAAATAGTTCCAAAACTCGAATCCAAACTCCAACTAGGATGAGCATCTATAGCCCCAAGCATTTATAGTCTAGAGATCATATATTCATGTCCATAATTCATGTGTACTTTTAAGAATGCGAATCAATGCTATGCCTTCTTTCTTCATGGTAGGAAACAAGTCACATTAAATATTATCTCAAACTAACCGTTAGTTACTCGTACATTTATTTAAGAAACAATCAAGATAAAGTAGAAGAAATTCATACTCTATGAGTGTCTTTGCAATGCTGCTAACATCCTTTGAAGCATGCTTTCGAAGAACATTAACAGATTTTCCAATCTCAGTTGTCTGAAGTATAACTAACATCCATAAGAACAACAAACAACACAAAATCAACTAATGTTAACCGCCAAAGTATAACACGAACCTTGAGAGTTTCCACCGATAAATCCATCAACTGAAGCTTCCTCAACGAGTTGTACAACACCGATTCAGACTGGCATCAATAAGATCTCAATTAACCATTGTTCAATTCTAAGTTTCTAACATATGTGAATTTCCAATTACAAGAGGATCAATATGGTTGAAAACATTAACAGAAATACAAAATTCAGTTGAAAGAAGAAGGAAAAACCTCATCTTGATTGTGGTCAACAATCTCTTTTATCCTCATAACCTCCCCAAACATTTGCGATTCCTCTTCGATTTCATCGGTCAAAGCTTCTGCAGCTCCATAATTGTAATCACTAACTTGATGATTACCATCATCATTTTGTAATTTATCAATTGACAGGAATCCCTAATTCAACTTTATCACACCCAAAACACTTGATCAATTTACAATTAAACAACATTTGAGCAATCCCATCTCTCCTAATTCCAAACTCCTTAGGGTAATCAGAAGCAGCAATCATAATTGCTTTCTCAATTGTTTCAAATATATCCCCATTAGAGTTCTTGAAATACTCCCTCCAGTAACCCATTCTCGCACCAGATTTCGATCCTGCCATTCTAACCACCCCCCACCCAACTAAAATCGAAACCCAAAAGCTCAAAAAACCCCGATTCGATTCCAATCGGAAACCAAACCCTCGAAATTAGGGAAATTTACAACAGACGTTAATTGATTGATCGGTTATTGAATAACTGAAACGGAAACCGATCAGATTATTATATCAGTAAAGATGTCAAAAATTGATGATTTTTTATATGGGAATACAAGTATTTGTTTATGGAAATTGATGGATTTTTTCAATCTGTGGGGAACCCAGATGGGGTTTATGGAAAAGAGGATTGAATCGAAGAGATATTGCAGAATCCGGGATGAATCGGCGAGGAAGATGAGAGATTTTATTATGTGGAAAAAGGAAAAGAAAATGTATAAATGGGGAGACTTTTTTGTGTTTTGGTGTTTCTGTGTCCTCTAAAATGTTCAATTCAGGAGGCTGGAATTGAGATGATGATGATGAAGATTATTCGATTTGGGGCAGGTAAGACAAAAGAAACGCGAGGGAGTAAAAAGTGGGATCTTTCAAGAAACATTTTTAGGTTTTTTTACCCTTGTTTTTCTACCGGTTCCTCGTACTTGGTATTTTTTATTCTTTTAAGGAAAAAATAAGAAAAAGAAATTTGTAACATGTAATTGAACAAGATTTTGCAGCTTTTGTGTTGTTGCGAAAATTATACGGGTGCGTAAAATAGTTAAATTGTTATATTGTTACGTAGAAAGATGCAAAATAGAAAACTGTGTAAAGACTCAAATACATTCTTTAAAAATCATTCACTTTAATGAAGAAAAATTACATGACCTTAAATTCCATTGATTAAAAGAATTCATTCTAATTTAAATTTGTCAATAACCCAATTAAGCACAATTTTTTTTAAAAAAAACTTTGCAATTCCAATTCTATTGAATTCCACGAACCAAACGCCTAAGGGGCGTTTAGTTCATAAATGTAACTGAATTAGAATTACAAAGTTTTTCTGTTAAAATTGTGCTTAGTTAGGTAACGAAGGGATTTGAAATGCAATGGAATCCTTTAATCAATGGAATTTAGTTTGTTTCAATATTTCTCAGAAATTCTTCACTTTAATGAAGGAAAGTTACATGAGCTCAAATTTCATTTATTAAAGAAATTCAATTCAATTTAAATCTGGTCCACAACCCAACTAATCATTTAAAAAACAAAAAACACCTTTGAATCAGGTTTGAACTCACCATTGGAACAAATGCCCTTTGCTAGAAGAAGACCGTAGATGAAAGTGAAAATTGTATATATGTATAATAAGAATAAATTACTGATCGGCTTTTGCTACAAACATACTCGTTACATACGTGGATATTATACCGACGGTTTTTGCTGGCGAGGATTGGTGGATATCAAGTAGGCTATGTTATTGTCATAAACAAGTAAACAACAACTCGTTTTTATTGTTTTAGCACAAAATTTATAAAAATTTATAAAAATTTATATGATCAAAAGGTTATTCTCGTTAGCAATTTTTTTTATATTTAGAATGCCATTGTTTGAATTTTTAACTCGTTTAAGGGGTTATTCGAAATTACTTTACAATAGTTCCTATGAAGACGGTTAAAGAAAAAACATTTACAAATTCTTGACAAATCTTGCCATGTTTTTGAACCAATGGAGTTTGATGAAGAAGTCACCACGTTTGCAAAGGTGGTTTCATGTACTCTGACGGATCTATCAATTTGGGGAGAAAAATAACAAATTTTTTTTTTTTTTTGAACGGCAAATTTGGATCACTGACGGGGGCATTACCCACCCACCCGATCATCTCCAATCCCCATCAGGAGGAAACTCATCATAGGTGAGAAAACCCCCTGGCCCAGCCTGTAACCCCCATTAATTTATTTTTTGTTACAAGTGGGACTTGAACCCAAGACCTCCCCATTATAATGTCTTGGGTACCTCCCTCTAGCCAATTGGGCTAGAGATCATTGGTAGAAAAATAACAATTTAATATTTTTTTTTCTTTTTTATTTATTTATTTCGAGTTGAAGTCGAGAAAAACAACAATTATATTTTTACTTTTATAGATACATTTATTTAAGACAACTTTAGTATTTTAGATACATGTGTCTAAAATCAATATTTTAGATAACTTAACGAATCTTAGCAAATCAAAAGGGGATTTAATAATTTCTTGCGTAAATTAAGAAAACATTCTTGTTTTTTTTATGCTATCAACCCTTATACAGTATCAAATAATTAAAATTGTAAATGAAAAAATATATATAAGCCTTAGCACATAAATGCTTAGATGACATTACATTATATCACGTCAAACACTGTTTTAAATGAAAATTACATCAACACGAAGATAAAAGTTAAGCCAGTTACAACTGTATACTTGATATTTTATACAACATCATATTTTAAAGTTATAAATGAACAAAAAGAAAAAGAAAACTATGGCTTGTACATTAATTCTTAGATGATGTGTATATTATCACACTTAACACCGTTTTGAATACAAACTTAATCGAACATAAATTAATTAAGCTCATCGTAACAGTTATTCGAAATTTTATAAAATATCATCTTTTAAAAGTTATAAACAAGAAAATTAAATATTGAGAAATAATTTATACTCTACATTGAAGGGTGAATAAAAAAAGGATAAGTAACTAATATTTAGTAACAATTTATACTCAATGTATTAAAGAGTATATCATCAATAAATAGTAAATTCCTCTTAGAAAACATGTTTGACAAATATGAAATATCATATATGATTCATTTATACACTATTTAAAAGCTTATAATAGTTTATACGCGCGAGATGTTATGATATGAAGTATGATAAATTTTAAGAAGTCTAAGAAGGATTTGAGTTCATTAGATTATCTAATCTATTATTAAGATTAAATTGATGGATAAAAAGAATGATGGATGTGTATTTTAGACTTAGCTATTTTTGTTGACTTTTTATTTATTTACCTAATTTTTATAGACCTTCATAACTATTACATACAACATTATTTTTTTAGAAAATTTACACCATAAAAACCAGTGTATTTATATTTAAAATGTGTATACTGTTATATTTAAAATTAAAAAAAAAACACACCTTTCAATTTCTTAGTGCGTCATTACGTCATTGTGTCATTGTGTGTAATACTCCTCATTGTGTCTTTATGTTACTATTGTGATAAATGTATTTAATACATAAAAAAACAATAACAAAATAACATGAAATGAGTTAAAATATAAAACAAATTGATAAATACATATTACACAATAACCTGAAATATAAGACATAATGATCTAAAAAGTAAGACAGAATGGGGAGTTTAGACACAATGATAAATACGTATTACACAATGATGTGAAACATAAGACAATTATTTGAACATAAAACACAATGATCTGAAGGTAAGACACAATGTATAGTATCTTTTTATTATTTAAAAAAATGACACAATAACCAACATAAAGACACAATAACGAGTATTAGACATAATGACACATTACGAAGTCGAAAGAGTAATTATTTTTTATTTTATATATATCAACAATATACACGTTTTAAAGATAAAAACGCTTATTTTTATGGTGTATTTTTTTAAACAATGTCGTATGTAAAAGTTATGAAGGTTTTAAAAATGAAAAAACTTGATAAAAAGTTAACAAAAATAGTTAAAATCAAAATACAACTCCTTTAAAAATAATAAAAAAACACGTATCATCACAGAAAGTCTTTGTAGCCTTCCTACAAAACTAGACATAATTTAAATTTTATTAATCCAAATCACCTCAAATTAGCAAAAGTTGTGCGCTGCTTGTAAAGAATAAAAATAAGAAATAATTCTTTTTAAAACTACTTATTAATAGTGTCCGACTATCCGGATAACTCCAAATGACTTAAAGGGCATAGCCATACACTCGCGGATGCTTGAGTGACAAAGACACACCAGTGAGCCCATTATCAGAAGAAATGACATTTACGAACGATTGAATAGAAAACGTGTTAGGCTAAAAAATCAAACTTGTAACCTCTTAGTACTTTCTTAATCGTCATACCACTCGACCAAACGAGCAATTATATGAATAATAATTAATAAATAATAATAATTCTTGCATGCCGTTCCCTACCACATCCAGAAACCTATATGTCCCACCCAATCCAAACCAATCTCCCTATCCTCACTTCACAAGTTCACATGCTATACAAACAAGTTCTCACTTAACTGAGTTCTTTCTCTTTTAGTTTTAGTTAGAGATCTTTCTCTTTTAGTTTTAGTTAGAGATTTTGGGTTCTATCTCATACATTATATGATTTAATATGAAAAGTAGTGTAGGAGTAAGATTTGGGTTTATCGTTAAAAAAAACAAGTTATTCAAAACAAATTAAATCATGTTTTAATGGTCATAAAAAATAGACCTTTTGCAACTATTTTAGATAAAAGCAAATACTAAAAATGTCATTATATATAGATGTATATAAAAGATAAAAAGTTTCATCATTGGAAAAGTTGTAAAGTTGGGATTATTTACTATTTTATTATTGGGGAGTTTTACTATTTTTTGTAATCAAAGAATTAATTCTTTTAATTTACCACAACCAGTTAGTTTATATTAATGTTTTAAATAAAAAGTATAATTGTAACTCCGGATAAAGCAGTAAAAGCAAGACGTGTAGGTGGATCGACTCATAAAGTATTAAATTATAGATAACATTATTAATGTTATAAATATAATATATTGTGGTTATCAATTCCTAATATAGTTTATCTTGTTCTCCAAGATTTTTCTCCCCTATAAATATTTCCCTGTATCTCATTGTAACACACCAATTAATAATAAATTCTCTCCCTGTTCTTCTTCTTCTCCTTGTTTGCTTTTGGACTTGTTTTACAACACGTTATCAGCACGAAGACTCTTCTTCAATTACAATTTAGAAACTGCAAGTTAGTTGTTTCATGTGCATGGCACAACGAGGCCATTGTCAGGATCCAACACCATCGGGATTCATCGCAATCACAGTGAACAAAGGTAATGTTTCCTACATGTTTCATTCTGTTATTAAACACTATTATTGTGTTAATATGTAAGTATAATTTTTCCGGTGATCCTAATCGAAATTTAGGAAGGTGGTCGGTTTATTCACCACCTAATATCTTAGGCTGTTATGGTTTACGGGCTTACGGCGGACACATCCGGGATAACAAAACAGTTTGAATATTGCTGTTACACATTGGTGGGGATTTTGACCAGTAAATATATTTTCTGATTTTAGTTGTTTTAAAGCATAATTAAAACTATATTCTAAAGAGAGAGTTTCGAATAGGTGGAACTAAGTAAAATAATTAAAACTCTAAATGTATAAATGTTGACCTTGATTATTAGTAATTTTTTCGATTAATGTGACATTTAAGAATTAATGGTTTTGGGATTATCATGATTATTTTAACTATTTGTTAGATCATGAGTGACTATTATTTGACTGCCCAATTTTTCAATATATGATGATAAGCATTTTGTAGCATAGTATAATACAGATTAATATGCGAAATTAACTTTTTAGTTGTGTAATTAATAGTTTAAATATATGATTCATAAATAAATTTAACAAGAAAGGTGTCAAGTTTAATTTTATTTTACCGACTCAGATGCATGCCATAATATAATTATGCATAATGTTAAAAGATATAACAAATCTTGCTTATGGATTAGCTTTAACCATTCTTATTGTCATTTATTTTATTTCGTGACTAAAAGTGTGTTACATGATTGGTTTTCTAGTTCATAATTAGTAACTTCTAATTGGTATTATGATATCCGATGCTTTATTATAAATTTATAACCATTGTAATAGTATATGTTGAGGACAATATATATCATTCTTCATATGAAGGCGTTGGATGCCAATACATTGTAATAATTTTGGAAATGCAAAAACTTTGAAAATTGAATACATTAATATTATCCACTTGTCATTCGGTCCAAATTAAAAAAAGGTATGGCCACCATAGAAACGTAATACTAACAAAGTTATTATGGGTGGATTTATTTAAGATTGTAAGACTTCAAGTCTATATGTGAGTATAACTCGACGATATATAGAATCACCTCACAATTGGTTTTATGTGGTGAATATATTGCTAGTAAGGAAATGTTGAAAAAATATAACATCCTCCATATTTCACACCTCAAATTAATATCATGTGTACTTTTGGTCGAGCAAAATAATGAGCTCCTAAAAAAAAAATCACGAGACTCATCTCGTTGGTAGAACCCATTCCCAGAAGTGAATGTGGGCATGTGACATCATATAAATATTATGACCAAAGTGGAAGCCATGGTTATGGTCTTCTTATATAATGACTAAAGTAAAAGTTGTGGTTATGGTCATGGATATAAAGAGATTACCATGGTGTTTGGATTAAAAACACAATGTCCTGATGATGTTATTCTAAATGTTATCACTTACTATATAGCTAGTAAAGTAATGAATATAATAACTAAACCAAAGTTATGGTTTGTTATTACTAATTGATCTTACACTTAGATCAATTCGTTTATTTATCGTGATATAACATCTAAATCTCATTATCGATTTACAAAAGGTCATAATATTTAAGACCTATAAGTCTTACATGACTCAGACATACAATTACTTCTCAATTGATATTAAGTAAAGAGAAGACTATTTATGAGGAATTATCGAGAAAACAATTTACATTTGTCACACCGCGAATATGCTCGTGAAATATCAACATTATTATGAAAATGCATGATCAATGGATTCTATATTCGTATGTCTATGGAAAAATAATGAAAACCCATGAAACTAGTTTGGTTTTGTTCCATTCCTTGAAGTGAATTTGAATTTATATTCATCAGTTTAATGATCATGATCATGAATGTAATTAAAGAGATTATAATGATATGCATGATGATAATGTGATCGACCACTACAATGGCAAAAGAGGAGATGATCACATGAGAATATAAATGTCAAAATGACAAATATGACAAAACATATTATCCTCTCGTATTTATTTGTTGTTTATTAAATAAGCATGAATGAGACTATAACATATAAGATCATAAACTTAAGGTTTATAGACCGTGATTATTTTATTGGCATGAGCGGTTTGACCACACCGAGTCATTGGTGATGTGAAACGTATTGAAGAATGAAAGATTCTTCAAATTGATATTTAGCATGTAACATTTGCTCTTAAGTGAATTAATTATTTACCAACTTAAATAGGGAGTAAATCCCTAAATATTTTGGAAGTGATAAAGGATATATATATACTATACCATTTAGAGTTTTAAATCGATGCATCGTCTAAATGATTATCAAATTCGCAACTTGAGTGTTGCATGAGTTATGGCTTAGCTAATGTGATAGCAAGCACATCCTTCCAGATTATCATACTTATGTTGGTAATAACATAAGTTTAATCCCTAAGTTATTAATGATTATTGGAATAAGTGTTGAACTTCATTTCGTTTAAGTTCTTACACGAGTTGCTTTTGTTGCGGACGATTACCAAACGTCTACGATTGATTGCAAAACCAATAGTCATGAGAGCAAAAGTTTATGTTTGCATGTGATTTTACATGAAGTAACATTAATTCACATCAGGCCAATAAGTCATAATATTTCCTCCCCATTGTAGTTGGTTTATGGTCAGTAACCAACATTTTCCATCTAATATTTAGATTGTGTGATATATTTTAAAATTATTCCACCACGATGCACAAAGATGGGACCTCAAGGAGGTTAAGAATAAATGTTGGGTATGAATCACTACCAATAGTGATAGATTTATCTTATGACTCGGATATATGTTTTCATGAAACTACATTTCCAACATTTAGGGGGAGATAATAGGCAGTTGGGAAATAAAATAAGCTATAATGAATTATCAGTATATCATCTTGATCCTTAAAGTAAAGAACTCTAAATGATAATTCATTTATTCAAAAAAAAAAAATCAACTACCAGACGCATTTACTGACCTTAAAAGGTGACTAAGTCACATATACCAGCTGCTAATGCTCCGATTACGATTGGTGTTCTAGAAGGGCATATAGATTTTGATAATGAGTCTATGACACGTTTGAATCGTGATAGACTAGTCGATTCCAAGAATATAATATCCTCGAAAACTGGAGCAACTAATGAAGATGGTCGAGTCGAGGTACTAGTAGAAAAGTCTCTTAAAGAGACATTAGACATGATGGTTCCAGAAGAACCCCAGGTACCTGAAAATAATGAAGAGATCTCGATAAATTATATCATGTCTAAACAAATATGGAATCGAAACAAATTCGACGTCGATAATATTTTGGATATAATAAGCGCTAGAAATAATAACTATGTTAAGGATCAAGAATTACGATCTGCCTGTGATGAAAAGTAGAAATGATTGGCCAAAGTATAATGACGCAAACCGGGCGGAGTGAAATTCTCTAATATGTTGGATATAAACAGGTCTATTATACAAAAGCATGATTTGAGAAAATAAAATCAAGCAATACAAAAAAAAATGGTGGCACAAGGATTTTCGTAAAGACCTAAGTTTGATTATAAGGAGACATATTCTCTAGTGGTGGATAATGAGATTCCAACAGTTCATTAGTCTGGTAATACAATAGAGAATGATATGCGTCTTATGAATATTATGATATCATAGATATATGGCTTACTTGATGATGATACATGAAATCTCTGGAGGCTTTAAAGTGCCATGATAATAACGTATAGTAAGTTCTCGAGAACGTTATGATTGTTGTGTAAACATTCGAATCCGAATACGCTATGATTCTTTATATACGTTGGAGACTTCAATATAATCAAAAGGCCATATAAACCCCCAAGACAGTTGAATACTTGAAGGTATCTGAAACATATTAAAGATAAAATCCTTGTGCACCAATAAACATCATATGGTGATTATGATATGCCAATAACTTTAGATAAAATGGCATTGAAAGCAAGTTGAATGTTATTAGTTTTGAATTGATTTGTTAAATGGTATGGGAACTCCTTATGAGTGAATGCATATGTATAATTGGTCAAAATAAAAATTAGTCCATAATGGACTGCAGATGGATTATAAGTATCATAAGCATTTGTATAAAGCCTTGAGAATATATTATGTGCATGGGCTATAAAAGTTTTGTTAAACTTGATATCAACGCATGATTATCTCGAGATACAAAGATATAAGTATCATAGATGGTTTGTGTTCCAGAAAAACAGTCTCGAGTTTTATAGTTATTCTAGTATATGTTGATAGTATCTCTTAAAAAGGTAAGAAATTTATATAGATGAGGAAGCTATATCTAAAATGTTGAAGGGTATAATGTGGAAACATATGCTAAAGACTGTCAGATGACTTGATACATAAAATGACCAATTTCAAAGAATGAAATTTTTTTGATGTAAAAGTACTACAACTATGTGCACTTATTGCACTACTATTTCTTGCGATACATATAATTTATTTGCATGATATTGCCTATGTCCGATTATGATACGTTGGAATGTGTCAAAAGGCAATTTGAAGGTATAAAGGTAAAAGTTTATATTTTACTAACCCAACGAAACAAGTTTGTTAGTCATTCAGATGCAGGTAATGTAATACAACATGGTTATACAACATCATTATTAGATCTTGTGGTACTTATCTATGAGACGAGGCATGAGGCAGTGAACATTTTCACGAATTGTTGAAACTCTATCGAGAAGAAGGATAACCGGAGCTGACAAAAGAAGATCATATAACATTGGTCGGCTTAAGGATTTGCACATCAAGGGATCAAGGAGCAAATCAACCACTGCAAAAGTACTAAGTAATTTTTCACAGAAGATCAATGCTACTCACATAAATACATGTCAAAATGAGGGGGAGACCATACGCGCTGCACTCTTTTTCCCTTAGCTATGGTTTTGTCCCATTGGGTTTTCCTGGCAAGGTTTTTAATGAGGCAGCATCTTAAAGCGTATGCAGTTGATAACCAAGGGGGAGTGTTATAAATATAATATATTGTGGTTATCAATTCCTAATATAGTTTATCTTGTTCTCCAAGATTTTTCTCCCCTATAAATATTTCCCTGTATCTCATTGTAACACACCAATTAATAATAAATTCTCTCCCTATTCTTCTTCTTCTCCTTGTTTGCTTTTGGACTTGTTTTACAACAATTAATTGTTTATAACCTAATCGTGGTAATTTTATACATATTTCTTTACATAATTCTACTCTATTTTAAAAAAAATATAATTCCTTTTAAATCGTTTTTTATAGCACTTCCTTGGTTTTAGTGTTAGCTTCACATCATTGGCTTTATGTATCAAAATTTTTGTAGTGCGATATTTAACTTGACTTTTAAATTTATAACGTCGTTACACAACTTTTTTATTTCTGATTTTCTGTTTTATTTATGTTACGCTTTAGCAATACAACTTCGCGGAAAATAAAATCTAGTTTTTGATACAAGCAGAAAATAAGAATAAGAAAAATTAATTTGTTATGTAGTGTAATATAATTACTATATATGTAACATATTCTAACTTATTTGTGCAGTATAAAGTATGAATTCACTCGTAGTTAAAAAGTTATCAACACGATAAACATGTGCAGTATTAAAAAAAAAATCATAACAGTTTGGGGGGGGGGGGGGGGGGGGGAGGGAAGGGGGTAGTATACCTTATATTGAAACCTAAGACTGGCCGTAACGATGCCTACATGGCATAGCCCTTAGCTCTATTTTACTTGTGTGGCACAACCCTTTCTAAAGGGCATTATTGGTGGTTGAAGCCCTTCACCTAATTTTTGGAGGCAGCCCTTACCTAAGGGCTTTCAGGCTTTCAAGGGCTAGTATTTTTTTTTATAATTCTACACACACATTATTAAATAATATACTTTGTGGGTGTTTGTGGAAAGGGTTGCGTTGGGGTAAAAACTTGTTTATAGAAAGAGCTGGAGAAAAGCTGACGTGACATGATGACTGGGCAGCCCCTAGGAAGGAAGGGCTACTCTCACCATTGCGGGCAATCTAAGGCTTTACAATTTCCACCCAATAATATGTTGGCACATGTAAGAGAATCAACTACACTTAGCAAAAATTAAGTAGTTCATCAGGAGCAATATTCATTACATATAACACACACACACACTATATATATATATTAACATTTTGTTCATTTATGTCCTGTTTAATTAAAACTACACATGTAGAATTTCTGATCTAACACGCGGCCAATTATAACTGATTTTGTATTTGAAGAGGTATATGAGGTTTTCTAATTTTACTATTATATTCATCGTGCTACTTTTTTGTGTGGTTAACTTTAACAATTTTTTCACTAATAACATCAATATTACATATATAAGGTTTTAAATCATTATCACTATTATCATTTTATGAGAGGCCAACAAGCCTAACATCATGTCAGTAAACTACAAAACCCTAAGTCTTTATTTGGTTTAAATGTTTAATATAAATTATTCTAGATATAAATAATCAAATGACAATTAAATAATCTTAAGAAAAAAAATAACTAAATGATCTTGTACATTATCCATGTTATTATAGACTTTCCTTGATGAGGTGCGTTTATTTATACTTTTGTGTGGTGTCACCTTCCACTAATCCTAATTTAAGATATTTAAGATCCCAACAATATGTTAAGAAATAAAAACAATTTAAAAAATATTATTCTTTTCAAGATAATTCGAAATGCTAGAGCAATTAAAATTTATCATAAAAATGGAATAAAAATAGAAAGAAATCCGAAATATATTTATTGGAGAAAACAGAATAGCATATGCTTGGCTTACATAATTTAGAAAAAAAACAAGAATAATCCAAGTGAAGATTGAGAATGGTTGAGACTTGAGGGAGTCAGTCGACCATATAAAATTTCCATGTGGTCAAGCACGTGACTTCATGTGTTGTTACTTGTTAGTGCTCCTACAACTATAAGTACAAAAAAGGTTAATTAAATTATAGATTTAATCTTGAACTAGATTATACTATGTGAATATTGTTGTATTGTTATAATAATACATAAATAAAAAATTTACATAACAACTTAAAAGCTTAAAGTATTGTGTCTACGATAAAAAAATTATGTTACACACTGTACCTATTATATCTCAATTCTCCGTGTTAAATTCGTTGATATTAGAAATAAAAAATATTATATTACACGACTATACCTATTACACAAATATGGTTAGGTTCAAATGATAACCTTTTTCTTTGAGAACTTTTGAGAACCATTCTAAGCCAGTAATTTTCAGGGGGGAAGCATTCAAATTCATGGGGGGGGGGGGGGATTTCCTTATATATAACTTGTGGTTCAGAATGGTTCTCAAAAGTTCTCAAACCCAATTAGTTCTCAAATGATCATCTCCCTACACAAATAACTCTTTTGTTAACCTAATTCAACTATACATATTAGACCATAAAATGATATATTAAACTTTTTATGTTTAAATAAAAAATATAATAATAATAATAATTATGTTTATGCTATATGACATTCGACACCACCGCATGATGAAATGCAATTAAATAACTTGTGGTTCAGAATGGTTCTCAAAAGTTCTCAAACCCAATTAGTTCTCAAATGATCATCTCCCTACACATATAACTCTTTTGTTAACCTAATTCAACTATACATATTAGACCATAAAATGATATATTAAACTTTTTATGTTTAAATAAAAAATATAATAATAATAATAATTATGTTTATGCTATATGACATTCGACACCACCGCATGATGAAATGCAATTAAATATGGGTATTACTCTTCATAAGAACATTGATTTTGTTTATATATTCAAAATTTAATATTTAACGTAATTAGTCTTTAATTGTACTATTTGTCATAGATGATAAATGAAAACAAATAGAATTGTGAAAGATTAATTTTGTAAAATTTAAATTAAATTAATAATTATCTATCTAAATAAAATCAAGTTTTGGTGGTAGAATAAAATTGAATATAGTATTAGAAATGAAATGAAAGTGAATATTTTATTAGAAGTTAAATAAAATTAAATATTTTATTAGGAATAAAATAAGATTGAACATTTTATTCGAAGTTATATTTTATATATTTTTGAATTTTTGTTTTTAATTTATTTCTTTTATTGGTTTTCCTTTTGCTTTTTATAAAGTTTTTTATTTTTTTGTTTTCTTTTTGCTTTATTCGTATGAGTTTGACAAAGTGTTTAATGTTTTGTTTGTGTTGTAATAAACTTTTTTGTTTGAACCGTTTTAGTCGGTACACGTGTTTTTATTTCGTATTCTTTACGTAACGTTATAACAATTCAACTGTTTTGTGTACCCGTATTATTGTCACGACAATGCGGGATTGCAAAATCTAGTTTATCTCAAATTAGAGATCATGTAATTTATTTTAAAAAAATTCTCCCTTTTCTATTTGACAAATAAAAAAACATATTTCTTATTTATGTGACAAAAAACATGTGTAAAGGTCTACTCGGTTTCATTGATTGCTATGAAATTAGCCCTTCCATCAATTGAAATACCAACCACACAATAAAAATAATAAGATATAGATTACAAACACAACAAACAAAAAGAACATACAAGATATTTGAGTGATTGGGTTAGATAAAAGGTAATAATTTTACAAATACGTGCCAAATCATAAATTTTAGAAACATTTTTGTAATTACCGGGATAAAACGAGTTAAATTTTTTAAAAATCCTAACGTAACTATGCAACAATAGCGGTTAAAATGTTAAAATTATCATTTTTGTAAAGTTGGAGGCTATTTTACAACTTTCATATAGCTTTATTATTGAAATAAATAAAATATTCTTATATTAATATTCTAGAGTAAATTATGGCAATGGTCACCGTGGTTTATTTGAATTTCATCTTTCGTCTCTATACTTTGGAAATTATAACTATTATCACACCCTTAAAAATCCACTAACTATACCACTTTTACACATAGAGCGTCTTGCTGACTGGGCTGCCACGTGTCACGATTTGTCCAACCCATAAATTTTACCATTACACATAGCCTAATAAAATAGCTCTAGAGATTCAAAAACAATAGTGGGGCAAGAATAATTTAAGCGATTCACTACTCGAACACGAAGCTGAAGACTTTTCCTTGCAAGCAAAGCGTTAGAGGCCCGTGGAAGAATGTGTTGAAAACCTTGAAGGATTTACAATCGATGGCATTAATCCATTGTTTATGTGTCTAGTTTCTTGCTAGTTTCTTATAACATTTGAAGAAAAGAAGCACCCCAGAACCGACATGTTTCGGGGATTCGCAACACGAGTTGGTGATACGACTCGTCAGCGTCTCTTATTATGTTAAGAAAATAGTTTAATTATATATTTAATTTATAATTAAACTTCATTTGTGGCAATTTTCCTCTATGTTTTATTACTTTCAAATAGACAATACTTATAGCATAAAACATCAATAGAAAAGATAAGAATTGGTCCTATAACTATAAATCTATAAATGCAACTAAAGAAATCATGCAAAAGTGGAAAAATGGGAGATCATAGGAGCTAAACTTCAAGTCAATGAGCTGACTTTTAGTCTAACAAACGTGCGGCTCCTCAATAATCCTCTTGGGCCTACTGCGCTGCTCTTGTTGGGCCAATGGGCTGATCTGGTCCGTGATGTTTGGGCTGGACATATCATTGATCATAGTTATTTGAGCATGTAGAATAACTTGATTTTTTTTTTTTTGTATTTGAAAATGCTAATATAGAATACGATAAATAATAATGTAATAGACAATGTTCTAAGAAATGTTAGAATGAACCATAAAATGTTAATCTACTACAACTAAGTCAAACAGATCTAGCTTTCGTCACATGTTTTATCTGAGACATAGTTTCGTAAATCCATTAGTTAGGTTCATTTAAGAACCATTTGATTTTGAGAACTTTAAAGAAATTTTAGGCTCTCCTAAACTAACCTGTTTGTTTCCCAAAGTACAACAGCAAAAACAATAGTAGTGCCGGAGAAGACTCCCGAGCCTGAAAGTTCATAACTTGTTGGAATTTAGGTGAGGATGATGTTGACAAAGTATACTAAGTTTCTCTATAGAATGATAGAAAAGAGAGTTTTAAAGAGTTTACAAAATCTCTCTGAAATCTAAACAATGGTTTACAAGTGTATGTATATGTGTTTTTCAACAAGATTTATCTTAGTATTTATAGGTAAAAATGAATTGAAAGTCTCATTCACCATAACCCAAGGGTTCAAACTATCACCATACATCTTGACTTAAACATCATTCAGCTCTTATAATTGAGTTGAAACGATCATACTATATTAAAATATTAAAGAAAGTTAAGTGTCCTAATAGTAAATTAAGAGCCAATAGCATTTTGTCACGTGGTGGTTTTTTTGGCGGATGCCACGTGACATGAATAAAATAATATTTGTTTATCTAAACGTAACAAATTTAACACATGATTTGGTGGTCTTATAGATATAGTTGTGTAAGTTTTTAGGAAAAAAGTTGGTGGCGTAATAGGTACAGTCGTGTAACAAGATTTTCTTTATTATTTTATTTCTAATCTCATGAATTAGCACATGAGTTGGTGGTATAATAGGTACAGTCGTGTAATGTAAGTTTAGATCGTAGACTCAATACTTTAAGCGTTTGGTCGTTGCATGTTTTTTTATAATTTTGTTTTTTTTACGTAGCATTGTAGCAATGCAACTATTTTGTAGCATTATAGCAATGCAATTATTTTGTAGCATTATAGCATTTTACGTAGCATTATAGCAATGTAACTATTTTGTGTTTCTACGTTATCCCTTAGCAACGCGCAGATTTGAAATATCCAGTTCAACACAAAATATTAGTTGAAACACTAAAATTCGTAAACAATGAGATGCAACAAACAATCTCCATTCACTTTTCATTTTATTTAAAAAAATTATATATTTTACTAAATTTCTAATAATCCCCAATTGAATGCAGAAAATCCAAACATATAAATCTCATAATGAAATTTCAACAACTGTCAGTAAAACCGTTTCTTGTGAAATATACTTAACTTACTAATTGTCAATAGAACTTTATATATTTGAACCAATGGTTATTCGTATAAATGACAATACACAATCATTCAATCAACAAGACTCTCTTTGACTTGGTAACTCTTCAAAGTCATGTCCAATATGGACCTGAAACACTTGTCTGGTTTTGTGAGAACCCTAAGAATAACCCCTTACAATTCTATTAGAAGTGACTTCATTTCTCTCTCACATAGGTAATTTTCACAAATCATTAAAAGCATTCGTCGTCGCGTCCACCGACTACCGTAACGCCGCCGTCTCCGGCGCAGATTCCGGCAACATCAATAACAATAAACAATACGGAGATGATTCCGATGAGGATTCCGGCAACATGATCTTTAAAAGTTCCACTTGGGAAATCTCCAACGAAGTTTCTGACGAAGTCTCCGCCGCTATCCACGGTGGCGATGAAACCTAGGCTGATTCTGATGAGTTGTCTTGATTTCAAAAAATCATTAACCATATTATTCTTATCATCACATTAATATCATTGACCGGAATAGAATAGGAACTATACAACTTCCTTTCATATAGTTTAGGGTAATCCCTCATAGTAACTTTTTTTAGGTTACATGAGTTAGTTGTCTTATTAAACCAGATCTCGAGACTCCTAGTCAATTAACTAGGTTAGGTTTTCCTCATGTTCCATGAAAAAACTTCACTTTCATTCTACAACTTGATCTCTTATAAACCCTCTAATTGTTTGGTCCAAATATTATGTTTAACTTCAATAAGTCACAAACACTAATTTTCAATTAAGATAGGTTTTTTTTTTTTTTTTTAACATGTTCTTAACTCGCAAGCCATTGTCATAATTGCTTGCCTTTTTGACCCAAACATACATAAATCTAGTTATAAAATCTCTATCCGGAGTAACGCACATTCTCGCTTAAAGGTGGTTGTGAACACATTTCCGGTATTCCTTTACTAAATTATTTATTAAACATCTAAATTGAATATAAACTATATAAGTTTAACCAATTGAAATCTTTGATTAATGACTCTTCAACAACATTGTTTTTTTTACCCAAAATATATATTAAAAAAAATAACGTTCACATCGTGTCCTCTTTCTTCCCACCAAATTATTCAGACCTGCAAAACACACCAATCATTACTTACTCTTCAACCCCAAATCAAAATCAAAATCAAAATCAAAATCAAAATCAAGATGGGTTTAGAGATCATTCATCCCAATACTTGCATCAGAGGCTGCTGCCACAGCGATTCAATCCCCCTCCATCTCCCCCCATCTTCCCACACCCTCTTACTTCCAATTGCTCGAGGTACGCCTAAATTTCATCTCTCATTGAATTCATAACGAATTAGTCCATTAAAAGTCCTCTAATTTCACATTATCAGGAGCTGAGAGTGTTGTTTACGATGCAACTTTGGATGGGAAAAGAGTCGCTGTTAAAAAACCAGTTTTATCCACTTCTGAAGATATCAACAAGTTCCATAAAGAATTGCAGTTACTTTGGTGAGGTTTTTGGTTTATGAAACTGAAATTGGAACATGATTTGATACCATGTTTATGTTACTTGTTATAGTTTTTCAATTGCTGAATAAGTTTGAAGTTTTGGAAAAAGTTATGTTGCACACCAACTGTTTGATATTTGGAAACTGTGATATCTTCTTTATGTTTGATTTGTTTTTGTTATTTTTTGGATTTTGGAACTTGAAGCAAGTTGAATCAAGAGTCTTACAATTCCTGAATAAGTTTGAAGTTTCGGAAAAAGTTATGTTGCACACCAACTGTTTGATATTTGGAAACTGTGATATCTTCTTTATGTTTGATTTGTTTTTGTTATTTTTTGGATTTTGGAACTTGAAGCAAGTTGAATCATGAAGGAATTGCCACGTTGGTGGCGGCTCATGCTAGGCCGCCAAACTACATGTTTTTCTTCAAGTTGTATGAGTTTGGAAATCTTTCCCAGAAGTTACATGTGGAAGAATGGAGTCCGAGTATTGACCACTCGCTTATGATCACCAGACAGCTAGGTAAAGTTAACACTTGCAGTACTTTATCAATATGTTTCTTAGTTTAGGGTGCAATAATTATTCGATTATCTGATTATTTGTATCATCAGGATAATTGTTTTACGAGTAAAATTAAGTTACGCCCCGCTCTTTTGCAGCGAAGGCTTTGCAATATCTTCATAACATTGGAATTGTGCATAGAGATGTGAAGCCCGCAAATGTTCTTGTAAGTTATTATCGGGTCACAGTTTGATTGATTCTCAATCTTTTACTTAGAAGCTTTTGATTTTATCGAATAATTAAAAACTGTTGTTTTGGATTTTGATGCAGCTTGACAAAAGCATGAGGCCACATCTTGCAGACTTTGGTTTATCTGAATACAAACATGATCTTAAAAAGGTCACACTTGAGAATTGGAGATCATCAGGCAGGCCAACGGGTGGTTTTCATAAGAAGAATATGGTAGGTACTATTATTTACATGGCACCTGAAGTATTGAGGAAAGAGATTCAAACTGAAAAATCAGATGTATACAGTTTCGGAATATCAATCAAGTAAGATTCCTATGACAATCCGAATCACCTTTTATAACATTATATTCACTAATTATCGAAGCCATATAATGGAAATTAGTAAGATGAAATCGTTTTCGCATAGGCAAATAGGTAATTATAAATTTTGGCATTATAATAGTTGCAAAAACGAACCGAGGTTAACCTTATTTAGAAATTTACAAATTTTTATTTATTTATTATTTTTTTTTATCTTTGTGATTGAAACTGATAAAATTATGGATGGTTATAAATACCATATTCTGCCTCAGGCGCACTTAGTATTGTGAAGATCTGAATGTCTACATCAAGCTCTTGTAAATATATTAAATATTGTATAATTTATGCCCGTATCAAACACAATCTATGAATGATCAGAAAACATGCATAAAAACGAAGCGTTCAAATTAAACGTATATTACGGAAAACAAGCAAAAGAGATGTAAAACATCATCAAGTCTTTTCGCAGGTTACACTTTTTTCTGGTTGCTTGAATTGGTAGACTTTCGGTTACCTTTGTTCATGAAAATAATAGTGAGGAACTGCATCCTTCAAATTAAGTAATAGGCTCTTTGCCTCATTTACCCTACATAAATTTATTTACAATCCTGGTTAGTTGCCAAAATAGACACGACATATACCATAATTGTTAAGGTCTTCCTCTTTCTTAGTTCTATGTCCTACGGTAGTTGTATTATATGCTTCTCTTTTAACCTTATTAATTGTTGGGTACATTGAGGTAAAATCTTTCTTGGGATTTGAAAAACCAACTTACATTTTCTTTTCCCTTATGTATAATGTGTGAATAGAAACAGAAAACTGCAATCTTAAATTCTTAACCCATTACAGTGAACTTCTCACAGGTGTTGTCCCATATACCGATCTTCGCACTGAAGCACAGGTTAGTAATATCGTATGTGTGTAATTTTGTGTAATGTTATATACCAGTTCTAGCTACATTCTTAAATCTGACACTTCATTAGATGGCTATATTTTTATTGACTAATTCTGATTTCTATTATTTGGGAAAAGAATTATTTTTGGAATTAAATCAGCAGTTAAATGCAACATGCAAGTGTAGGCTTTGTGGTTCTCCAAATAAAGATTGCCAAAAGTAACTTGTTAGATACAGATTAAATGTATAATGAATATGTACAGTATTGCAAATTCAGTACTTTAATATCTTTTTCCGCAAACCAAAATAACAAGATCCCCTACTGTTAGGCTCACACCGTGCTGGAAATGAACTATACTGAGCAGCAACTGACAGCAGCTGTTGTGTCTGAAAGACTCAGACCTGCTCTTGCAGGAACTGAATCAGGTGCTCCACCGAGATTACTGTCTCTGATACAAAGATGCTGGGATGCGGATGCTCACAATCGGCCTTCATTTGATGATATAGTCACAGAACTTGATCTAATAATTGGAAATGAAAAGAGCTTCACAGTGGAAGAGAATGTTGTCACTGAATCATCAAGTGATGACAGCACTAAAATGGTTCAACCGTTTAAAGAAAACATCAACTGGTTTTCTCAGGGTGAAAGTATTTTGAAGTCTGTTAATGAAAGTGGTTTTGGTGTGAAAAGTTGGAGTGATCACTCGGAGAATTGTTCACTATACGTTCCGGTTTTATCTTGGGGTTCTTTTGCTACATGTGGAAGAAGGGAGACTATGGAAGATACACATTTTCTTATGCCTCGTTTGTGGAATGAAGATGATATTCATATCTTTGGAATCTTTGATGGTCATCGAGGTACACACAAGCAATATGGGTTCAACTATGATTGTTTTCTTATGTGTCCAAACATATATAACCTATAATATCTCACCTATAATATCTCAATAAAAACAGTAAGGTCTTAAGAGGGTTGGATAAGGGCGGGCCTTACCTCTATCCCATGAGATAAAGAGGCTGCTCCTAGAGAGAACCCCAGTTCATTTAGGCGTTAATATGCATGATGATTAATTCCATTTACTATCACCTTTTATACTTTCTATAAGGGGGTTGGGGAAAACTGGGCGCATGATCCAAAACATGACAAATTTTTGTAGTCTAAATACTTGATGTTCTGCCAACACAAATAATGGCATTTGATCCTAATTAGGTTGCTTTATTGATTTATTTTGTTGGATAAAGTAGCAGAATTAGTAACAAGAATAGATTTGCCCATATGATGATGTCATACATCAAGAATAGATATGTATATATATGGTAGATATCTTGATGTATAACAAATCATCTTATTCTTAACATTTGGGTGCACGCAGGTGCTGCAGCTGCAGAATTTTCTGTTCGAGCTCTACCAAGACTATTGCAAACTCTGGATTGCACCATAAGGTTTGTATGCTTTGCTTATGATTGGCAATGTCGACCCATTTGCTTGCTAATGGGTCAATTGGATTGTGCTTTTTCTCAATCGGGTCACATAAGAAAAGATGGTTGCTATAAAGGGAATAGGTCAAAGGCCCATACAATTCAAACAAGCTGAAAGTCATCCAAAGTCTATTTTTATCATACAACTTCCTAACCATTTTAGTGTAAGACCATAAGACCTGGAACTATTTTTGTAATTTTACTTTTTGTATTCATAATTAATGTGTTAGTTATCTATAAATTTCTTTTAATATGGACAGAAATATTTTCGGGTAAAAAAAAGGATGTGTTTCAAGTTTCAACCCTATCCTGTTACCTAATCCGCCCGATTTGCCATCTCTAGTTTTTCTCTTCCATTTGAGACAATCTATACTTATTTAAATGGTTTGAGAAGAAAATTTATCTTTAATCTATAACAATAACACAGCCCCACAGATGCACTCAAAGAAGCATTCATCAACACAGATGTCGCATTCAGAAAGG
Organism: Deinandra increscens subsp. villosa; assembly: GCA_039602395.1. Taxonomy (NCBI): domain Eukaryota; kingdom Viridiplantae; phylum Streptophyta; class Magnoliopsida; order Asterales; family Asteraceae; genus Deinandra; species Deinandra increscens. The sequence continues at coordinate 6,257,373 of JBCNJP010000016.1, forward strand.
AATTGAATAATCAGCGTAAATCTAAGGCGTTTATCCAGAAAGATTATCATCCCGGTTGTACAGCAATTACTGCTCTTATAGTTCAGAACAGGCTTTATGTCGCCAATGCTGGCGATTGCAGGGCAATCTTATGTCGAGCGGGTTGCCCTTATCCTCTGAGTAAGGTTGTTACTTAAATTTACATTTGTTATAAAAAGATGCCAAAAACTAGTCAACACATTTATTCACTCTACTGTATATATGGTTATCGGTTTCTTCTTTTTTTGTAGGATCATGTTGCAAGTTGTCTTGAAGAGAGAGAACGCGTTACCCGTCTAGGAGGTCAAGTCAAATGGCAGCTTGATACTTGGAGGGTTGGCTATGCTGCCCTACAGGTGGAAACTTTTTATTTGTTTACTTATGAATGGGTCAATCTGGTTTATATTTTAATTCTAACGGGTCAAAGTTATAATAAAAGCTGGTGTAAAATGGAACGGGTCAAGTGGGTTCCAATGGGTTAAAAATTGCAGGTGGTGTATTTTTTTTAAAGGAAAAAGGCATTTTAGGGTTGTGTTTAGGATTATTAATGAAATAAATCAATAATATAATTTTTGTAATCATGTAGGTTACACGTTCTATCGGTGATGATGATCTGAAGCCTTGGGTAACTGCAGAACCAGAAGTCACTGAGACTGTACTTTCAGATGATGATGAGTATCTGGTATAATATCATAATATTACAGTTTTTAATCATATACAACATAGTAATGATAATTACTTGTATAAACTTTATAAAAAAATGAACGAAAAGGTACCTTAAGGGCAACCTGACACGATTCATCCATGCAAAATGTTGTCCGTTCAGACCCATGACCCAACCCGTGTTTTTAATACCTCAGGTAATAGCTAGTGATGGACTGTGGGACGTTATAACCAATCTTGAAGTTGTTAACATAATCAAGAACACAGTGAAAGAGCCGGGAATGTGCTCCAAGAGATTGGCAACGGAGGCTGCCGAGCGTGGCAGCAACGATAATATAACAGTAATTGTCGTGTTTCTTCGTCCTGTTTCGACTGCCGAGAGGATTTACTAGCACCAAGGTAGTCGCGTGTAACAAATTGATCTTTATTCTTTGAAGTGTAGAAGTATTATTGTTATTAATTAAATAATTTTGACTTTCAATAAAACAAGGCTTTATTCAAATAAATTTTTGATGATATATGTTTAAGAAATCTGTACATAAACTCTCTGCCCAGAGTTATGCAATCACACATGCTCGAAAAGCAGCACAAACTTCAATGAAAAGAAATGGAGCCCCATAAACCCTTTGCCAATCCAAAAGATACGATTCTGCACTGCCCTTGTAAAGCTGATCCAAAAAACAAACAATATACATGTCACATTTTGTTAATAACAAACTAGTGACGGATCCAGAAATTTGTACCGTCACCCAGGTGTCGAAAGTTGGTTTACTTTTATAAGCGATTATTGTTCATGAATCAGAAACTTGTGGCAACTATCAAGTGACCCATGGCCTAATGATATGTGAATGGATCTCTATCACCCTTAAATTGTAAAATTCAGTAAAATAGTGGTATTTACTTACCTGAATTTCAAACTTGACAGCATCAGATAAACAAAATGTTTCTTTGTTTGAGCTTTTGAATGGTGCATTCATACAATTGGTGTCTTCTCTTAGAGTTATTCTATTCATATCTATTGGCAGATAATGCCTTTGAACCGACGGCTTCCATAGACATTTAACGTTGTAGGGACCAATCTTCTTCCATTGTACGTTTAATCTCTTAAAGACGGTTAAAACATCTCTCATAGTTTCATGTGGCAATGAACAAGACTGCATTGATAAGTTTTATCTCTTAAGACCACAAACGGTTAAATCCAATAAGCATAGCTAGAAGAAAATGGACCTTGGTTATGTTTTATCTCAGACAGGTTGAATAAAAAGAATACCCAAAAAGAAGACAGGTTGAACGAGAAAATGTAAAAAATGTCGCCCTAAGTGTATTTAAATGTATAAAACCTACTAATACTGTATTCAAGAAGTTAGATTATCATGGAAACGATAAAAATTTTATAATCATATTTGACATACTAATTGTTAATAAGAAATTTTTTTTTTTTTTTTGACAAAAGTGGTTCAGACTTTCATGAACCAATTCTACCTGTAGAAAACAGAAAACTTATCCATTTTGACCCGACCTGGTTTAACATATCCAACTTGACCATCATGCTACCTCTAATAACTGAAAGTACAAGAATGCATAAAGACAAGAATCACCTTAAATCCAAGTACCCACTTGCCTTGAACAGGAAAAACGGGTCTTACATATATATCTCGGCGATCCATGCCTTCCAATGGCTAAAAAATAAAGATATTCAGTTGTTTAACTATTTACCGACTGTTTAAGAAACTAATGCATAAAATTATCAAAAAAGAGAATCTTGTGAAAGAAAACAAGACAATTTGTGAGATGGGAAATAAGCCTAAAAAATTACTAGCTTCATGGAGAGAGAGATAACTTGATCTTCCATATGATAATCAGTTTTGTTGTGGTTGGTATGAAACTGACTATATTCAAATAACTAAACAAAATTATTTATCTGAACACGAGAAACTATTATTCAGTTCCAAAACACATATCCAAACACCTCTTAGAACTTGAAATTCATTATTGCAAAAGAAACAAGTGGAGTTACCAAGGATCCTAGAAGATTGTCGCTGTGGCAACTACGGTTATTCAAGCGCCTATGCAATAGTATAGAATACGAAACTGTCGCCTGAAAGGAAAATAAAGTTGAGAAACATTCAGTTTTACAGTTCATATATTAATGGAATCAACAGTTGAGAAAGTTTTAGCACCTGATTTTGCAACAAGTTATTCAGAGACCCGATCACTTCTTGTACATCGAATCCCATGTTATCCATTTCTTTTAGAACTCCAACATCAACCTTGAAATGCAGATAAACAAGTCATTTTTGTGCATGCTTCCAACTTTATTTAAATAACCATGTTTATGAGTACAGAACAAAAATGGTCTAAATCTTTTAATAAAATGATTTAGGAGAACTTTGACCCGTTTGACAAGCTCCTCTTTTAGCATTTTTTTTTAATTTTATATTTGACCCGTTTGAGATTAAAGGCAAACAAAATGTAATAAACCAGCAATTGTGAGTTGGATTGGATCGTTTAAATACCTTTCTTGCAGTCCATGCAATATTATTTGAGCGGTCTCCAATGTATCGTGGAAGATTTAATTGAAACCATGGATGCTTGTATATTTCGGGAATGGATATCCTGTTAACCGGATTAACAACAAGCATCCGTGTGATTAAGTCACGAGCTCCATGAGAAAAGTAGTTTGGGCATGAGAACATTCCACTCTAATACCATGTAACAGCTATCATGTCAGTATTAGTTTTATTTCTATATCAAGCACACAAAGACCAATTGACCAAACAAACCTTAATCTTTGCAAGTAAGACATTCATCATCTCATCATCAAAAGGAAGACTACCAGAGAGAAGAGCATATAAAATGACCCCACAACTCCAAACATCAACTTCAGGACCAGCATATAAATCTCCTGAGATGACCTACATTGAAAACCAAGTGCGAGTTGGCTGACATGGCATCCTAGTTGTACAAATATGCTGACATGGACTAAAAAAGTTTACCTCTGGAGAAGCATAATTAGGGCTGCCACAACTTGTTTTCAAAAGATGACCATCTCGCATAACATTAGCTAGACCGAAATCAGCAACTTTAATATTTCCTTTTGAGTCAAGTAGTAGGTTTTCTGGTTTAAGATCTCTGTGAACCACCATGTTAAGGTGGCAACTCTCAACACCTGAAATAATCTACATAGTGTGACGAATATCATATAAGAGTCATTCTTTTAGTCCATCTAATTTTCAAAATATAGTTTAAGTAAACATACTTAATAACAGAACATACCCAACATAAAAGGGAGTTGGGAAGTTTTATGTTAAAAAAAACTCACCTGCTGAAAGAAATGGCGAGCTTCATTCTCCTGAAGTCTACCATTTTCAGTTATATAATCAAACAGTTCACCTGAGTTCATATATTCCATGATTACATATATGGTTGATGGAGTCTCTATGACTTCATAAAGCCGAACGATATGAGGATGGGCAATATGATGATGGGAAAGAAGCCTCATTATTTCGATCTCTCTTCTAACTGAACACATACAATCACAAACAAAAAGTAAAAAATATATATACATCACCAACTTCATCACATTATAGGAAATAATTCAAAACATCAAGGTAAAAATACAAAATGAACCAACTAAAATACCTCTTTTTTCGCCATCAGAATCACTGATCGATTGACGAACTAGAATTTTTATAGCAACTTTGATCCCTGTTAAGATATGATGCGCTACTTTAACTTTGCCAAATGCACCAAAACCAAGGGTTTTCCCCAATCTATAGTTCGATAGAGGCTGTAAGCCTCCACTTTCACTTCCTTCATCCATGAAGTTCGATCAAATAGGTTATTTCTACATAAATATCAATTCAGTACGATAAATTAGCAATTGAACAATCAACCAATTGACCAATTGACCAATTGTTCCAGATTATTTCTAAAAACCTGTGAAATTACAATTACGTGTATGTTACTCCACGGAAAGGGAAATAGATCGTGTATTTGAACTCGGAAGAATAAAAACCCTAATTCGGAGCTGCTGAAAGGAAGGATACTGAAACTACGAAACAAACAACGGTTTCTGAGATAGTTCGTTAGTCGTTACCTGAGGGGAGAGCGGGGTGATCGGAAGGTGTCTAGAGCCGGCGATCGCCGGCAGATGATGAAGTTACGTGGAGAGAATCTACAGAGAGTAAACTTATACAAAAACCTCCGGAGAAACCATGGAGATATCAGTCAGTTGAAACAGAGTGTGACAGAATGCAAACACACACAAGTATTTTCTTAAATTTGCAAAACAATATTATATTATGGTTTATTGTAATTGTTGAATCTCTAAAAAAAAGTATAAAAGTATAAACCTGTATACTTTAATACTTAATAAATTAATAATTTAGATAAAATTAATAATTTGTTCGGTCTCAATTTATAACCGGTATAAAACTAGATCCCAATCGATAAAATAATAAGATAATAATTTTTTTGAAATCCTAATATAAATACATGGTCCTAACAAAACTATAAATTAATAATTACTAAAATATTTTAAAATTCTAGGATTGTATAGTAAAAAATGAATCTATAGTCACTTGTTTTTTTATGAATTTCAAATCTATATTGAGTTCATCTTTTATTGATTTCCTTCGGTATAATAAGATACTAATTTTTAAAACAGAGTGTGCCAGAATGCATACTATTAACACTAACTTAACTTGAGACCATAATAAAACTGGACCATAATCATTAATCAATAAAATAATCAGATACTAATTTTTAATAAATTCCAATATAAATATATTGATCTCATCGAAAAATTTTAGAATTATATAGTAAAAAATAAATCTATAGTCACTTATTTTTTTATCTGAACTTCAAATCTATATTAAGTTCATCTTTAGTGATTTGGTTAGTATAGGTAATTAGCACATCAATAATAATTTAAAAATATTGAATAAACATCTTTGAATATTTAATACACCTAACAATTATTAGAATTAACATTGTTAATTAGCATATCAATAATACTCTTGGAATACATAATATTTTTTAAATGTAACATGTACCTAGGTTAGAACTTTAAATCTTATAGAAAAAATTCAAATTAGAACTTTAAATCTTATAAAAAAAATTCAAAATCTAATTGGGAGTTTATTTTCTCGACCTCGTATGTGACATAAATATTTGGAAATAATTTCAAACGTTCTCATTTTCCAAAATTTCTATGTGGATAAATAATGAACTTTAAAATTTACTCTTTACATTTAACTATAAAAGCCACCATAAGTTTCCGGACAAAGACAAGGGCCACTTCAAGAAATAATATAATTTCAGTATGTTTCAAACAAACAGTTTATCATGTCTTGATCTTATTTTTTATTCTTATAGCAGCTAAAAGGACGAGTAATGTCATAAATCCATATTATCTCTACGATCTATAAAATCTACTCCTTAACAAAAGACTATATTTTCTGCCAGATGTCACTCTAATATTCATCCCCATCTTAATTTTTTCGCTATTCTTTCGTATTAAAATACCAACATTCTCTTCTATTAAATAGTAACGATTTTAGATAATTATATATAAAAATATAAATATTTTTATATTCTAATAACTTATTAAAGTTAATAAATTAAAATAAGATTTTAATTATATCTTATCTTAATAATATAATTTTATAATTCTTAAATCTTCTTTATTTTGTATTTATAACTTTTAAATATTCATTGCGTTTTATTTCACTAATGGTTGATGCATTAACATACACATCTTCATAGAGAGATTATTGTTTTATAATAAGTTGCATTATTCAACCCTCTAGTACATGAGTTTCAAATCTAGTATGAGAATATATACAATTTCTTTTACCTCAAGCCAACTATCCATCGAAATTCTTCTTCCATTTCTTCTTTCATAGAGCACATCATATAGCTGCGAAAATTATACTTTGATGTAAGGTTAAGGTTTTATAAAATAAAAAATAAAAAACAATTTCGATAATAAATACTTTGTAACATTCTAGCATAAATTAGTAACTAAAACTACTTAATATAGCTTAGGGTTCAAATTATTTTATCTTATCCACAAAAGTTTTAGGTTTTTTTTTTATTTTAGCCACCAAACTTTTGGATTTTTAAATTTTGGCCATAAAACATTTTATTTTTTTTATATAGACTATATAGTAATTGTGAAGTTTTGATATTTCAAAGTTGGGCACGAAAGTTTTAGTTTTTTAATATTAGACACATGAATGTAAAATTGTTAAGTTTCATTATTTTGAAGTTTCGTCACTAATCGTTTAACTTTTAGAGATTAGACACCAATTTATAACGATGTTGAGTTTTGTTATTTTTGAGTTTGATAGTAGAATTTTTAATTTTAAAAGTGGACATCCTAAACTGTTTAATCATGATATACCAGGTTAGTGTAGTTCATTACAAATGTTAAGCACGAAGATACATGTTCTTATGATACACATTTTGTTTAACATATAGCCATATTGAATTTAATTCGATTATAAATTTCTACTTACAAAACATATTCTTCACCGCTAGAACGTGCCATTCATATTTTTTAAATGTTTTAAAACAAAGCTTTTAAGTCGCTATGTTTATGTGGTTTTGATCATAGAGCAACCACTTGTCTTCGAATATATGTCAAAATAAACTCAGGGGATTTTGTTTCAAATTTCTGTATAAATTCACATGCCTTTAAAATTAAACCTAGAGGATACTCTTAGCTGGGCAGCCCAACAAGTTTAGACCCAACATAGATTGATCCATATTCCATAAGAATTTAACCCATCTATCTCTTATCTCTTACATATATGGGCCTAATCTAGATGGAATGTGACCTTCTGGGCTCTGGCTGGATATTTATAAACAGTTAAACACACATAAACTGAAATGTTAGGACAGTGAAATATGAATAATATAAAAGGAGAATCGTATATATCCTCTAATTTAGAGTAAAATTTCATATTTCCTAAAACATAAATTTATAGTGCATATGTACAATGCTTCTTAAGTATGATTTTAAGAAAATATACAATTTCACAAGTTTAGAGGGGAAAATATGTAATTACCGTTAGATAAAATGTCATCGATCAATTTCCTCAACCGCTACAACTATATATATCTCTTCTCAGGCGATTTCAAAACATAAAGTTTTACGCATACAATGTTTGGCTGCATTTATTTTACATCACGGAGAATGTATATATAAATAAGCAACTAAAGAGATTTACAGAAGAAAGAAAAAGACGACGAGTCAAGGGCATTTGGGGCCTCCTCTCTTGGTCTTCCAAGTGTTGTAACACGGGCAATATTGTTTGTTTCCATAGGTCCCGGGAGGTACACACAAGCATGTTGCACAACACTTTTGGCAGAAAAACATGCATGGTTTCTTGAAGGCGGTTTTCGAGCATCTATTTGTGCATTTTGGTGCACACTCTGAAACATAACATAAAATAACATAACAAATGTTATTTCGTAGATAATAGATTATAATTATATATGATTATGGTATATGAATTCACATGATTGTGATAAATATATGTACATACCTTGGGGTTTAAGGCTGTGTGGAGTAGCACCATACTGCAATTAATTTGAATCCATTATATCCAACAATCAATTTAGGTTTATTTGTAATGATTCAAATATATAACATTTTAAAAGCTTAGGTAAAATAAATAGTAAAAATCATTTGAGTGTTTGCAATATTGAAAATATAATTTGTTATTCAAGAGAAAAAGATTTCAAATAACAGTTTCATCTTTTTATATGTTTTATATATATTATTATTATTATTTACAAAGCTTAAAGAAAACAGATTTAAAATATCGTTTTTTAAAATTTTAGACATTGCTATTAGATGAGAAACCGAGGCAGCAAAATGTACCATGGAAGAGTCGTGTGGTGGTTGTGGCTGAGGTGCAGGCGAGTACACTATTGATTTCGTCTGAAACAAAAAACTTTATGATTAGAATATATATGATAAACCCTAATTCGATCCGATGATGTTTCAGACGACTGTTCAAGGGCCATATTCGACAGTTCAAACGAACGATAAAAAGTAGGGGAGGATTTTTCTGATAAACCTTAATTCGGATGGCCGTCCAATGAGTTTGATAACTCGTTTGGATGATTGTGTAGGAATTAGGATTAGAACCCAATTTTTATAATATAAAAGTATAAAACATAAAAACAGTATTTGTAATCCAAACACTTGTCCCATAGTTTTTAGTGACAATAATGTCTCAGAGGTCACGAACGTGATTTCAGTGGTTACATGTGATTTTCAAGTTTGGCTTCAGAGATTCTGTTTCTTCATGTTTTCTGTTGTCCCGTAACTTTCAATACTAAGGTTACATGGTAAAAGTTTAATAATTAAAAAGTTAGTTTCTAATCATTATAAAAATGATGATCCAAATAAAATATGTAGATGTGGTGAATTGTTGTTTAGAAAAATAAACACTTCACAATAAATAAATAAAATGGACTTTGTAAAATCTCACTTATATAAACTATGGGTAAAGTTTAGAGGGACTGAACAGAACATGAAGGATATAATCCTAATATATTATAAGTAGAAGGGTTACTTGGAAAATGTATCAAAGTTGAAGGGGTTAAAAACAAAGTTGAAATAGTTCCGTGGAAGTTTTAGATATGTATTTTAGGTTATTTTATTACTATTATATTCTTGTTACCCAAGTTAGAGTTTGAGTCAAATTAGGAGTCCAATGAAGTCTATACATACATAGTTTAAGTCGATCTTTAGTTTGTAACCTCACAACTAATCAAGTTTAGTTTACTTTCAAAGAATTCATGAATACTTGTTGTGAACTTAATTCTTAGTTCATCATAAATTATCAATTGTGTCCAACAGAACAAACATTTTTCTCGTCTAAAGAAATAGAAAGACCGCTCCAACTATATATATCGGCTCTTCAAAAACTTTGTTTTTTCCTTTATGCGTCGGCTTTAAATTTATAGTTTGTAGATTTATCTTTATTTATTTATAATATTTTTTATTTAAATTAGAAGAAATATTTATATATCTTTTTTTTCATTTTATATTTACATTCCAAACTTATTTCTTATTTCAACATTGTAATATGTTTATATGAAAAATTAGATTCTTATAAAAATGTTGTGTCCATTTATGTTATTAACATATGTTTAAAAATTATAATAATTACTTACAAAAGATATCATTTCTTTCCTAATACCATGTAACACAAACCTAGTATACTTATATATAACTACATTATATTATTTGATAACTCGGCTTATCATTTTACTTCGAAAAATAACAAGTATGCAAAATTCATCAGCCTAAAAATCAACTTATTCTTTGATTTTGTTATCCACCTTTACCAGGTTGATTTGTATAGTGTAAACCATCAATAAGTATACAAGTATTTACCATGGTAAAAAAAAGTCAAAATAGTTTTAACAAGAATGTTACTTACAAGGCTGTTTGGAATAAAAAGAAGAAGCAGCATAATGCCAATGTAAATCATCATAGCACTTCCTTTCAACACCATTTCTACTCTCTGATTCTGATTCAGTTGATATTGTTGTACTTGTTTCAAAGGGGTATTTATAGAGGCAAAAATTTCAATAAAAAGTAAAGACAAAATTAATATATATATTATAATATAATATAGATATTTATATTATAATATAATATTGATATGTAACCATTTATATTCAGAATCCCAACAATAGCAAAGCTAAGGTAGGGACTGAGGAGAGTAAGATGTAGACAAAATTACCACTTCTCCGTAGGGATAGAGAGGCTAGTGGGGGGGGGGGGGGGGGGGGCAAAAGTGAAATTGCACTAATTTTAATGTTATTTTACTAATTTCGTGAAAATAACGTTAAAAATGACTGCCCGGTTAATCATGTATCATGTGATGGAGTTAATAGCCGGAAGACAAGGGTACATGCATCAATTGGTCTTTATCCCGATTTGCTGAGTGTTATGTGCCTTATTTCCAAGATTTAGTGCAAAACTACGAAGTCGTAGGTCTCACTGAAGCAGTCTCTCTATCCCTAACGGGTAGAGGTAAGACTGTCTATATCTTACCCTCCTCATAACCTACCTTAGCTTTGCTATTGGTAAGATTTACTGAGTATGATAATGATAGATAGATAGATAGATATTTAACCAGACTTCTAATTAATCATAACGTTGTTGCGTTATCTTTTTTTCGTTTTTTTATGTTGGGTTTTAGCAATGCAACCGTTTTATAATTTGTATACCTACATTATCCCCGCAATAACACATGGATGGATGGTAAAATCTATCTTTTAACTTAAAAAATGAAAGCTATAAATTAAGTGCATGTGAACTCACAAAAACCAACAAAAACACTAATAATGGTGTGGAACTTGAACCACAACCACCCTTGTTCTATCACTTTATCCCATACTCGTGAATACCACGACTTTCATACCCGTGATATCTAATGTTGGGCCCTTTTACAAAAGATATTGTTGTTCTTTTGCTTAAAAATCCGAACACATTAAATATGATGTCACGTTCTTTATACACGATTTTTTAAAAGGGGCACAATCAAACATATTAAAGTTGGAGTGAGTATTAGCAAAACTATAACTCTTCCAATTTCCAAATATAATGTCTTGACAACATAAAAATTTAAAAAGTTACCCTAAAGAAAATTTGAGAGATTGTGAGCCGGGATAGTTGTAATGAAGAGGAAGAATCAAATACAAACCAAAACATAGTTAAAAGAAAAAAGAAAAGTAAAAAAGAATAAGTGAAAAGAAATGGGGCCCTTAATTATGTGAATCGTCAATGGTTTGTTTAAATTATATTATTATTTTCTAACTTTTAAAAATTATGGCTATGATCTAAGGGTTTGTATTTTTATAATATATTTCGTCCCTAACGACTAACGTTCCTTTAATTTCTCATTAAGTCAGTGTAAATTGACAATTATACCTCTATCCTTTAATTTAATTAAAATATAGAGGCGGCAGAGATGACGGAGACGATGAAAGTGATGGTGATGGTGGCGACGATGACAGAGTGGTGGTAGAGGATTTTATATATTTTTTTAAATAAGAGTAGGATTATAATTATAAATTTACAGTGGCTTAGCAAGAAAATCCAACAGCATTTAATGTCAGGAACGAAAGGTGTTACAAAAATACAAACCTTTGGACCCATATCTGTAATTTCTGTTTTATTCAAATATTAGCTCTAAATTTGACTATATTTACTTGTGCAAGTGGGTGTCTATTGGCTATATATGTCTGAGTAACAACATTCCTAAATATTACTATAGGTACGAATTAAGAGTTACTGCAATTAGTAGCGGGTACGATAAGAAAATAACATACAAGGTTGATTAATTATTCAAGGAATAATTATTATGGTGAAATTATTTATCACGGATAAATAATTAGAAAGAGAAACGTAAATAAAACTAATTGTTAATTTAATGTTTGGTTTAAATGTTTATTTATATAATTATTAGGATGGGGGTATGTCTCGGCATCCCCCCTCGGCAAATCTCGGCGACCTTCGGCATATTCTCGGCGACCATACCTTCCCACGCGGCAACTTGATTTTCGGCAACCACCTCTTCCATTTTCGGCGAATGTTTGCCGAAGAAATAACCCACCAACTAGCCGTTATTTTTGACCGTTGCCCTCCTCAACGCTAATGTTTGCCGAAAAAGTTTGCCTAAACATTTAGGCAACCATACACGGGGAAAGATCTATAGAAAACCAATAATTATCCAGAAAACCAAAAAACCAACCTTTTTTTCTCTATAACTTCTTCATATATTAATATTTTTTAAAAATAATTTCACCAAAAATTCTATAATTTTATTAGCTTTATTTATGGGAAAAAAAATTTAAAAAATAAAAAGTTTAGTGATTTTTTATTATTGCATCATGCAATAGTACCAATAGTATTGCATAATGCATTATAATTAAAACTACTTAAAAACAAGAGACTTAACTTAAATATGAATGTGGTTTATGCGAATAATGTAAAAAACAAAGAATTGACATTCATAAACCAATTTTATATTATTGTTGCATAGTGCAATATTAATTTCAAGCTAAAATTCGAATTTTATTTTATTTTTAAAAAAAACTCGAAAACGTTTTTAAAGTTTTTTCTTTTTCCAATATTCTTAAAATAATGAAAGAAACATATAAAAAAAGTTTTAAAAAAAATAATTTTTTTCCTTGGTTTTTTGGTTTTTTATAAAATATTGGTTTTCTATAGAACCCAACCCAACCATACACACCTCCAAAACATCATTTAGGCAAAAAAATTCTCTCTCTTGTTGGCACAACATGATTGGTTGCCTCTATGATTCAAATGGTTGCCTTAGGCAACCATACTCCCCATCCTTATAATTTATATAATCTCTTAATTTACTTGAATTAAACCGGACTATTACAAATAAGTAAATGTAACAAGACAATTACAAACATAATCAAGTACATTAACTCTCCAAATAAACCATAATAGAACCTATCTCTCAATTGTCTCAAAGGGACAATTTGGTGGTAAAAATGATGACTTCCCAATTAAGAGGTTGTGAGTTTAAATCTAATAAAATGCAGATGTGATGATTTTAACCGTTAAAAAAAAACATATATCTAACAAAAACACTTAAAATTTTAGGAAATACAAACACGCATCATAATAAATCTAAAACTTTATGCAATAGTATCCTAGCACTTGTTAAGTCTCTTAGTTCATAAACTTAAGGTTAACTTCATTTCATCCGTAACTTACATATCTCAAGAAACATTATTCAAATGTCTTACAATTTTTTACTTCAATTTTTAATTTTCAGCAAAACATAGAAAAAAACTTAAGCCATTTCTCAAATTTATGTGTCATTCTTACTCAAGGGTCATATCAATATTGTCAAATTTGTTCTAATTTTATCATATGGACATCTTAATGTTTTAAATAATCAAAATGATCGGCGAAAAACTTGTTATAAGAAAAAAAATTCAGCCTGTTCAAACAATCTAATTAACCATTTTAATGTACTAAAAACATCATATTAGTTCCAACTTCCAATAAACCGTGTTAAATAAAGTTCCTGGGAATGTAATATATGTTAATAGGCCAAAAAAAGGTGGGTAAAAAATGAATCATGGTTAGGGAGTTATGAATTGAACTCACTTTAAAAAAAAAAAAAAAAAAAAAAAACTTTTGAATTATTTACAAGACAACATCTAAAACAAATCAACAAATTTAAATTAGTGAAAAAAATCCACAATCACCAAGGTTACAAATTTCTTCAAATTTGAAGTATCATATCTTTGCTCTAATTAATTTACTTGGTCTTAACATTAAACAATGACCAATTCTGTCTAGTTAAACTTGTTATTTTTGCTGAATTGTAACTATCATAAACATATAATTTACTCTCCAAAGAACACATTCTTAAATCTTTAAAATCTTTGACGTATAATCTTGTCCATTTCTCCTTGAATGCAAACCTTTTTTTCTTTTTCTTTTTCCAGTTTCAAGTTTACAGAACTGAATAAACATACAAAAGACTTTTCGCTCTTTTGTGGGGAACGAAAAAGGTAGAAGGAAGAAAGGCTTCTTCACTCGGTGGCTACAAAATACCGTTACATTCTCAAACTGAATTCTTTTTTGTTGCTTGTATGACAACAGATGTAAAGAATCTTATATCATGATATCAGTTTGAAAATGCAACGATATACGGTTTCACTTGCCATTTTCATTATTGTAAAGATATGACCACATGATGCTGAAATCTTATGAACAGTTATCAAACCTGCAGTTCAGATGAAGATAAATGAGAACAAAAAGAATACACAAAACGAATAATCAAAGAATATATAGAGAACTGAAAATATCTCACTGAAAACGAAGGGAGAAGATGGTGATTCCTATATATTGTGATAGAAATCCGTGTTATCAAAGGATTTCCTGTTTGGTATCTTATTGAACAAAAATGGTGATATTGTGGTTCCTCCATTAGGACCCAGGCTAATGTTGGGATGCTTTGCAAATTGGTGAAACGGGGTTATTTATAGACTGCCATTGATATTACTAGGGTTAATGGGCCAACAAGTGGTGGAAAATATTTTCATTTTTTTTAATATTTATTAAATGGTAAACAGTTATAGTTCATTAATTCTCTAATTCAGAGTCACATATAGGCAGGTATTAAACATTTTAAAATCGAAAGGATGCGAAAAACAGTTTAGAAAAGTTTTTTTTAAGGGCGTTTGATGTTTGTAACTATCTTTAAATCTTCAATACCTGAGTGAGCTTTTGTGATACGGGATTGCAACCGTCCATACTGGATTTGACAATCCAGCCTTAACTCTCCTAGGAACACCATTAAGGAGGAAACTCACCGAAATTTTAAGGATCCCAAACTCTAACCATCATCCTCATACCATTGGACTAAATCCTTTTTGGTTTTAGATAAATAGGTTTAGGGCATGTTTGGGAGTGCTTATTAAAATGACTTTTGGCTTTTGGAGGAGGCAAAAAGACAAAAAATACCCCTCCAAAAGCTAATAAGTCACAACATTGTGGCTTTTGGGTGCTTTTGGAGGGGCATTTTTTACTTTTTGCCTCCTCCAAAAGCCAAAAGTCATTTTAAAAAGCACTCCCAAACATGCTCTTAGATGGAATCCAAGTGCATTTTTTTAACCGCTACATTTTACTCAAGTTTGCTTTTTAATGGGGCTCTAACCTTTAACATCAAGAGCAACAACTTAACTTCAATGACTTTGTCAATTTAACTTATCCCCCACCTCTAAATTTATTTATCTTTCAAGAACATTTGTATAACCTATTCTCTTTTATCTATTCTTGTTCAACTAAATAGTATTTAGTATAATTGGGTTTGCAATCCAAAAAGGGTTTGCGGCGCAGCTTGTTGCCCGTTTACCCACCACTTCGTTGTAATTTGTTGTTTTTAATGAAAAACCAAATAAGTTGATGCAAAAAAAAAAGTATTTATATATTTTTTATTCTTTCATCCAACCACTAACACAACGTATAAAGAAATTTAGAGAGTGAATAATAAGTCTCTAAATTTAAAGATAGAGGAGAGAAAATGGAGTAGTTCATGTGCTTTCCTTATTATATGAGGACATTAGAGATGGAATAGAGAATGAGTTACTTTGGTTTATGAGCATATCTATTTCAGAATTCGTATCATATATCTTTTTCCTTTCTTATCGTTCGAACATTTTTATAGTTTTGACTATGAGCTGAGGAGAAAGCTAAATTCTCTACCTACTTAATTTGTAAGGAAATATAACTCCCCGAAGATCTACTTGTAAATGGTTAAGTTCAACTTTATCCAGAAGTTAAGTTCAACTTTAGGCCGAATATTCAAGAAAACTCTAAAAAAAATATTAGTATTTTTTTTTTCTCTTTTTTCTTCAAGATTTTTTATCTTTATGTTTTTGCATGTTATTGAATTTAAGAGTGAAGTATTAAATAAAAAAAAACAGTTTGCATAAAACCATCAACAAAAACCGGTCCGGCCCAACCGGTTTCCGACCGATCTCTAACTGGTTACCATCACTAAAACAATTTTCATACAGAAACCAGCTACAAACCAAAACTGGTTACACTAATAAGCGGTTTTGACCTTCAGTTGACCAAACTGGATTTGGTTTGTAACTGAAACCTTACAAAAGAAAAAAAACCAATGTGCACCTCTAGTTGCATGTGTTCGGGTTAAGTGTGTAATGATTGAATCAACCTGCAATAGATCAAGAGATTTGCTAAACATAAAATAGAGTTGTATATATATCTCATCTCATTTAATTTATAAAATATTTCAAACAAGAACAATATCCATAAGTAAGAATAAATATCAGCAAAGTTCACAGCTCCTAAATCACAAAACTGAATTCAATCTCACAAGTACAACACAATGATCTTGTGAAATGCTGAATTAACAACCACAACCACCGCCTAGAAACCCTTCACTTCCACGTTCGGTATAGTCAGTATGGTTAAATCTAGTGGCAGAAGAGCTTGATTACGGAATCAGCCCCTGCAGTGAACAACCATGGCTGCCTCGGGTGGAACTTGCAGTCCAACACACCTAAACCACATAAACAGCCCATCAGCTCGTAGATTCGATTGAGCGTGCATTTTCATTATTATTTTAAAGAGTAAATTGCCATTTTCGTCCCTGTTGTTTGCAAAAAATTGCCAACTCAGTCCAAAACTAGCAATTATTTGGATTAAATTGGCAATTTTTTGTTATCATAGGACGAAATTGGCAATTTTCTGCAAACCACATAGTGTCTCCTGTAATTTTTTAAACTATTTGACTGAATTGACAATTTTGTGCAAACCATAGGGACGAAAATGGCAATTTACTCAAAAAGTTGTGTGTGAGTGCGTCAATGTGTGTGTTAAAGATGTAAGTATGCTAAGAACCAACCTCTTCCATTTACACTTGTATGGCCATGAAGAATTTCCAAAGGAACGATAAGCGGATTCTGGTTTAAATCTGAATACACCATCCCATGGAAAACATACGCTGTGCAATCATCCGAAGACGAAGCAAACAGCGGGTAGTTGCGATGAAAAGCCACGCTCGTTATGTCCTTTGGATGAGATCTGCATTAACAGTAGACAATCATCAATAACGCCACATCAGCACACATAACTGATAACTTGAGGAAATAGGAATAAAAGCATTTACATACTTGAGAATTTTGTATGGTTTTGATGAAAGATCCATGTCAAACCAACATAATTTTCCATCCTTGCTCCCAACAATAACGTTGTCACCTGAAACGAAACACAACATAACCATTATTGTTTTAGTTTTAAAAAAAAAATTAAAGCAAGGATAATAGACCAAGAGAAGAAAGATATATGATTATAAAAATCGTATTAATAGACCAAGTATTTATGGAAGAGCGGGAACTTTTGGACAAATAATGTTTCTGGTCAACCCAAACGATGCCCAAAACGAAAAGCTAATGACCGTTACCTAACGTAACTGTTTCACCAACTCTAAAGATAGCTGAAGAAAACATGTGAACAAACAAAAATATAAACTGAAAAATGAAAAGGATATCTGCAGGCATGACAGTAGAGAAATAGTCTCCTTTCCGATGCCATTCCACTGAAGACACAGTCTGTAATAACACAAAAGATGTTAAGACTTTTCAAAATAACTTATAGTCTTTAGTTCTTAACTTCTTCCTTAAAAACTGAGCAAATAACAAACAATATAAAAGTACCTTAAAGTGTTTGATCCTAATTCCGTCATATTTATCATACTGAGACCAGCTTATACTGGACCCAACGCTTTCTAAAAGCAAAAATAAAGAAAGATAAAATGGTAGTTAATAGAAAGAGCACTTGGAAAAGTAAAATAAATGCCCAAGAAACCAGAAATAAAAACTAACCAGAATCATCCGGGGCAGGAAGTGTATCAACACGCAAAAGATCTTCAATCATCTTATTTCCTTCTTTGTCAATAAATACGAAAAAAAAATTATTAGTTTATAATGGCTTACCAGAAGCAATATGCTGCCCGGATGGGTCGGTACAAATTGATACAACTGGACCCTTGTGGCCTTTATACTCGAGATAACACGTTGTTGGGTATGGTTTAAGATCTTTACGACTTGGAAGCTTTGGTTTTAAGGACTCGGGATCGATATTGATCTAAAAAATGAATTAAGATTAACGTTAAACAAAGCTAATGTAAATATCATTGGAGCTATATGAGATTACTTGAAGAAATTAACAAGTACTTATGCAGCACTTACACGCTTCTTTCTTGCCCTAGGACACAAGTACAAGTCCAAGCATCGATCAAAGCTTTCTCGAACACTCTTTTCATAAGCAGGAACACTTCTCAAAGAGGCAAACCTATATAATAGATAGATAAAGATATTAGTATCTTCATATTAAAAGTAAAGCAAGAAGAAAAAACTGAATCAAAATTATTATTCTGTGTTACCGCTTTGGGATGAACTTAGGCTGGTCCTCCTCAAACATAAGCTGATAGGCACTAATCTCTTCTTGTGTTGGAATGTATTCCAGAGATGGATTATAAGATTCCTCATGCCCTGCAAGTAAGCAGTTGGTTTGTTGAAACTTTGGTTATAAACAGTCAATTAGTACAACTTTGAAATAATAGCAAGTCGAACCTGGTAATTTAGGTTTGGGTGCAGGTATGTATGATAATCCATGTCCTGATTTTTCAGTTTCATCGCCCCATAAGTTATAGAAACGAGGTTCTTCTTTTGGCTTGTCAAACTTTATCAGTCCCTTTCTAATTGCCCTAATATACTTAACAACCTGATGAAATAAAGGTCATAATAAGAGCAGTTTCTTCAAAAACAAAACTACAACTTGTGATATATTAGTGGGATTATAGTATAGTTTGATATTTAACTTTCTTTTATGAAGGTTTTATATGAACTTATAATTACAACTATCTTATTCTCTCTTATGCAACCTAGATATTAAGATTAGAAGAAACAAAGTATAGAAGTATTTACCTTTTTGGCTTCCCATTTTGAAGGGATAAAACGTCTTTTGGGTTCTGGGGCATTTGAGAGTGGATGCTTAGCACCATCCCAGGCAAACCAATCAACATAAGGCTGCAGAAATAGCATAACATTACAATAGTGGACATAAAAGACAATAATTACAGATGAAAAATGTATAGATCCTGTTAAACAACATCCATTGCGTCTTGACACAAAATTAACAAAGAAGGCACTAACCGCATGTGGATCAAAATCAGCATGCGGTGCTTTTCCTTTCAACAATCTACGGATAAGCTTAGTTTCTTCTTTAGTAAGTTCTACTTCCTCGTCTTCAATGTCATCGATGATCTTGCGCCTGAAAATAAAAAGTTCTGCAATTTAGAGCCAACAATGCAAATAATCATTCATAACATCATCGTCTTGGCAACCAGAGTTATTTACTTGGCCAACATTAGTTTTCAGTTGCAGGTACTTTAGTTATTTCATTTTACCTTGCTATGTTTTGCCTTTAAATTTTCTAGTTTCAAACAAAAGATTTGTTTATGATGTCCAAGCAAACAAGTTTTAGCTGGTAAAACAATTAGAAGTTTCATGAAAACAGTTCTCCAACCCACCAACTATTGGCATCGTCAGTTCTGGCTAGAAATGAGTCCAGTTTGTCCAGTCTCTCCTTCTTCTTGATTTTCTTTCCGGCAACATCATATCCAATATGTTCCTCTTCTTTGTACCACTCTAAAGGAACATCCCCAATAGTGTTACGAGGACCAACCTATAAAAAAAGTGTATCAACAATAACCATATAAGCAAATTCCCTGTGAACATAGATGTATAAGGACATGATCCACCGTAGATAAAAGTAGATATATATAAATATCCAAAATACTTCACGTAGGTCTACCAAAGTACAAGTTGAAACTAAAGGTAATTATAACAGACCTCGTCTTCTGATGAATCACTCTCATCTACCACTTCACGAGAATCCTCACTTCCACTCTGATCTCCTTGATTAAGATTATCATCTCCATCACTCAATCCGTCTTCGTTGTTTGCGTTCTCACCATCCTGGCATTATAACCATAGAAATGGCTAAATATCACATTTGTAAATTTGGGCTATTTGGTACATGATTTACTATAAACATTTTTAAAGAAGTCTACAAATTTTCTAAATTGTCAAATTTATTATTGTGCAATGAGTACATACAAATGTGTAAAAATGAGGAACTGATCCCGCATTTATACATGTATGTCTTAGCACATGATCCACCGTAGACAAAACTCAAAAGTAGATATAAATAAATATCCAAAATACTTCGTGTAGGTCTACCAAAGTACAAGTTGAAACTAGAGGTATTATAACAGACCTCATCTTCTGATGAATCACTCTCATCTGCCACTTCACGAGAATCCTCACTTCCACTCTGATCTCCTTGATTAAGATTATCAACTCCACCACTCAATCCGCCTTCGTTGATTGGGTTCTCACCATCCTGGCATTATA
This sequence comes from Deinandra increscens subsp. villosa, assembly GCA_039602395.1. Taxonomy (NCBI): domain Eukaryota; kingdom Viridiplantae; phylum Streptophyta; class Magnoliopsida; order Asterales; family Asteraceae; genus Deinandra; species Deinandra increscens. The sequence continues at coordinate 6,278,088 of JBCNJP010000016.1, forward strand.
ACAATAGAAATGGCTAAATATCACATTTGTAAATTTGAGCTATTTGGCACATGATTTACTATAAACATTTTTAAAAAGGTCCATAAATTTTCTAAATTGTCAAATTTATTATTGTGCAAGGGGAACATACAAATGTGTAAAAACTGAGGTAACCGATCCCGCATTTATACATGTCAGATAATGATAGTGTTTGACTGATTGTTTTTTAAATTTGGAAGAGAGAGCAGGCGAAGGTTGACATTCTGGTCCTGAGTAGATTCACTAGTTGCTCTTCTATCGGCCCTGGAATATTCGTCCCAATATAGACCTTTTTCCCTGGATTTGAGGGATCTAGTTCAATAGCTTTAACGTCCTGTTCCCTTGCTTCCAAGGTTTCCCGGGCCTTCTTCTTTAATTGCTATGCTTGCCTTGGTTTAGATGATATCTTCATCGCCGTGGTGTAACATTCTTTAGCTTCTTGCTGATCGCTGTTGATTGTGATCACACCCCAAGGTGTCGGTATCTTCACACATTGATGATATGTCGAGGGTACAGCCCTGTTATCATGAATCCAGGGTCTACCCAGGATTACATTGTACCCCGATGGTGCGTCCATCACACAGAAGCGCTGGACCGAATTGAGTCCCTCTACATAGACTGGAAGCTTTACTTCTCCCAGAGTGTTCTTCGTTTCACCACTGAAACCCACAAGTACCGTGGATTTCGAGATGATCTCTGTGTGCGGGATTCCCATCTTGTTCAAGGCTTCTAATTGGATTATGTTTACTGAGCTTCCTCCATCAATCAGAATCCTTTTCACGACGATGTTGGCAATATGAAGAGTTATCACTAGCCCATCGTGATGAGGGTCTATGATGTTGTGTCTATCATCTTCTCCAAATGTAATTTCTTTGAGATCTGGTTGAATGGAGCTCTTCCTGGGTCTTCCGTCCCTGTCTGATTTTGATTCCTTGGCGTGTCTTTTCGCTGCAGAATAAGAAGTACCACAAATATCAGAACCACCAGAAATGAAATGGACTACCTTAGCATCCGGGGGTGGTGATGATGCTCTTTCGGGATGGTCATCGGAACGTCTATAATCCTGGGACCTTGCATCATTGTCCCTGGATTTTGGATTCTGTTCCCTGGATTTGTCTTTCTTCTTTCCCAATAGTTCCTTTAGATAGCCTTTGCTGAGTAGATAACCGATCTCTCTTCGCAGGGCCATGCAATCTTCAGTTTGATGACCAAAGTCTTCGTGGTAGGCACACCATTTGGACTTGTCCTTCCACGTAGAGGGTTTATCGCTCTTTCTGGGCCATCTTGCTTTGTCGCCGAGATCCTGCATAGCATACATCACACCAGAAACATCAGTAGTAAAGCAATAGTCATTAAAAGAAGGATATTCTTCATCGTCCTCATCCTGTTCCACATTGTTCACTCGGCGCTCATCAGGCCTTGAGTAAGGCTTTGATCTCTGTGACCTAGGATGTGTGGATTCTGATTTTCTGCTGGAGCCGTTGGATCCTGGGGAGGACTCATTCTTTCCCAGGATTTTCCTATCTTCCTCCAATCTGATGAAGCGGAGAGCCCTGTGACGAACTTCATCCATCTTATGACATGGGTTCATGACTAGATCCTCGTAAAACAACGAGTCCTTGTTTAGTCCCATTTTAAAGGCTTGAACTGCAGTTGCCATATCCATGTTTGGGATTTCCAGAGCTTCTCTGCTGAATCTGCTGACGTAGTTCCTTAAGGTTTCACCTGCATTCTGGGTTACCCTATACAGATCACTTGTTAGTTTTTCGAAACTACGACTACAAGAAAATTGACTGTTAAATAAATTAACTAGTTGTGAAAATGAAGCAATAGAATAGGGAGGAATGTTTAGGAGCCATTTGAGAGCTGCCCCCGTTAAGGTGGACCCAAACCCCTTACATAGGCAGGCCTCCTTAATTTCAGGTGGCATGTGAATAATCTCCATTCTTTCGCGGTATTGCGCCACATGCTCTTCTGGGTCTGTGGTGCCGTCGTAAAGCTTCATACTGGGTGTTTGGAACCTTTTGGGAATTTCTACGTCACAGATCGGTGGAGCAAATCTGGACATCCTATGGCTCGAGGGCCCAACTTCAGGGATTGGCTGCACAACTCCTGGGACACTCGAGATCATTTGCTTGAGTTTTTGGATTTCTCGTTCCACAGATGGGCTTATTCCTGAATCCTGCACAGAATTGTTAGTATTGGAATAGTGGGCGAAAGGTTGAGTAATGTTACCAACATCCTGGGGCATGTTTGTCCCAGGATTAGCGATCGGTTCTCTGATGGTAGTCATTCTGGATAAATCAGCATGGGCCATTTGAGCAGGGAAGGATGTTGATCTCCAGTTCAGTGGTGCGACAGCTTCATGTACCCTGGAATTAGTTCCAGGGGTATCGAAATTCAGAATTCTGGGATCGAGTGGAGATGGCTGAGTCGTCGTGGCTCTGGGTAACTCTGATCTCAAGCTGGTCAATTGAGCCATGAATTCCTTGTTCACCTTCTGTTGGAGTTCCATGTGGCGCTCCAACCTACCGAAAGTGGCCAAGATATCAGTATCAGATATCAGGACAGGGTCTTCTTGGATGTTTTCGGTTTCGATCACTTCATGGTTAACCACAGGTCCGTCACTGCGCGTAGCTGAGGTTGAAGCATTAAACCCTGGAGCCGATGAAGTGACTCCACTTGTTGAAATACTGGTTCTTGGACCTGGTTGGTTAACTCCAGTTGTTGAAGCAGTCACGGCAGAAACTGAGACATTCGAGGTGTTCATTTGTGTTGACATCTTTTGATAGATTTTGGCAAAAATCAAGTTTAGGACAAATCTGAAAAGAGTTTGACAAAAAATTGACACCAATTGCCCCACGGTGGGCGCCAAATTGTTTTGGCTAAAAATTACTTAAGTTAAATTAGCAAAGTTTGAACCAAATTTGAATGTGAGGTTAGGTGTCTAATATTCAGATGTGAAAATAGCTTGAAATAATCCTGGGACAATTACAGAATTCCAGGGACAAATCACTAGAATCCTGGGTAAAAACTTAGATTTGTTTAAGAAATCAGTTGAGAAACTTAGCAACACAAACGAATACTCAAAAGTAGACAAGAACACCGAGATTTGACTAGGGAAAAGCCCTTAGCCCTTAGATGTCTCTAAGGCGCCGCCGGCATAAAAACCCCGGGTAGCGATAACACACGCTACCAATTTATTGATCACCGAAAAGTATTGTTTACAATGAGTTTGCAGAGAATTTAGTACGAGAATACAGTGAGTAAAGCTCGAATGAACTAAAATTAACGACTAATGATCCTATTTATACTCCAAGAGCTTCAATGACTCGTCCGATATTCCAGGGGTCTTCAACTGTTTCCCCGATATTCCAGGGATTCCTTCTGCAACGTCTCTTTCCGTTAGTTGACCGAATCTTCAGCCAACTGACTTTGACCACGTGCTAAATAAGTCTTCAGCTCTCCTTATTCGACCGCTTGAGTGACTTAATCAACCTGTTGTCACTTAGATAAAGGCACGAGATACGTTAGTAACGAGATCCTAGCATGCAGGGTCATCTCCGCATGCTGGGTCATAGTAAAAATAAGAGCAATCCTTGAATTAGATCATATAAGTGAGAAATAAAATAAAGTAAAGGTAATCCTTCCCATCTGATGTTAATCATCCTGGGTCTCGTACACTACCTGTCAACATCCAGGGTCATGCAATTTCAAGGTCATACCTGCTCTGCGTCCATCCAGGGTTACTTTGTAATCTCACCCGTACCCTGGATTATTAACCGAGAATTCGGGGTATAACAGCAACCATTCACCATAATGCATACGCAATTTTGAGACCAATTGATATCTTTAATGTCGGCATCGTACTTCCCAATAACCTCAACAAACTGCCCTCCAAGCAAGTCAAATGTCTCAGGCTATCCGTAGTAGGGTGTCATCGCAACTTATAGCGCCCCAATCATGCCCCCCACACCATTACACCATCAAATTTAAAGCTCCTCTCCCCCTTCTTGCGTGACTTGCATAACGCCAACCCCCCTCATCCTCATTTTCTTGTTGTTCGACCCTTCGCTGCACCTCTCTGATTGGTCAGTTTTTTGTTTTTTTTTTTTTTGTAAATAAAACGACTTCTCACATAAAGCTCTACTCCCACTACACTACTTTTTAACATAGAACCCCTTGCTGACTGGGCAACCATGTGTTACGATTTGTCTAACCCAAAAGTTTTACCACTACACATAACCTCAGCAAGAAAGTATCCAACAATCTAACCTCACCAATCTTCATGGCACTCCGAAGGCTTGGGACTGGGCACTCCACTGCCTCGGGGCTCAACAATCTAATTAACCATTTTAACGTGTTCAAAAACATGATATAGGTGAGGTTAGATTGTTGATTCCCGAGGCAGTGGAGTGGTTTATGGAGGTGGGCTATTAACAATGGAGGGGATTTTTCAGTTAAGGTGTTAAACAAGATTGCTTTGGAGCGGAACAGTAGCGGGGATGGCGAGTTTTCGAATGGTGTCGTTTTGTGCCGTCTAAAATCAACATATTTGCTTGGAGGATGGTTTTGGGTAGGATCCCGACGGCGGATCAGCTTGTTCGAAGGAATATATTGGTGGGGAATGGTGTTCGTGGATTATGCAATGACAGGGTTGAATCCGTTGATCACATCTTCACAGGTTGTAGGTTCGCGGATATTATTTGGAGTTTGGTGGTGCAATGGTGTAAATTACCGGATATTGTTCTTTTTTCCCCAAAGGACGCAGTGAACTTTCACAAGAACGACAATTTTTCGACTCGGAAGGCGGCGGCTATTCAAATGGTTTGCTTGACTACGCGTTGGTGTATTTGGATGGAAAGGAACAACGTAATCTTCAAACAAAAGACGGCCTCCGTGCATTTTGTTCTCAAGGAAATCAAAAGTTATAGTTTCTTGTGGATGTTAACTAGATATAAGGGGGCGTGTATTTATTGGAACTCGTGGTCCAAGTTCATTATGTAATTTCCTTTTGTGTTGGATTCCTAACGCCTTGCTAGGCCTCGTGTTTGTCTTTTAATAAAGTTGCCGTTTCAAAAAAAACATGATATTCCAACAAATCATGTGAAGAAAAAAGTAAGTTCATAACTCCATAGCCATTTTTCATTTTTGACCAACAACTCATCTTTTAAAACTCTTTGAAATATTTTCAATACAACATCAACAACAAATCAACAAGATATAGAAATACAAAAAAGATTCAAATCATACAACATCTAAAACAAATCAACAAGATACAAAAAGTACAAAAAAAGATTTAAATCATACAACATCTAAAACAAATCAACAAGATACTAAAAATACAAAAAGAATTTAAATCCGGTGTCTTTGCTTGTCTGTGAAACACATGCAATCAACTATCACCAAGGTTACAAATTTCTTCAATTTGAAGCATCTATCTTTGCTCTAATTTATCTATTTTGTTCAGCCACATTCTTAAATCTCTAAAATCTTTAATTAATGTCTGATCTCGTCTATCCCTCCTTCCTCAAAGCAAAGTTTTTTCTTTTCTTTTCTAGAGTTCCGTATATAGGGAACTGAAAAAACACATAAATAGTGAGACTTTTCACGCTTTTGCAGAAAATGCAAAAGAGAGAAGAAAACTGAAAAGTTTTTTTTTATGTGGCTACAAACACTTGATCGTCTAGTGATGATGAAATCCTATGAACAGTTATCAATGAACTGACGAAATGCGATAAAATCCGAAGATTTAATTATATCCAACCTGCAACTCAAATGAAAAGAAATGAGAAAAAGAAAACAAAGAACAAAAACGATTAATTAACAAATTAACAAAACTAGAAGATGATTAAAGAAAGTATATATAGAAGAAGGAAACAAGTCTCACTGTAATCGGAGGGTGACATGATGATGGTGGGGCATTGGTTGGACCATAAGGGCACCGGCTAGTTGTTTTTGGGATGGTTTGCAAATGATCTAAGGGGCCATGGGGGTATTTATAGACTAGCTACCATTAGCTAGGGTTTGGGGTGTCAAGAAGAATAATTAATGGCATTTAAGGCCTAAATTTATTTTTTATCTTTTTCGGCATTTACTAAATTTTTTTAACGAGAAAAACTTTTATTAAAAGACCACCAAGATGATGGACACAAATCATAATACATTGTTAGGCCGTGTTTGACGCGCCATAAGCTAGTTTATCAGCTAGCTTTTTGACGTTACCAAATGGGGTTTTTTTAAAAAGCCCCGTTTAGTAACATCAAAAGACTAGCTGATAAGCTAGCTTTTGAAAAGCTAGTTGAAGTAGCGTTTCAACTAGCTTCTCAACTAGTTTTTATAATATTTCCAATTTTATTCTTCCCTAAATTATAAATAAATACCTTTATTTATATTTATGACATGTACTTTTATGTCATTTTATATTTTTCAGCTAGTTTATCAGGTAGTTTTACCAAATATTATTTTTTATCAGCTAGCTTATATTTTATCAGCTAGTTTATCAGCTAACAGTTAGCTTATCAGCTAAACAGCTAGCTTTTCAGCTAGTGCGCCAAACACAACCTTAGTTTTATGCTTACAAAGTTTAACCACATAAGTTTTAAATTTTTACATTTTATAATCATATAAGTTTTAAACTTTTATATTTTATACCCCTAACTTTTAAACTTTACTTTTTTTGTTTTAACTTTTGTCGTCTTATTCTTTGGCCACGAAACTTTTATAATTATGTTTTATACCACCTTTTATGCTTTCAAAGTTTGACCACATAAGTTTTAAACTTTTACATTTTATACCCCTTAACTTTTGATTTTTTTTTTTTTTTGGTTTTTTAAGTTTTGTCGTCTTATATTTTTGCCACGAAACCTTCACAATTTTACATTTTATGCCTCTTAGGTTTTCAACATTGTTTTTTTCATACTTTGGCCACCAAAGTTTTATGCATTTACGGTTTTTTTAACTCTAAAGTGTTTTACTTTATTTTTAGTAACTTTTGTGGTTTTCTATTTTTGCCATCAATGTTTTATACATTTACGTTTTGTTGGGAATCTCAAGGCCGAGATACCAAGATTTGGATAGATGAGATCGTTTGGGCTACAAACAAAGAAGTCGAAGTATTTGTCAAGGGAGAGCGCAAATGACTCAACGAGCCACTTACTAGTTACCATCACACGACATGGTGAAGACCAAGACAACTCAAGATATTAACCGAAGACTTCGCATTAGTGACTTTATTATTTATTGTTGTATTATTTATGTCACTGGTCACTAGTCACTAGTATTTACTGTTTTACCATTGTTAGGTTAGTATATATAAGAGGCATATCCCATGGTGGAATGCATGCTTGTATGAGAGAGTTTCTAGTCATGTGTCTTTAAAGTTGTGTGGGCTCATGAGGCCTCGAATCATTCGATTATCTTTGTTTATCTATTTTCATCTTGTTCATCACATATCTATATACTAGTTTTTGCTTTGCTCATCATCATTACATCTCACACACCATCTTTGTTTCAGTTATTATTTGTTTTCCAAAATGAGTGTACAATGGCTCGATTCGCTTCCGCACCACAAACAAGTTCTAGCCCTCCACGATTTCTACAGTGTGTTTAGTTCATCAAAAAGTTTTGTGAAAGTTAAACAAGGAATATTTAAAAATTACAAAGCAAAAAACATGGATATATAATAACTCCATAGCGTACCATGATTCATTTTGGACAACAACCAATGTCCAAGAACTTTTTTAACAGATGCTAACAAAAAAAAATTATGGGATATTTGGATCACTGACGAGGATATTATCTACCCACTTAATCATCTGCAAACCTCATCAGGAATAAACTCATTATAAGTAAGAAAATCTCATGACCCAACTTGTAACCCCCGTTACAAATGGGACTTGAACCCACTTAACTACCTCCCCTTAGTTAATTGGGCTAGAGATCATTGCTAACAAACAACATGACCCATTAAAACTCACCTCTAGTCTGAGTTACTTGTTCTCAATACAAATTATAAAAAATAAATAAACAAAATAAAAGTAGACAAGTTATAATCTCACAAAAAATATTCTCTCTTTCTCTCTCTCTCATATATATATATATATAGGGAGAGGATCATTTGAGAACTAATTGGTTGAGAGAACTTTTGAGAATCATTTTAAGCCACTAGTTGTATTTACATATACCCCCTTCCCATTAATTGTAGTGGTCCCCAACTGAAATTAGTGGTAAAGATTTAGTTCTCAAAAGTTCTCAAAACAAAAAGTTCTCATTTGAACCTAACCCTAAATATATAACCATATAAAGATGATCTTCATCTATAAGACTATTCGCAACAGGTAGCTCTTGGGGCGCCCTTACAGCCGATGTGGCAAGCCCACCGAAAGGGCAGCGTTGGGGGTAGGGATGGGAGGCAGCCCTTGATTAAGGGCATGAAGAAGATGGTGAATGAGGGGCCCACTTATTTTTTTCTTTTTTCTCTAAGAAAAAAGTATATCCAACATTTTTAATTTTATAATCTAGTTAATCTATTTTATTTAATTAAATTTTATAATTTTGTAAACGTAACAAAATTAAGTAAAATATAAATAAATTTAACTAAAATTAAAACATAACTAAACATAATTATACCTAATTAATTAAACATAACTATACCCAATAACTAGATTTTCGGGTCGAGTGTTTCCGCGGAGGTGGTTATATGATGGGTTGATAAGACGGATACATAAAATAGTTAAATTGCAACATCATCAATAATATAAATTGTTGGTGATCAATGAAGGTTGCCGCAGGGATAACACGAGAACATAAAATCATTGCGTTGCTTTAACGCTACGTGAAGAAAATGAAAATAGAAAACATGTAATGACCAAAACCGATAGGAGACACAAGGGTGATATCGATTCATCCTCTCATGGCCGTTAAATTTATTCGTTTATGCATTTATTTAATTTATTATTTTTATATTATTTATTTAATTATTTAGTCAACTATTTATTTAAATTTGTAACTAAATAAATAAAAGAAATTAATATATTAGATAAAATATATTATACAAATGTAATATATTATAAAAGAAACGGTGATGTGAAAATAAAGAGAAGTTTATGGTAAAAACATTATTGTGGCAAAAAACTGTTTGTGAGATGGGCTTAAGAAAAAAACTGATTTGACATGATGACTCAGTAGCCCTTGAGAAGGCTACTCTCACCGTTTCGGACAGTCTAAAAAGATAAATCCTGTTTCAAAAACTCATGACCACATTTTAATTAATCATATAATCAACTAGAGTTGTACGGTCTCCAACACAACTCTATGAAATAAATACAAAAACTTTAAATGTAAAAACAACAATTTAAATATGATATGCCATCAATCTTGATCAGGTCCTGCTGCTCTATACACCAAGAAACGATAGAGCGCAATTTTTGTTGAAATGACAATTAACTCTAACCCTCTTGTTTAGTGCCAAAGCTTAAGAAAAGCTAATCTTTAGGCCTATATATTTGTTGTTTATGAAATAAGCAAACAGGTCAACCAACTGTCCTGCTAAACTATGGTAACAGTTTTTTTTCTAAACTCTTGCTCAATATGGCCTTGCGGCAATGTTCATATAATCTGGGATCTTTCTTGACACCCCAGCCTGGCAATTCATTAGCCTTTGACGTCTCGGGTGTCACACCCCATTTTCGTTAATTATTGTGGAAGACTTACGTGGCGGTAATTAAATTATTAACCCATAGTTTTAGTAGTTTTAATACGTGAAACGTAAATTATATTAAAAACACTTTCCATTCAAAAACGGGGTATATTAATTACCCCTAAGTGTTACAAAAGATTGAGATAGATTCACTATCTCATAGTTAGGTCCCTAATACATTTCACAACTAACTAAAACGTTATGAAAACACGGTAGCACATCACAAGATCACCCTCGTACACCCAGATCCAGATTTTCATGCAACCCATTAGTTACCTGAAAAATAGGTAAAAATCACAACGTCAACACGAGGTTGGTGAGTCCACTAATCAAAGTTGGTTTCCACTTTATCATTTTATCCCAATTAGTCGAATAATAAGTCAAAAATGCAAATCCAAGTGAAGAATATTTATGGTTCATAGACTAGCTAGGTTTACGACGTACGAAATAAACAGTGAGCTTTAAATCAACACTTGACCCATGTTCGATAGTATTTCTCACCGTGTTTCGCGATCAGAGCGACTGATTAGTGAGTACGGGTGGTCAGCCCCAGTAGATCTACCAATACTTCTCACGCTACTCTAATGATCTAGAAGACATTGTTCTAAATTAACCAAATTATAAATTTCGATGTAGGCCTTGCTCATCTCTTATATGAGTGTGCGCTGACACTTACGCTTAATTCATACCCACAATATTCTCATTCATTTGTTTCCAAAATTCATATATTTTCAGCCCAAAACATTTAACAAAACACATCAATTTATTTAGGGCATTAGTAGTGAACTCACCTTTGCTTTTTATTACGATTTCCTCATAATTGAGAGGTTTCGAGTGTCTTGGTCCTAATTTTCATTATGATTTAATTATGAAGTTATACTAACTAATGTGGATTAATTCTGGATTTTTAGAAAATTTGGGCAAAATGACGATTTTGCCCTTTTTGGTTAATTTTGTCAATAATGGTGAAAGGAGTTGGGCTTAGCCCATGAATTTTTATCTTAAAGCCCATTAAGTATTATCAAACCCAACTAAAATTATTACATAATTTTATATAATTTATTTTCTTATTTTCCTTATTTTCTTGTTAAAATACTTATTTTTACGACTTTTCGGTATCGGTTACTTAGCCTAGCTTTCTTCTATGCTTTAGTTTTCACTTCTACAATATTTTTATATGTTTCATATGTGTTAATAATCCGTTTAAGTTCATTTAATTACTGATCTCAACTATTTTTATGCTTTATACTCTATTTTTATCGAATTTTACGTTTTAACGCATAGTTTTATCGTTTTGAGGGTTCGGGTCTCGTTTTCACTTGAGATTTTGTTTATTTTCACTTATTCTAGTTACTTACCGTATAAAATATGTTTACAAGTTATTTCACATCAGTTTCATAATTTATTCTATTTTTTGTGTATTTTTAAGCATTTTTAATCACTTTTAAGCCAATAATTATACTTAATTCCCTTAATTTATTCTTAAACTAGGTTAGTAACCCGTGTAATACACGAACTGAATAGAGAGTAATAATATTTGATAAATATAAAAGAAAAATACAATGATCAACAAATTTATAAATTATGATTGATATAAAAATCTTATAACATTTAAAATTTTATTATGTTTGACAAATTGTTGATTACTTTCCATAAAAAACTATAATTATTGAGTAAATTAATAAAATCTACATTAACTTTATCAAACTTTTAAAATAAAATTATAGTTCTGATAAAATTGGTAATATATCTTAATTAATGATTACTAAATTGATAATTTCATTGTGAGATTGACATGTGACGATGGTGATGTGGACCATTTATAAATGAGACATGTGGCAAAAAAAAGTTATTGTTTTATTAGAATTGAGATTTTTAGAATATTTTTCTTAACTTTTTCTACTGAATTGAAGTCATTATCTACTGACTGGATTTGAATTTTTCAGATTTTTAATGAATTTTTACTTTTTAACATATTTAAAGTACATTAAATATACTATTAGTTCAAGACTTTACATTTATTGTGTTTCTACATATGATGAAAATTTATTTTTAAATTTATTACAAGATTCACTAACTTTTTATTTATTTTTCTGTTTTCATCTATTTTTATAATTTTTATTCTAATTGTTATAAACTTTGCATATTTTGTCTTATATTTTCAAAGTCTTTGATCTTTAGTGTTTACCACTCGTGTTTCCTCATGACCGACCATTTTGGCAGAATTACTATAAGAAATAGTCACGGGGTTTTGATTTGGTGACGAGTATTACCGACCGTGTAGGCAGAATTACTATAATCGTTGCACCGAGTTTTGTGTTCTTCATTCTTTTTATTCAATCTTCATATACGTATATATATATTTTCGGATTTTTACATATAAGTCCAATGATTTCATAATCCATATTCATATGTTTACTTATATGTTACTTATTTGTTACATAATATATATATATATATATATATATATATATATATATATATAACCCAAGCAAGAAGAACACATAAACACACACACACATACTCACAGTCGTGAGTATGTGTGGGGGTGTTCCCATATTTTTCTTGTGTTTCTTGCTTATATTACCTCCTTTCACCATTTCAATATTAGAACTTTGTTTTGAAAGTGTTTCTTATTTGAAAATCGGGTTTTAGGAAAAGGGTTTTGGTGCTTTTGAAGATTCAAAGATGAAGAGAAAGAGTTTTCATACCTTGAGCTTGAGTTAGTGTTCTTTAAGAAAGCTTTGGGTCTTTCTCTTGAATCTTCAAGACTTGTGTGTGTGTGTGTGTGTGTGTGTGTTTGAGAGAAAGAAGAAATAAGATGAAATGGTGGTGTGGTGGTGTGGGTTTCGTCCGAAAATAAGAAGAGAGGAGGAAATATTTTGAAAAGATTTTGGAAGGTTGGAGAAGTGTGAGGTGTACGTGTGTCTCAAAGTGATGTGTAATCATCACACTTCTCCACCCAATGAACCACATGCTTAATTACATACATACACATATACATACTAGCTTGTTCCACACACATACTACATACATATACACGATACACACATACATGCATACATTTTTATAAATTTTCACTAATACAAGTCATTTACGGGTAAAGTTCAGTAAAAGCGCGTTTTACAGATAATTATTAGGATTCAATAAAATTATAATAATTACATGAAAATTCATGAAATTAAATTACGCTTCAAACCGTATAATTATTTTTCAGTTTTGTCACACTTGGTCGGGCGACCGTTTTATACGGGTCGTTTCCTTTGTCACACCCCAAAACTTTTTGCTTAGCGGAAGCAACACGTGGCGGTGATCAAAAGTTGGTAACCCATGAGTTTTAGTTACTAGTAACTTTAAAGAAAAGTCAAACAAAACATTTCATTAGATGATGGATGGCATAGCCATCCATTTTTAGGTCCCTTACATCACAGTTACTAAAACATTACATAAAATAGAAAGAGAACCACACGACAACTTCGTCTCCGATACGCCAGATCCACACCACAAGCCAAGCCATCACGTACCTGAAAATGCGTTAAAAAGATTTTTGTCAACCAAAAGGTTGGTGAGTTCACCGATTTTCATATCAAAACCATATTCTCATTTTCACATTTCCACTTTTTCAATATGTGTGGTTTATTTTAAAACCACCAAATCATCTCATTTTCTCTTTTCTCCATTAGGTGGTTTATTTTGAAACCACCAAATTCACTACTCATTTATCATCGAATGCAAAGATATACATAAGTTTATCAGACAACGTATGGTTCATGAACTAGCTAGGGACATGATGTATAATTAGCAACATAAGCTCTAAATCGATACGTAAACCACTATTTGAAAGTATTTCCCACCATGTTTCACCACCAGAGCGACCGATCAGTGGGCTAGGGTTGGTCATTCCCGATAGATCTATCAATACTTCTCTCGTCTATTCCATAGTTAACGATTTAGACGGCCGAATTCTATATCATACACTTTTCTTTCTATTTATGGCCAGGCTCATCTTTTCATGAGCGTCCGCGCCCTTACTTATGTCTAATCATACCCACACATTGGTTGTCAACTTATAATATCCATACTATTTCATTATATGCATTTTCAGCCCCAAAACATTTGTAAAATATTTCAGAAAAAGGGGAATAGTGAACTCACATTTGTTCCTTGTTGCGATATTGCTCCTAATCAAGAGATTTCGAGTAACTTGGTCCTAATTACCATTATGATCAGATTAGTTATGAGGTTATACTAATTAATGTGAACAATTTCTGAATTTTTAAAAATTTGGGCAAAATGACGATTTTGCCTTTTTTCGGTTAATATTGTCAATAATGGTGAAAGAAGTTGGGTTTTGCCCAACATTTTTATTCTAAGGCCCGCTAAGTATTATTGAACCCAACTAAAGTCATTATAGAATTTATACAATTTTCTTATTTTCTTGTTAAAATACTCATTTTACGGCTTTTCGGCATCGGTTTTTAGTCTGGTTTTCTCCTATGCTTTGGTTTTCACTTCCACAATATTTTTATATGTTTCATATGTGTTTTTTTAATATGTTCTAATTCATTTAGTTACTGATCTCAACTATTATTATATTTTATACTCTATTTTTACCGAATTTTTACGTTTTTAACGCATAGTTTTGTCATTTCAAAGGGTCGGGTCTCGTTTTTACTTGAAATTTCAATTATTTTCACTTGTTATAGTTATCTACTGTATAAAATAGGTTCTCAAATTATTTCCAAAATTTTATTCTATTTTTTGTGTATTTTTAAGCATTTTTAACCATTTTTAAGCCAATAATTAGACTTTAAATCCTTTAATTTATTTTTAAACTTTGAAACTAATTTTATAAATTTCTTATACTGATTTAAAGCCATAAAATATTGTTTAAATTTAAATTTTCGGATTTTTGGTGGATTTTTATCTTTTTACATCTTTTATTGCATTAATTACACTACAAGTTGAATATTTGAATTTAATTGGCTTCTACTTATGATGAGCATTTACTCTTTCATTTAATATAAATATTTACCAATTTTTTAACATTAAATTTTCTGTATTCAATTATTTTTATAAATTTATTTTGAATTATCATAATCTTTACATATCTTGTCATATAATTTCCAAGTCTTTGATATTTAAGGTTTACCGCTCGTGTCTTCTCATGACCGACCATTTTAGGAGGAATTACTATGAGAAATATCCACGGGGTTTTATTTTGGTGATGATTGTTACCGACCGTGTAGGCGTCATTGACGACCATGAGGCCGAATTACTACAATCATTCACTCATGTGTAAATAGATGAGGATCATAACCGGACCATTTAGGCGGATTTACTATGATCAAGTCATTGTTAAGTCCATATTCGTGTATCTTTAATTGATTAACCTTTACATATATATATATATCTATGTAACATCATAATACTTATATACTTCAAGTATTTGTTTATATATGCATATTACTTATAACAATAATACATATATACAACTCAACAATTTCGGATTTAATAAACCTCAAAGATCAAAACATTACTTAAACATCACATGCATGTATCATCCAATCTCTAAAAACCATTTTAGATTATGAACTTTAAAAACTTTTGAGTTTCAAATTAGGGTTTTCATTTTCATAACTTTTCTTTCAAAAATTCTCTTAGTTTTTGTTGGATTCAAGCATGCATGTTCTTGAAATCATTATCAATACTCATAATCAAACCCATTTCATGACCCAACCCACAAGACACACACCCACCCCCACATACACACTCACGGCCGTGAGTGTGTGGGGGTGTTTTCCCCATTTCTTTTGTGTTTTCTTGCTTATACCCATGGTTGTAAAAGTCGCTAGCTCTCCCAAGTCGGTCGAATGGGATTTATGAGTACCCGTCCTAGTCGGGGGAGTACTCGGGGTTTATGGGGGAGTATGCGGGGACTTGTAGGCGTAGGTGGGGAGTACTCGGAGAGTACTCGTCGAGTATCCGGTATCCTCGGACGTGTTTTACAACAATGCTTATACCAACATCCTTTCACCATTTCTTAGTTTTTAAAGTGTTTTCTCTTCAAGGATCGAATTCAAGAAAAGATTTGTGTTCTTGAAAGATTCAAAATATAAGAGGCAAAGTATGTGTTTTTACCTTAGTTGCTTAGAATTTTTAGAAGAAGAAGATGGAACTTGAATTTTTGCTTGAATCCTTGAAGCTTGAATGTGTGTGTGTCTTTGAATGTATGAGAGAAAGAAAGAAGAAATGGTGAGGTGGGGGGGGGGGGGTGTTCGGCCGTAAGCAAGAGAAGGAGAGGGGAGAGGAGGAGGTGGAGTGTTGTGTGGAGTGTGTGTGTGTATTGGGTTTTTAAAATAAATGATGACCTATGTGTCATTTCCCCATACAAGCCACCAAAGGGTTTTCTAGATTTGTCCCCTTATACACACATACATGCATACGATATATACACATACACACATATATTTTTTAAAAATTTCACTAGTGTAGGCTACTTGAGGGTAAAAGTCTGATTATTACGCGATTCGCGGTATATTTTTCAGACTCGTTTTGCTACAAAATTTATATCAAAATTCATGAAATTAAATTACGCTCGGAACCGTATGTTTATTTTTCAGTTTCGTCACACTTGGTCAGGCGACCCTGTGTTGTGACGTTTTTTATATGGTTCATTTCTATAATTGCGTAACTTGTATAAGAGTTCTATCTTATATTAAACTCATAATTTAAGCAAAACAGAAAACTTTACCTGTTTTCATTGGTCGGTTCATAGAGACAAAATTTTAATAACTGATTCACATTTAATTCTAAATAAATCCTAATAAACCCTAATTAGTTATACTTAATTTAAAAATTAAAGTGACGGGTGTCACATCCTTAAATCGCGTAACTTTTTCTATTAAATCACTAACTGACAAAACACCCTTTCTAAGTGTTTTAACTTATATTAAACTTATTATTTAAGCAAAACGAAATATTGTATTCGTTTCGTTGGTCGGTTCATAGTGACGGGGCTTTAAATAATAATTAAATATTCAAATAATTCATATAATCACAATTAATTCTATATAAATCCTAATAAAATCCTAAAATATTATTTTTAATCTAAAATTAAAGTGACGGGTGTCATATCGGGATTGACTGTTTGACCAGATTATGCTGCCATGCAGAAAATAGTAAGCTAAATTCATCATCAAATCAGGAGAAGAGCTATACATAAAGTAAGTAATGGAAAACAAAATTAGAAATGGTTTTTACCTGAAATCCTATGAACAGTTATCGAATCGATAGCCCGCGGTTGTGATCGATCAGGTGGATCATGGTGGGGCAATAATGCAGGTTCGCCCATTGGGACGCCGACTGCTGTTGTTAGGAGATGACTTGAGAACTTGTGAAGGGGGTTATTTATAGAGTAACGTTAGGGGTAAGATGGAGAAAATTTGGTTGTCTGTCGAGGGTAATAATGTCATTTACTCATTTAGGGTTATTAAATATTGGTAGATATTGATGATTTGTAATTAAAAGTGTATTAATTGCCATTGGTAGATATTGATGATTTGTAATTAAGAGTGTATTAATTGTCGTTCTATAAAAAGTGTGTATTAATTATTAAAAGTTTAGAAAACGTTAGATGGAGTTTAATTCTGCTTATTGACAAATGTATTTTTATACGATCCACGTCATACATCAGTTTATATATGATATAACACCATTTAAACGATTTTGTAGTTTAATTTTTCGTTAATATGAAAGATTTGTCTACTCACAATAAATATGAAAACAATAAAATAACATCTTTATGTATTATGTACTATGTTAGTAACTCGTGTACTACACGGGCTGAATTTAGATTCATAATAAAACAATAAATGATAATTTAATATATTAAAAAATTATTATAAATGACAAATTGTTGATTAATTAAAAAAGAGAATCAAATTATTGAGTACTTTATCAAATCTACATTAATTTTGTCATTTGTTTTGAAATAAAATAGAATTTGAACAAAATTGGTAATTAATCTTAACTGATGATTTACTAAATTTGTAATTGATTGTGAATTTGACAAGTGCCCATGGTGATGTGGACCCTCTAGAATGAAGACATGTGGAACCATTTTAGTGCTTTATTAGGATTATATTAAGATAAGATAAGATTATGTATGTATTATGTATTATGTACTAGGATAGAACCCGTGTATTATACGAGTTTAATTATTAAAAAATTAATACATAATTCACGTTAAAGATTCACATAAAAAATATTTTAATAGATGTTATTGTAATTAATAATAATCCACTACGAGGAGCATAACGAGACCGATGCACAAGTTTTCTAAACTCTTCAGTTAATTGCAATTTCATACTTGATGAAGCGAAATTATCTAATTTTTTCAAACTGTTATGGCTAAAAAGTAGAAACATATGTTATGGGTACACACAATATGTATAATTCTTGTCACAATAAAAATAAATTCAACAACTCACATGTTTGTTAAAAAAATATATATGATTTGGGTGCACAACTAAACAACATACCATTTACATATTTGATCAAACATAATATTTACATAATATATGAAATGAAAAATAGTAAAATTATTCAATTATATTGAACAAAATTAAATTTCATTGTTAGGTATGGTATATAGACAAAACAACAAATGAGATGGAATAACATAAAATAATACATTTGATAAGAAATAACACACAAATCGACAAAAGCACATAAGAGAAAAATAACAAACTCATAAATTCAAAATATTTCAAGAAAATAAAGACCTTACTCCAAATAATATTTAATATTAAACTTCCATGCTATGTATCATATATGTTATATAAGATAATTATTATATATTATCTCCATGTCATATCTAAGTTTAAACAATGACCAAACTACAACAACAAATATACAACAACAAATATGAAGTCCAATTTCGTAATTTGTGAGTAATGAAATTTCTCTAACAGAGTAGTGAGTTGCATTGTTACTTTTTTAGAGTTAAACAAATTATGTTTCATATTTAAAATTCAAGTAATTATAAGTAAGAAAAAATTATAGTAATAAATTTAATTTTAAGATAAGATATAATTAAAATCTTATTATTAATTAATAAGTTATGATAAATTACTAAAATACGAAAATTTATATTTTAATATTTAATTATTTAAAATTTTTAGTATTTAATAAGTGAGATAATTGATATTTAATATGAGAGAAGCAAGAAAATTATAATCAAAATAAATCTAGTAATGACATGTGTCCTCAAATGTAATTGTTTATTAAAATAGAAAGATTACTCATTTACCTATTTCAATATTGATATATTTTACTTTTGTAAAGCTTATGAAATAGGATTAACTCATCGAATTTGTAATAATGTTTTACTTCAATAGCATTTCTTCAACTCACAAAACTTAGTAGTCATCTAAGGTGTTGTTTGTTTTTTCAGAGGTAAAATGTATGCAGTCTGCGGACCACATCTGCAGACATCTGTAGAAGAAGGGGTTGACCAAACATCTGCAGTCTGTAAGAAGAAGACTATTTGTTTTTTAACGTTCACAGACTGTTAAAATAAACTGAAATTTAAATAAACCGATTTTTAAACCTAAAATAGCTTTTCAACATTCTCATTTAACTAAAGGTTATACAACATTGATCATTTGAGATGATCATTTGATAGTTATTGTTTCTCTCCCATTTCTAGTAATTAACAAACACTATATCAAAACAATATAATTAATGGTAAGAATCAAAATGAATCCAAAAACTCATCTAAATGGATCAAGTTGCATATAGATAAATCCTATCTTCTAACAAATATTTCAACTTTAAACAAAATAAATAATTATTGAACTTAATATAAATAAATCCTATCTTCTAGATTAAACAAATTAAAAAACTTACAAAAGCTTTACGCTGTGTTTTCGAGTTTACTTAAAGAGGGAAATAAAGAGAATGAAGAGAAAGGAAATGAAGGGAAAGGAAGAGAAAGAAAAAGAAAGTGAGTGATTCATTTCTTTCCAAATCAGAAAGAAAGAAAATCAATAGAAAATAGCATAACTTTCTCTCTCATTCCCTCCTTTTCTCTCCTTAAGTGAACTCGGGAACACAGTGTTAGAACGAGAATAACTCAAAATTTTAGGATAAACATTTTGATAAAAGGGTTGAAAAGACCATACACTGACATTTCTTAAAAAGTTGAGAAAGATTAAACAAGAATAATAAAATATTATTTTACTTTTTAAGAAACACACATTTACGTTTATTCTCTACTTCTTTCTTCTTTCCCTGTGTCGTGCTGTGCTCTGTTTTTCTATGCAATTTATTCAACTCATAGTTAAAAAAAACTTTGAGATTCATATTTGTTTCTTTTTCTTGCTTTA
The DNA here is from genome assembly GCA_039602395.1 of Deinandra increscens subsp. villosa. NCBI lineage: Eukaryota > Viridiplantae > Streptophyta > Magnoliopsida > Asterales > Asteraceae > Deinandra > Deinandra increscens. Next base: position 6,298,197 of record JBCNJP010000016.1, read on the forward strand.
TTTTAGCATCTTTACTCGAAAGTTAAGGGGTCAAACGTCATAAAAATCATCTATCGTGAATAAAAGCTAGTTGGCCGAAGGGTCAACGGACCCTCCCTTAACTCCACCGATGGTAGGGAGGCGGTGGCCGTGGTCCTCCTGGTGGTGGCTGTCGTTCAACGTGAAAAGGGGTAGGGTTTTTTCAAGGAGCGTGATTTTGCATCTGAGGGAGATAAAAGAATTTTAGAAGAGCTTAGAAGAGCCAAACCCAAGTCTGCCCCAATAAGAGGACGGGTAGAAGTTTTTTGAAGAGATGTATGCGAGAAATCAAACACTCTGCAGACCCAAATGTCTGCCCATGATCTGCGCGGAACATAAGAGGCTAGGAAGAGATTAAAAAAAAAACAACATTCTAAAACCATTCACTATTTTAAAAAATAATATGTGTGATGGTTCACGAATCTACTCGTGGAAGGAAAATGAATGATAATTAAAAATACATATTTATCATTATAACATGTATGTAGTTAATTTATTAAAGAATTAAACATTGTGTTTCGTGCTAAACGAATCAAATTTCGAGATATATATATATATATATATACTAGTTTTTTATCCCCGTGTCTTACACGGGTTAATTCAAAATTTTGTGGTGATGTCAAGTTTATTTTTTTATTAATTAAACTATGACCAATTTTTTGTTTATTATATAGTATAGAGTATAGATAGATATAGATAGATGTAACTTAATAAACTATATTATATATTAAATTGAGTAATTAAATAATTGGTTATTAAATAATTTAGAAAATAATAAATAAATAATAGATATATATCCAAAATTAGAAGATCCGCTACAATAAATAATTAGTGGATATATATATCCAAAATTAGAAGATCCGCTTGTAAATGTTTATTGGCGGTAAAAATTGTTGAGGATGAATGTGGTGGTGCCACATGGCAAATTGTGGTGCTAAAAACTTTTCTTTTATTATATATATAGATATATTTTTTTTTTTGAACGGCGATTTCATTAAAAAGGGGAAAAGCCGGCCGAGCGAGGCGCTAAGGCCGGCCCCCAACAACAAAACAAAGCATCAAAAGTAGAAATTACACCAATCCTCCCAAGTCACTAAATCATTCTTCGATCTACTATTAAACCATAAAAAACTAAGAGATTTAATCTCTGAGATTGCCTCGTCAATCGCCGGTTTCTTCTTCTTGAAAACCTGATCATTCCTCAATTTCCAAATAGTCCACGTCGTGGCTCTTACAACAAGATCCAACATTTCTCTTTTCCGGTTGCCCTGCTTGCATAAAAGCTCCACCGTGACTATATCTTTCGTGCCAAAGAAACAAACAGGAGGAACCTTGACCCATTGGAACACAATAGACCAGACAATGTTGGCAAATTGGCAACCCGTGAAGAGGTGTTCTTCATTCTCTTGACCAGAATCACAAAAAGGGCAAGAAACAGAAGTAATTTGAACCCCTCTATGCTTGATTGTGAGGAGAAAGCCAAATTCGTATATCTAATACAAAGATAAAAGATTTATCTATTATAATGACAAATGATGACAATGCAATAACACCATGTATTCTTTGATGGATCGAGAATTAAATATCTTACATGCTTTACCAATTTAAACACGGATACATTTTACTTCAATAAACCTTGTGAAGTTAGATTTGTCTACTTAGATGACATGTGAAAGCAATTAAGTAACATGTGTGCCCTTTAATGCATTGTGTATTAAATATATTACTCATTTTCTCATTCCAACATAGATACGTTTTTTTTTTTGAACATAGATACGTTACACTTCAATAACGTTGGTGACGTCGCATTAACATCATTGAATTTGTGATCATATTTTACTTCACTACGACTTCTTCAACTTTTCAATTTGGTAGTTCTATGCGTCTCTCATTCAGTCTACTACCACTTACCATCTTGTTAAAGAAATACTACTTTCGAATTTTCATGAATTTGCTTATAGCAGGGGCAAATATTTTTCATTATATCATGTGTGAAAGAATTATTTCGATCAAAGTGTTTCAGGTTGCATAAAATTACTTCAAGATATATGCAAGTGGGTGAAAAACTTTATAGAACACTAGGTTATTGTGATTATAGAATATACAAGTCTAAATTATTAGAATAAAAAGATGCATATTTTGATATTTATTTATAAAATTTAATTCTTTAAAGTCATTAAGAGATGCAAGAAATTTCGATGCAAGTGAATGATGGATGACACGTGGCATTGAGATTTTTGCTTATTATACAAGTAGATTATTATATTTTTTAACGGTAAGTTTAAACATAAATGTATAATAAATAATTAAACTTTATGTAGCTTATACTCGTGAAATAAGAAATAATGAATACCTAAAATTATAAATAATAATAATAAAAATTTAAGAATCATAAAGTTATTTTTAAGATAAAATATAATTAAAATTTTATTATAATTTATTAAGTTTTTAAAAAATATTTTAATAAGAATATTTATATTTTTATATTTAATTATTTAAAATCATTGATTTGTATTTAATAAAAGAAAAGGCGGGAGAATTTTAATTAGTTTGAATCTGAGGATGACCCATGCCATTAAGATTTTTGTTTATTATCTACTAGATATTCTACTTTTTAAGCGTAAATTTAAACGTAAACGTATAGAGTTAATGAAACTTTTTTAAGAACACACTCGTGAAATATAAAAATTGAATATTTAAAATTAAAATAATAAATATTTAAGAATCATAATATACTAAAGATTGAGAAATACAATTACTACCTAATAACAATTTATTAATCTTCAATATTATTTTTTATTAGCTTTCTAATAAATTTATATATTTTATTTCATTTATTATTATTTTTATGTGGCCTCTTTTTTTTAATAGATTATCAACATTTAAATTATTTAATTATTTTATTATTAACTTTTTAACTTTTTTTTTATCCGAATTGTTTTGGTAAACGGTTGTAACATTCTGAATCGTTTTACTTGAATATTGTTATTATTGGTGGGTGTTATTCTGGCTTTAAGTTTTTTTTGGATTTCTTGTAGAGCGAGGGGTTGGGAGTTGGGGTGGGCGGAATGGTGTTCGTTCTTGCTTTAATGTAGTCGGTTGTTGTTGTTGTTTTTGGGGCCGCCTGGAGCTCCTTGCTCCGGCGGTTTTCCCGGTTTAATGAAAGCGTTGGTTGAAAAAAAAGTAAATTTAACATTTTGGTGGTTAGTAATTAAGTAAGGAAAGTTGGAGGGTTTAAGTGTAAAATAGAACTTGAGGTAATACTTGATTTAAGGGGCATAGTTAAGGGGCCAATGCAGTAAATTGTGTGAGTAAACAAAATATATGGGATTCCCCACTAGGAGAAATCGCGACCAGATAGGGAAAGGGAGGGGAAACCCTTTACACTTAGAGCTTAGTGAATTTGTTATGCTAGTAATCGAAGATGAGGTGTATTGGTAGCATGTATGTTACTTGCTAGTTAGAACACCATGTATGCATATTAGGTTATTGATAAAATGCTTGAATGAAGGTGAAAACTTGTTTAGGTTGAATTCACCAACTTGATTCGGTGATGTTAGTGTGAACTACATGGAATATGATTGTGGAATGGTAAATCTAATAAATGAAGTAATTATAGGTGAAGCAAGAGGAAACTCGGGACATCGACGTGAAGCAAATGCTAAATCTTATAAGGTAGCACGCAGATGGTTATTTGATTGATGTAGGAAATGTGAGCATTATCCAATTATGAATTAGCATTAGATGATATGATAGCAAATGTATTGATAGTGATGGAGATATGGAATTGGGCATGTTGCATGATTCAGTTTAGTTAGATTGATTTTGACTCGTTGGGTTAAGCTGCAAATACGTGAAGGTCTAAAGGTAAATCTTGGACATGATCGAGGATTCATGAGAATTCAGGATCTTATAATGCACCAAAGTGGCCTTAGCTTAAGTGTACTTGGGTCAAGGGGAGGACTGTAAGGTGAAAGAATTATGTGTAGAATCAAGTTAAACTTGCAATTATGCAATTGGGGTTAATGGGTCAACGAGTTGGGAATGTGTTCAGGTTAATCTTTCCAGTTCGCAAATTTCAAATATTGTGATAGCAAGTTTAGAAGTTGTGGAAATTAGTTATTAGAGAGTATGAATGCTAAATTAGAAGTTGAATTGGAAAAAGAGCGGTGAGAAGTGAAAGGGGCAAAATTTGGCTAAGTATGAGAATTCTGGAACAATGTTGGCTTAGTGCTGGAAATTTTGATTCAGGTGCTAGCTACGATTGTTTCAAATGAATGTTTTAGGCGATACGCCTGGAACTGTAGGGGTGTTCAAAAATATCCGAGTCCGAATCCGTATCCGAAAAATCCGAAATTCCGTATCCGAAAAATCCGAAAATTTCGGATACCCGGAATTTCGGATATCCGAAACTCGGGTATCCGAAAATTCGGACTTGGACTTGGACAATAATCTACAAAATTTTCGGAAGTTTCGGATACCCGGTATCCGAAAATTTAAATAAATTAAAATATTTTTTATATTAAAAAATTAAATGAATTTTAGCCTTTTAGGGTTCCTGACCACAATCCACATCCACGCTTCCTCACTCCTCATTCCGCCTCCCTCGTCGGCTCGTCCCTCCACAGTCCACAATCCACATCCGGCGCAGGTCCGGCGAAGGTCGCAGGTCCGGCGCAGGTCCGGCGAAGGTCGCAGGTCCAGCGAAGGTCAAAGGTCGTAGGTCCGTCCGGCGCACTCCTTCGCCCGGCGATTTCTTCTAATATACATACAGATGTTATAGGTGCATAATCTATTTGGGTATTTTAGTCTGGAGAATTGTATGAAATATATGTCTTTATGCTTTTCTTTTATCCTTTAAATGATCTTCACTGTGCAATTTAAGAGTTCGGTTGCACTTTATGTGTCTGCAAACTCTAAATTATTTTGCTTTTCTTTCAGCTACGTGGAGAAATTGAGGGTATTCTTTAATTTTGGTAGATGCTTAATGATTTGTTGTTAGATTGGATTGAAAGAGCAAAGATTCATCATGTTTTAGCAATAATATCTGTATGTTTAATCTCTCATTCACATGTATGTTTTAGCAATAATATATGTATGTTTAATCTCTCATTAGATTTTCGGATATCCGTTTAATTATCCGAGTCCAAGTCCGAATTTTCGGATATCCGAAATTTCGGATACCCGGAAATTCGAACTTGGACTTGGATAGCCAAAATCAATATCCGAAATTTTCGGATACCCGAAATTCGGATACCCGAAATTCCGGGTATCCGGTTTTGAACACCCCTACCTGGAAGTACCTGGCGCTACGCCTGTTTCAAATGAATGTTTAAGGCGATACGCCTAAGACACAATTTTAATTATTTTATTGTTTTTGCTTATTTTAAGCATATGATGTTAAGTAAATACATTAAAGTTATTGTTTGCTAACGTGTTACTAGGTAAACGATGGCAGGTAAAGAATAGCGGTGCCACGTCAAGGTCAAGCCAAAAAACTTAAGAACCGAACACCTTCTTTTTTAAAACAATGGGAAATTTTTTGTCTATAAGTATGATGTAATGTTTTAAAATGCACTCTGATAAGGGATATGTATTAAGTAGTTAAACTTGTTTTGGTATGGTGATGCAAAGGTTTCCATGTGTTAGAATTTCAAATGATGAAAGTTTTGGGCACGTGTTTCACATTGCTTTTTTTACATGAAAAAATGGGATGGGGTGCTCAGCGGTTAATGTTTTATTGGTGGTGTAACAACGTGTTAAGGCCTCAACGCGGGGCTGTCTTACAAACCGCCAATTTTTTTTGAAAAACAATTCAAAACGCCCCATTAAGGCCTTAACCCTGGGTTGAGTGCCAAAATATCTTCAACCGCCCAATTAAGGGCTTAACGCCGCATTACATGTGACATTGTCTAGTCATCTAAAAAGTCACCCTAACACCCCCCCCCCCCCCCTCCACCATTAATGCCTTAACCTGCGTTTCACTACCCCATTTCTTACTATACGATCGTTTATATTGGTATTTAGAGATAACACTATAAACCTTTAGTTACGAATATAAAAAGTTAACGTTTTAATATTTATAAATTATTAAAAAGTTAATCGGGTTATCAAAAACAATTAGAAAAAGAAAAACTTATACTATACGACTATACGATCGTTAATATTTGTAAGTTATTAAAAAGTTAAACAAATTTTATAAACTTTTATAAAATACTTACTCTTTATTAAAAAAAATATAGAAGCAAAAATGGTAAAAAAAACAAGTTGTAAAATTTATGGTTCATAAATGCCCCATTTACGGCTTAACCGGGCGGTTAGGTCTCAGTTATTAGCATCGATCCCTATGAAAATGGGGGTTATACGAGGTGTCAGGTTTAAACACGTCGTTGAGGAAATAACCTGGCATTTAGGGTTGAACAAATGGGGCGTTATGCCCTTAACGGGGCGTTAAGCCCGGTGTCCAGAACAAAAAAATTGGTATCTCTAGCTGAACCCTTTTTATCACATTTCCGCCATATCATCACACCACATTTCACACTTTATCCCCATAATACTCACACTTCACCACACTTTACTTTTTTTATTATTTAAAAAATAAAAAGGAAGAAGGGGGGGGGGGGGGGTTAGAGAGAGATACACCAAAAAGAAGAGGGGAGGTCCACCGTCCGGTAAAGGGTCATCACACTACACCCAAAAAAGTGTCGTGACACAGGGGTGGTTTTGGTGTTGCCGGACCACGTCACGGTCCATATCAGCTCCACCACACCGTGAAACATGCCCATTACAAACAACCTAAAGGCATACGAAAATCCTTCAAAAAACATAACATCTTTTGGGGGGCTACAAAAACCTTTAGAAATAATACAAGGACCATTTGTGCAACTTCTGGAAAACTTTAGACGCTCAAATCTCTGGTGAGTGGGATAGATACACAAGCGCCACATCTATGGAACCCCTTTTGCCGCCCCAATATCCGCACAGATTCCATTCCGTCTGTTGAGGCTCCTTCCGGCCACTCTAGCCTCACAATTTTCATAGATTAGATTGCAGAAACTTGTACCGCAAGTTTTCTCTCCGGGAACCCTAAGACCTCTGTTCTTCTCGTGGAGTAAGTTTTTGGCATTTTAGCATTTTAGCATTTATAATTATCAATTTGTGCTCCTTAATTCTCAATTTACTTTGTTTTGTGGACGAACACGTGAAAATGATCGTAGATTATCAATCTCAATCCTCGGTGTGGATTGTTTTAGTTGAATTTGATTAATTGAAGTAGACCGAGAGCTCAATTCTGAATTCTGGACTTTAGACATTGGACTTAGTTTTTGATAGTTTATATTAGGGTTTCAGCTTGTTTTTTTGCTTGAAACACAGTAATGTTGTCAGTTTGAACATTTAAAGCCTACATTTCCAAAGTTATGAAATAGGGGATGCAAGTATGCAGCCACTTAGTTTTCTGAATTTATGATCATATTCATCCATTTATTTTTGGTTTTTTTGTGTTATGTGCTTATTGAAATTTTGTTTAACTATAATGATAACTGAGGTTTGTAAGTTTTAATAAGTTTTTGTCTTCTGGCTGTTGAAGTTGTGGGGATAGGTTGTATAATGCTTGTAAGCCCGAACACTTACATGAGGCGAGGAATAATTGGGGATCTCCTGCTTACTAATAGAGTAACTTCGGAAAATAGATATTCTTCATGTTGTCTTAATGCCTTTGATGTTACGGGGCTGAAAGCATTTCGATCGCTTGAGAAGATACGACAAAAAGGTATGCATGAACCTTGTACACCTTATGTGAATATGTTGTTTTGAAGATTCATGATTAGATAATCAGCTGTAATAAAACATGTTGCTGAAGATATTAATTGGATGTGGTTCTGATGTTTGAAGCTATAAATAGAAAACCAGCTGTTATAGATGTTTACTAAATTCTTATTATCTAACCAACTAATTGATAAGACCACCAAATCGGACATTCCTATATACTGCTGAAGTATTCAAATAAAAAACACGAAAATTTATTTATTTTAAACTTGTTTTACTAACATTCTTTTGTAAAAATGTAAGATATTGCAATAACTGTATGAACAATGATTAAAAGTTTAAAACGCTGGAGAGAAAGAGGGGTAAACAAGCAATCTTAATTCTTTTTAAATAATGAATTTTGCTGCAACAAATATGAAATTTATAATCTGACCCTAAATAAATAAGATTAACTCATCTAGATGTGCCTTTTCCAGATGCTAATAACTAGTTATCATGACTTAAGTCAGAAACAGATGATAAGTTTAATAACTAGCTTTCAAACACCTAAATGTCCTATTAGACATTTAGGTTTAGAATGAATTTTGGGTTCCAAAACCAGGATGCCGTATTGTCAAGCATTTACTGTATGACTATTTCTTAGATGATATGATGACCTTGTTCAGTTAAAGAATTACACATAAAAGAAAGTTAAATCTTTTTTGTTGAATATTCTGATTAAACTAAAAGACAACTTTGCAATATCATGATATTTCAGGTTCACAACATGCAAACATGTCTTCTCAAACAGGGATAACAGTAAACAGCAGTAGCATGCAAGATTGTCATTCACCATTTACATATGAAGCTGCCATGGAGGCACTTTCATCTCTAATAACACGTAAAAAACGTGATGAAAATTTAAATACAGATGCTAAATACACGAAGTTGGAGAGAATGTCCATGTATGTTCAGGTAACTTGGACTTTCAATATATTTAATCATATAATTCGCCATATCTTCTTTTATACCAAGACTTCTACGAGTACACACACTTATTGACTATCAATTTGTGAGATACCAAGTTACCTAAAGAATCAAACGTCATCATGAATTGAGTTTCAGATATTAGGCATAAAGGAACAGATTGCAGACCTTAATATTATCCATGTTGCTGGAACTAAAGGAAAGGTACTCATGTTCATCTATATGAACTGTCGACATATCATATCATCAACACTTTTATTTCTTTCTATTTATTTCTTCTACTCTATTTTTGCTTCTTCTTATGTCCAATATCCAATATGTTTTGGACGTTATTTTGTCACTTTTTTTTCTGACAAAGTTCATATATCAGGGATCAACATGCACATTTTGTGAAGCAATTTTACGGGAGAGTGGGTTCAGAACAGGCCTATTTACTTCTCCTCATTTAATTGATGTAAAAGAAAGGTTCCGTCTCGACGGGTATGTATCTGATTATCTTACCTTGTTTCATTCTTTTTATAAACATGTATCTCATAAAGAATGATTTCTACTTCTAATATATTAACTCTCCCAAATCACATAAATAATTTTTTCCTTACCCTACACGTGTAGAGTAATTGAAATATATGACTACTGTTAAATGTCAAGAACATCCTTTAGAATTGTCAAAAAGAAATCTTGTGAACCCAGATCATTGCTGTCAGTAGTTAGTAAATACAAAAAGCAAGCTTGTAAGATAGAAAATGTATCAGCTGTAGGGAAAGGATGACTACGCAAAAGTATGAAAACTTCATTTGTAACAGAATCCCCTGAAAACTATAAATATTAGACCCATCTACTGTTAAATTTTCATTAGTAAGTACGTGTGTTACATGATCATTTTTCGAATAAACTGAGTATGGTATTTTCTGTTGTAAATTGTTTTTATTTTGAATGACAACTATGTAGGTTGGAAATATCAGAAGGGCAATTCTTACTGTATTTTTGGGATTGTTGGAACCAGCTGAAGGTATTATTTATTTCTATAATGAGTAACTGTTACTTAAATCGTCTATAGTAGTATTTTCAAGCCGGGGGTCTCACTGTTAGCAACCTCTTGACCCCTCGGGTTAGAGGGAAGTTCTGACCCCCATCCCATTCTCTCGAGACCCTATAGTTCTGCAATGAGTGAGATTTTACTGGGTATGTTTGTTAGTCTATAGTAATTCTCATGCACATTTTGATGTCTCGGACATGTAAATTGGCAGGATAAAATCACAGAGGACCTGCCAATGCCTCCATTATTTCAGTTTCTTACTTTGTTGGGGTTGAAGATATTTGTATCTGAAAAGGTAAATTTTGCATCCTTTATTATTAATTTAACTTAATAGGTAGGGTTGTAGCTACTCTAGTCTAGAAGTTTACAATATTCCCAAAATCTCATGTATATTTAAAAAAAAAACATAAACTTATTCTTCACTGATTACACAGTAATTATTTTTATGAACCTGCTTACTGATTGCATCAGTGTCACAGGTAGATGTTGCTATTATTGAAGTTGGTATGGGAGGGAAAAATGATTCAACGAATGTGGTAAGGCATCTTTAATTTATCTTATTTCTCTGTCTCATTGTTGTTTTAATTCTGTCAGCCTATAATCTAGTTATTCTTGAGTGCGTCATTATCTCATAGAGTTTATTCAGTTTGAGTTATTGTAAGGTATGACAATGTTGCTTCTATAACAAACTCAACTTTTAATCTATTTTTTTATTGTTAAAAGATAGTGCAAACTTGGTTTTAAAGGCGTGCATGACGTGCTAGGCGAGGCGGAAAACGCCTCCTCCTCATGTACTTCTGGGTCTAGGTCAAAACTGGTCCAAGGTAGGGTCTTAAGGAGGCTAATATATAAAATTTAAAAGCAACCAAAGGAATTAAAATGTTAAAGTTTTACTTGATAAAAAGGTTGGTGTGCAAAATAGATTTGAGAGGTTTAACTTTTGGTTGTAAATTAAGTTTATATGGTTGTACATACAGCAATACCTCGGAGCGCCTTGCGCTTTTTAAACCAAGAGTGCAAATTTCAAAACCAAGGGTACAAGTTGACAACAGCAGTGTTAATTTTGCTATCCTGCAAACTGTTATTCAAACTTTTGGATGGTGTTAGTGGAGATTTTCTTTATATAATTGTGGTGCTAAACCACTATTAATCCTACGGTGGATGTCGAAAAAACTGCAGATCCAAGATCCTATTGTGTGTGGCATCACTTCTCTTGGCTTTGATCACACCGAAATTCTAGGTCCGTTCTTTTTACATATACCTCTCTTTATGAAGGTTTGTCAATTAAATTTTTCAAATTGGTTTTCATAATGATGTGAAGGCGATACACTGGAAAAAATTGCTTTGCATAAAGCTGGGATATTTAAGGTACAAAGAAGTAGGTACATTCAAACTACTCTAGATATAGGTTTCTTTTAGTTTTGCATTTTTATTGAATTTTTTGTTAAAATATTTGGAAAATTAGTGTCTGAAGTTTGAACTTATTTGGTGCTCCTTCTCCTTTAAAGCCAAAAGTTCCTGCATTCACAGTACCTCAACTTCCAGAAGCAATGGTCGTTCTTAAGAACAGGGCACATGAATTGGAGGTACTCCTGTCTTGTTATGTCTATAACAGACTTTTACCCTTAAAGAAAACTGGTATTTTCTTCTAGTTTTTTTCCATCGAAATTATAGGATGTAATTATGTGTTGTACTGACATTTTTCTAATGCCGTTTGAAGGTTCCATTACAAGTAGTAGCACCACTTACTTACAAGAGGTTGAATGGGGTAACATTAAGTTTATCTGGTGATCACCAGCTTGTAAATGCTGGCCTTGCTGTTTCTCTTTGTAAAAGTTGGCTCAATACTACAGGAAAGTGGGAAAAGCTCTTCAAAAATGTGAGTTCTAATGGGTCAAGTAAAGATATTTAAAGGCGAGTCAAATGGGTCGAACAAAAGTCACCCAAGTGTGTTTTTAATGCGAAAACCTCCAAAATTATCTGTTTTCAAGAACTTGGACTGTTGGCAAAATAATATGATTATTAACCATATTTGACACTAGCTATTAACAAAAAATAGAAGTTTGGACAAAAAGTGTTTTGGGTCAACCCGACCTGGCCCGTACCTGTACCCTTTTTTACTTGTAACTACACCCATTTTGACCCACACTTGTTTGATTCATTACCCAACTCCCTTTCCTACCTATTTTTGCCACCTCTACTAGTTAACGCGTTATATAAATTTTCTCTTTTATCATGTGTGAGCTCAGGATATTGCAGATGATAGTCTACCAGAGGCATTTTTAAGGGGTCTTTCAACTGCACATCTTTCTGGAAGGGCTCAAATAGTTCATGACTTCTCTTTGGGTTTAAGTAATCAGACAAAAATTGATGAAACTTGTCATGGGGAGTTAATCTTCTACTTGGATGGCGCTCATAGTCCTGAAAGCATGGATGCTTGTGCTAGATGGTTTTCTAACGTGGTCAATGAAAATATTCATAGACCCGTGCCATTATTTTCTAAAAATAGAAGCCTTAATGATTCTTGTAGCAGCAATGGTTGTATTCAACAATTAAATGATAAACAAGAATCCAAAACAATATCAAAAAGGGTAATTTATTAATTTACATCACATTTCATTTTTCACTATCTGGATAGAATTTTTGGTTGTGTTGATTTCTAATCGCCTCACATTTTGTTTTATAACTTTATCTTTCAGATTCTGTTATTTAATTGCATGGAGGTGAGAGATCCAGAAATTATCCTTCCAAGACTTGTGGATATATGTGCGTCATCAGGTATTTATTTCTTATTGTGCTTCAGAAGAAATTTCTGCGTTCTCTTATATACCAGACCTTGACAAACGTAAAATTTATATAATAGTAAATTATAAATTCCGTTTCTGGTTATATAAACATTATAGATTACCTACAAAAGTTTCAATTTGAACACTTCAAGTACAAATATTGCACAATCTTAGTGCAAACTAGTATCAAATGCATGATCAGGGCATTCCACCATTAAAACAAAGTGACTATTTCTGCTAATATCTGGTCAAATGTTGCGGTTTGGAGTTATAGTTGGTTTTGGTCATGTGCTCTACTGCTGTGTACAATGCACATGATTTTTAAAAAGGAGGGCATTTTGGTCTTTTAACACCCTTCTACAACAAAGTTCTAATAGATAAAAAAATTTGGACATTAATATATGAACCCATTCATCTGCATCTTCTTGCCATAACTTTCACTCTGTTATCGTTTTACTATTTAACTATTTAGCACATATTGCAAAATATATTGCAGGTTCTGAATTCTCTAAAGCAATTTTCGTACCAAGCATCTCAACATACAGCAAGGTTACTTCTGGTAATTCAGACATCCCTATAAACACCCCTTCAAAGGATCTGGCATGGCAGTTCAGCCTCCAGAGGGTGTGGGAAAGAATTACTCACGGAAAAGGTATTTTTTTTTCCTTTTCTATTAAAGTCCCAAATTGTGGATGCCATTCGAATTAACCTCCTGAAATAATAAAATTTGGCACGCAGACGTTGGAATGAACAAGAATTTGAAAACGGAAATAATGCCACCCACCAAGTTCTTGTATGATGATATTACTAACTGCAATCCAGAAAATGGGAAGTTTAGTTGCAGTGCAGTGTTCCCGTCGTTACCTAGCGCGATTTCTTTTTTAAGAAATTCTGCTCGTGACAACCCTTCACTTAGGCTTCAGGTAATGTTTGTAACATTAAAAAATATTTTGATCAATGCAGAACTGTCCTCAAGGGAGGTGGCACAGTGGTAAGCGCTCGAGTCCTTCTAGACTTCTAGTAGGGCTGGCAATTCGTGTCTTATCGTGTTAAACAGGTTAGAAACGACGCAATTAACGTAAGTATCAAACATGAAAACGACTCGTTTAACACTTGGCTTTGGTGGTTTGAGCGTGACAGTTATATGTTTTATACTTTTATGTGTCGAAAAAGTTAAATGATGAACCCTTTAACACTAAAAATAAATTTTTTTTTTAAAAGTATAAAATTGCATAATATGTTTTTTTGTTAAAGAGTTCTTATCGTGTCGGGCAAGCTCGTTTGTTATTGTTAGTAGCCTGTTGTCGGGCACTCATGAGTTTCCTGGTAACGGGTTCTCATGTTTTTACAAAAAGAATGTATTTTCACTATTTAGAGGATGTTTGGATTTGGATTTGGATTCTGGAATCGACAGTTTTTACTCATCTTCACAGGTTCTTGTAACTGGATCATTGCATCTTGTTGGTGATGTCTTAAAGCTGCTGAGGAGGTAACATACAGTTCAATAACGAAAAAAAAAACAGCTAACCAGTTGGTAATCCTAAACAGTGGCAAAGGGTCACCTATCAGGAAGCTGGTTTTGGGTGTAAATTGAACACCATTTGGCAATCATAAGGTTTTTAAAGTTCTTAGAACTGCTTCTCAGAAGTCATGATACAGTTAAAGTCAAACCTATCGCCAAACCTACCTGTTGGTTGGCTTATTCTGCTGTATTGTTGAAAATAGGGAAATTTCTCATTTGCACATTTGCATTTCAGAAGGAATATGACGTACCCATGAAACCAGGTTCAGAATCTGCAGGTTTTTTTTTTTGTTATTTTTTTTTTCTTTGAACGGCTAATTTATTTTTTCTCTTAGTTTTCATCATGCCAAGATTTGAACCTTGTTCTTTCCCCAAAGGAGCTTTGTCCCTTACCACTAGGTTACAACCCAAGTGGCATCTGCAGGTTATTGTGTATAGATGCATTACCGAAAAAACAAACTATTTGATTTTGACCAAGGAAATTTGCATTTATGTTTTTTACAATAATCCTGTATTTTAAGCCATGAAATATAAAAGTTTCAAAGAAGTTACAAAGTTGTAGAGATTCAAGAGGTTATCAGTTGAAGAAGACAAAGGCAGGATCATCAAAATGGAGGAATCCTTTGAGGAACCACTGTTCGATATTTGACATCACCCAGGTTTAGCGGTTTTCCAGCTTAGTGGTTTCTTTGCGGGCTTAAAGACCACACGTCCAACGCAACGCAAGCTGGCCCAATTGGTTTTGGTGTGATTATGTGAGTTTTTCAGTAACGAGTTCTTATGATTAAAAAGATCTATCACGTTTTCGAGTTATCAATCGTGGAATTTCGGTCTTTGAGAAGGACACCATAAAGGCATTCCCTAGGATATGAAGGACTTGTTTAACTTCTTCAAAATTTAATCCTCAACTTGATGACTTCTTATTTTGAAACCTGCTCTACATCTCGTTCCCTTCCAAAAAAAAAAAATCAAAAAAAAAAAATTAAATGTCGTTATATATCTTTTAAGCCCAAAACATTACATCTCATTCTTTTTATTTTAATTAAACATTTAAATCTTAAATGCATGGTCACAAACCATCATCTTTTAGTGTCATCACGTTAACTACCATGTCAAGTCACACTTTTATATTCACTCACTTATCACTACATATGACCTTAACCAAAAATATCAAAGAATACGATTTAAATTTTGTTTCCACTCAAATCTCATGAATTTCAACCGGTCAAACAAGTCTTTTGCTCTTGCTTGAGATGAATGTAATTTTCGTGACACTTTATCTATAGCTCTATAAATATACATACTTTAAAATGTGGGTTGATTTATATAAGTTCAGATCTCTCTATTATGCATTTTATTTTCTTTCCATCTAACCTTAGGTACATTCTGAAAACTAATTTCAACAAAGAAAGTAGGGGCAACACTATACAACTAGGCTATAAATATAAAACCATAGGTAACCACTAAAATATGTATGTTTCAAGATTTGAATCCATAACTTTTAGGATAGAGAGAGACAATTTACCAATATCTAGGTTTACACATGAATTCGGAAGTTCTTTGTTAATTGAATAATTAGCAATACCAAGAGTTATGTGTGTGTCATTTGCATTCTTCAAGTCTTCAAGAAACTGATTATCTAACCCCCAAGCTTCAATTGATTTGGTTAACCGTAAAAAATCGGCATCCCGGTTATGCTCTTCATCATACGAAATTAAGACATAACATCTCTTCTTCATCGACCATATTGGCTGATTGATACGTAGAAATTAGAGCTCACTAGACACTAGGACCGGGACATAATATTGCGTGTTGCTGATTTTGATAAACTCTCTCACACCCAATGTGATGGAGATTATGGATATATATAAAAGAATATTACACAAGAATACAAAAGTTTTATCTAAATACGTTAAAGTACAATAATTATATTATGTAAAGAATATGTTTAGGTAGGCCCCCACAAGCATGAAGGTGGTGGTTTGAGATGATGGATGGCACATCTGGGGCGAGAAAGACTCTTAGTGAAGTTATCGGTCATATGTAGTTTGGTAGGTATGATCTTTGTGTATGCCGTATAGCTTTCTGGAAGAGACAAACTCACGAATAAAGTGATAATCCAGATTGATGTATTTTGCTCTTTTAGGAGAAACTGGATTCTAGGTTAAAATAGAGCAATGTGATTGTCACACAAGAGAGTGGCACTATCTTGAGGCAACGCATCTATAAGATTTTATGATATTGGGATAAATAAGTGTAAGATAGTGAATCTATAATTTTTTTTATTAAAATAAATAAAAATGGATAAACTTATTATATTTTTTAATAAGGGAGAAGAAATGTAAAATAAAAATTATAGATTAGGTAAATATGCAATTTATAAGGTTTGTAAGGAGATATATATAATTGTGTTAATATATTATAATCTTTTTATAAGTTAGTCCAAAATTTTAAGATATATATATATATATATATATATATATATATATATATATATATATATATGTGAAAAGTTCATTGTAGACACCCCCATAAGTGTAGACAGGTAGACACCCTTTTTCACCATTAGATCTCTTGATCTAATGGTTGTGATTAATTTTCTTTTTTCTTTTTTTCTTTTTTCTCATTATTCAGAAAATTTCACATGTGAAAAGGAGCCATTTCACATGCGAAAGTGTCTACAATGAACCTCACCCTATATATATATATATATATATATAGAGGAAGGGTAAAATGAAAACTAGGTTGAGTTGGGAAAACTTTACAAACTCAATATGGGCCATTGATCATGATGATCTAATGGTTGTAATTTTTTTATCTTTTTTCATTTAATTTAATTACATTACTTTCTTTGTCTTTACCTCAAAAGGGTATTATGGACCAAAAAGAATTCAACCTCCAAGAACCTGCAAGATCACATCACTCTCTTTCTCACTCTCTTTCTTCACCAACCATTTATACTTCTTATCCCCATTTTGTTTTTTTTTTCACATTCTTCTTCATTTCAAAATTCCTCATCTTTTTCTTTTCATCTCTAATGAAAATTATGGTCTCGACTATTAATCCCAACACAAATTTCATCATCTTATGGTCGTCTGATGCCATGTTCCTCTACCACCTCGAGTCGTCTTCACCGAAGCTGTTGTTCTTCCATGGGTCATCTCCATCTTATGGTTCTTATTACTCATTTTAGAACCAATCAAGCTATGGATCAAGAGGTATTAAGCTATAAACTCATTTTATTACTCATTTTTTTAATCAATCAAATCTAATTTGTATTTTTTGATCTGAAATCTTCCATCAAAATTCTTAATTTCTCTCCTAAAAGCTTGGTTTTCTCTCTCAAGAACTAAAAGTAAGCATATTACATTGAGTACTCGTTTTGTATCCAAATGTGGTGGTGGTGGGAATTTTACAGAGCAATTTAATGAGCAAGACTTTTGAGTTCATTTTCAATTTCCAATTGCATTTTGTTTAAAAAAAGTTTATCACAATGACATCAGACTTTTCCCCTTTGTTGCGATCAATTAAAAAAAAGATTATTGGTTTTTAATTCAAATATTCATTAAAAATGGTGCCTTTTACAATAATGTTTCATAAATTTATAGTATGTTTTTTTTAATCATGTTACGTTTGTAAAGTTACGTATGTATCATTCCCTTGGATATTTTTTCATCTTTTTTCTTTAATAGTGTTAGAATATGCATCTTGAATAATTATACTCTATATTGTGTTTTGGTGAACAGAGGGAACAAAAGGCTTTTATTTTTTGAAATATTTGTATTGTAGAAACTTATTTGTATGCTTTCTTAATTGATTCTTTCTTGCCGTATCAAATTTTAACGTTTCCCTACTAAGCTAATCCTTCCCCAGCACAATAAAAACATGATTTTTATGGATAATCTCTCAGATCAACTAATTTGGGAGAAACTCAAAAGTTAGTATGTATGTATATGGATATATAATTTACCCTCAGATGCACTACATCACACCCACATATGTTTCGGATTAAAGTAAATAGTGTAGTATTACTACATATGTAACAATTTGCCTTACATATGTTTTTTTTTTTAAATTAAGAATATTACATATGTAGGGAATCATGTGTTTTTAAACAAAAATTTTAATACATTATTTATTGTTGCCTCCAAAGAAACATGATTATTTGCTAACCCTTTTATATATACATATGTAATAGTGTATCAAGACACATATAACTTTTTTAATATTGATACACAAGTACATTATTTTTAATACATACGTATGTACTTGTTAACATTTACATATGTAATAGTTTATTAAGACACATATAACCTGTGATTTCTACACATGTAGGAATCATATACACACTTTGGTTTTTATGTATGGGCATTTAATACATATGTAGGCATCATATACATATGTAAAGATATTAGCAAATCATAAGTATCTACACTTACACATGAAACCAAGCCTATTAATACGTATGTAATAGTCCCCCCATTACATGTGTAAGGAATCATATGTCTTTAAAAAAAATGCAATATCTTCTACATATATTTATTGTTGCCTTCAAAAATATATTATTATTTGCTAACCTTTTATCATTACATATGTAATAGTGTAGTATTACATATGTAACAGTTTTTCTTACATGTGTAGGGAATCATATGTCTTTTTTTTAAAGTAATACATTATTTATTTTCATATGTAACCTCACCCTCTATCTAGCCATATATTTTGCATATATTTAATGTTGCCTTAAAAAAATATGATTATTTGCTAACCTGTTACTTTACTACACATGTACACTTTTTTCAATACATACGTATCTTGTTAGCTGTTTCTCATTACATATGTAACAGTATATTAATACATATGCAACATGTGATTTCTACATATGTAACCTGTTTATCATTACATATGTAATAGTATATTTACATATGTAGTTTTACATTTGATTTCCTTTGTTTTATATATGTAGATTCTTCCCCTGAGCATCCAATTCATGCCATTCCTAGTTCTGTTGTACCTTCTATTGAAAAAATCGAAGAAACTCTTCATAAATTGGAATCCTTTACGGGTGAACCCGAGAAGGTCCAAAAAAGTTTCAAGCCTATGTAGATCACCTTGGTTTGATAGGCCAGTGAAAATTGATTTGCCACCAACAAGGGAAGAAAAACAGATTTGGGGTCTAGTGATTGATGATATAAAAGAGTGATTGATGATATAAAAGAGAAGTGTCCAGCCTGTATGTGATTTTCAATTTCCTTATGAAACATTTTAGGAAACTGGTATTCTGAAGCTTTGTTGGTAAGAACCATGAATCTTGTGGCATCTTTAACATTGTTGTCTTAATATTATCAGTTTGGAACTACAGTTTTTGGATTGTGAATTGTTACATTTGTAGAGTTTTATTTTACATATGTAAACATAAGTAATCCATATGTAAGTACAGTCCACAAGTATATATATATACTTTTTGTTTAGTTTAATGTTACACGCTTGTTACATATGTTTTTTATTCATGTTACGTATGTAAATGTACACATGTATGATTCCGTTGGATTCTGTATAGGAAGTTGTCTCTATGATGTCTGTTTAACTATGTTACGTATGTGAATTTACATATGTGTTGTTCAATAATACAAATATACATATGTATCATTCCCTTGAATATTTCTGTTTAGTTTAATTTTACACGTATGATGATATTACATATGTAATTTTATAAAACATGTATCATTCCCTTGAATATTTCTGTTTAGTTTAATTTACTTTTATAAAACATGTAATGATATTACATATGTAATTTTATAATTATTGAGTTTATTTTTAGAATATTTAATTTTATTATGTATTTTGAATCTCGGTCATAAAATTTTGTTAATTAATACTACATATGTGTTTTTGATTCATGATGTAATAACTAAAATTACATATGTAAATTTTGTAACATGTTACATCTCATTATCTATGTAATTTTACCTATGTAACATGTTACATCTCATTATGTTTCATATGTAAATTAACATATGTACTTACAGTAGATTTTGTTAGAATTTTTAATGATGTAAATATACTGATGTAAATCTTTTAAAGATGTTACATATGTATATTTACCTATTAACATATGTAACGATGTTACATATGTAACTTTACATATGTACTTATGGTAAATCTTGTCAGAATTTTTAACGATGTAATTATACTGTTGTAAATCTTTTAACGATGTTACATATGTATATTTACCTGTGTACTTATGGTAAATCTTGTCACAACTTTTAACGATACTACATATGTAAATTTACCTATGTAACATCTTACATCTCATTATCTATGTAATTTACTTATGTAATATACTACATCTTATTATGTTCAATATGTAAATTAACCTATGTAGTTATGGTAGATTTTGTCAGAATTTTTAACGATATAAATGTATTGATGTAAATCCTTTACCGATGTTACATATGTATATTTACCTATTTAACATATGTGACATATGTAACGATGTTACATATGTAACATTTACATATGTACTTACGGTAAATCTTGTCAGAATTTTTAACGATGTTATATAGGTAATTTTTCAAATGTAACATTTACCTATGTACTTACGGAAGCATAATTAGCTTTTACATTTTTTTGTTAGCTTGTTGTATTTAATATTAGTTTGTCATATTTTTTTTATTATTTAAAATATTCTAATTCTAATGAAACAATTTTTGTTACTTTCATTTTCTTACACATGTCTAGATGATTTACGTGTGTAACATGCTGTGAAATTAAATATGAGGTATTTGGTCAAGTGAAATTTAATATGAGGTATTTTATTTATGACTGATTTCGATATAAATGAATAAGATTTAAAAATATTTTATTTTTGAGTTTAATATATTCTGTTTATAGCATTTTTTATAGCTTCTTTACAAGTGACAAAATAATATAGAAAATAATTACTATTTAACTAAAGGTGAAATATAAAAGAAAATAAATGGATGAGATAAGAGCCGTTCAAAAAAAGAAGAGTGGAGAGAGGAGAGAGAAGAGAGAAAAGAAACAAGAGATGAGATAGGAGAGAGGAGAGAAGATGGTTAAAATTAATATACGATAAAAAAACCTCAGCTATAAAAAATACTTAATAAACATATAACATAATTTAAAACAAAAATGAAATCAAAATTAAATATAAAGCAACAAATATTAAATATTGTTAGATGATAATAATAATAATAATAATAATAAAGTTATGCTTTCTCAATTATCAAGACTTTGTCAGAACCTTTACCTTTTTATTTATATTTTACTTGTATTATATTCTACTAAGTTAAAATGAAAGTATAATATATAATATGATAATATTATACGTAGATATATATTATGAAATGATAATGTTTATGCATAGGAAAATGGTCAATTAGATGAGAGAGAAGAGACATGAAAGTTGTGATATTAAGTACAAAGGTGTACTAAAGTGACTTGTACTTTAATATATTTTAGAGTAAATTACGGCTATCGTCCCTGTGGTTTGCGCATTTTTCACCTATAGTCCTTAAACTTCGTTTTTTACGGCTTTGGTCCCTAACCTTTTGCGGCTCGTTACGGCTTTGGTCCCTGGCTCTAACGACCGTTAAGAAATTATGTTAAGTGTGTGTGAAAAGACAATTATACCCTCCTTAAAAAACCAATATAACTATAAATTAAAAAGGTATCAAATATATAAAAAGAAAAATAAACGTTCATCATCATCATCATTAACATCCTCTCTCCGGCGACAAAGGCCGACACCCCACTGCCATCACCACCATGGCGACACCCCCACTGCCATCACCATCTTCGGCGTCAACCACTACCATCCCCACCATATCCGGCAACCCAGGTCTCTGATTCTCCAATCTCTATATATCTCGATCTCCGGTGTTGAAGTCGATCTCCGGCGTTGAAGTCCTTCCCACGACTACGCCGTAACTCCAGACGCGGAACTCCAGACGGCCATGACTGTTACCATTGGATTTCGCTACCTGGCAATCATGTCGGATTTCGCCACCGTCACCGGCGTGATTAATTTCGTGCTCCGATTCCGATCTCAAGTGTTTAATTTTGATCTTCAATTTGAGTTCTAAACTTTAATCTATGAACTTCCGTTCCTAGTTTTTAATTTTGAACTCTGTTTCAATTTTCGTTTATAATTTTGAACTTTCGTAATTTGCAAACAGCACCGTCAAATTTCACCACCTTCATTGGTGTTTTTTTTTGTTCGGGATGTGCAAACCACAAAATGATGAATTTCTGTTCAACGATTCTGAGAATTTTTATATATATCCGATGTTTTATTCCAGAGAGTCAACGTCCTATTCTGATCGAAATTTTTATATAATTCTGATGTTTTATTCCGTTGGTTCATGGCATTCGTCCACCGTCGTTGTTAACAAGGTTTTCTTTATCTCCCCCCATTAATTCATTTAACGCAATTCACCTATGAATTTACACGATTTTTCATCCCCTGATTAGGTTACCAATTTACGACTTGCAGAAGCTTGGGTTGTTGTTGGGAAAGAAAGTTTCCCTGTTTTTTAGGTGGTTGTTCATGGTCAATAGAAATTCCTTGATGCCGGAAATTAGTGCAGGTCGCCGGAGAATGTGTTATAGTAGGTGAAGAAGAAGTTTGGTGAAGGAGGTAAATGGGGATGAAGATGAACCAGTGGGCCCCACCTTTTATTCTTTATAATAGATGTTTTTTTAATTTATATTTGTTATTTTAAGAGGGGTATTATGGTCTTTTCACACACACTTAACAGAATTTTTTAACGCCTGTTAGCCCCAGGGACGACAGATGTAACGACCCCTAAACCTTGGGGACTGTAGACGTAAAAATTTAAGCCTAGGGACCATAGGCGTAAAACGTGCAAACCACAGGGACGAAAGCCGTAATTTACTCTATATTTTATCTCTTTTGCATAGAAAGGTGATGATTTCTTTTTACTTTTAGCAATTCACTGATCTTGTGGCAAAAGAAGACAGATTTTCTTTTATTTTAAGTAAGCATGAAATGTCCAAATAGCCCTTTTGGGTATAATGCAATTTGATGAGGTGGTTCATTCTTAGCCATTGGATGGGTTTTGAAAGTTTTCCCAACTAGATTGGGTTTTCATATTAACCATGCCCTATATATATATATATATATATATATATATATATATATAGGGTTAGGTTCAAATGAGAACCAATTGGTTTTGAGAACTTTTGAGAACCATTCTGGGCCACTAATTTTCAGGGGGAAACCACTCAAATTCATGGGGGGGGGGGGGGTTTCCTCATATATAACTAGTGGCTCAGAATAGTTCTCAAAAGTTCTCTAAACCAATTAGTTCTCAAATGATCCTCTCCCTATATATATATATATATATATATATATTAATAGTCCTTATGAAGTAGACTTGATAGAAATATTTTACTGGAGTTAAGCTATATCTGCAACAAATTGTTTTGCACAATGTATGTTTTTGGCGCTTTTTAAACATAACGAATGACACTTTGCAGTGTAAATAAACGTAAAGGATAATTATGTAATTTAGTCTAAAGTTAATTATCTCAATCTGTAATGTAAATGTGTTAATGTTTTAAAATCTTCTAAATAAAAAAAACATATATGTTTAATTCTTAAAATATAAAAATAAAAAGAATAATCCAAATAATTTATGTGCACCATTAATTACATATAAGAATATTAATTACATATAAGACTATTCATCTATTTAATAATTTTAATTTATGTATTTAATAATTTTAATTTATGTGTACCATTAATTCCATATTAATTACATTTAAGACTATTCATCATTCATTTAGCTTTAAAGAATCTACCATATATGTTTAAATGTTATAATTATATAAACTTTTAAAATTATATGCAATTACATTCTTGGCAACCTTATATGTATTTAAAATGACAATATTGTTTTTTAACATTAATTATTATTAGTTTAATGGCTACAAAATTGAACTTTATGAATTTCACCACGTTAACTATTTTTAAATACAAAAAGTAACTTAATAATATAAACTTAATTATATAAACAAATAATTTCAATTTAACCACCTTTTTAGACTCTCCCCAACACAAAAAATCTTTTGTGTTCGTCCGTCGAGGTGGACAATGTCCATGTCCATAGGTTGTCCATCGCTTCTACACGTTTAAACGGACGAAGTTCTTTTTTTTTCTTTTCCTCTCACATTATATTATTTAATTAGGTTGGATGTGGGGAAAAAATGAGTATTTTTAGTATTGTGGCTAAAATCTGTTTGTGAGAAGGATTATAAAGAATGAATAAAAAACTGATGTAACATATTTTTACACGTAGTTTTAAAAAATCATTTTTATAGTTTTTACTTTTTACACGAATTGTTTTGTTTTATTTATCATGATGGACGGCAACACCAAGTCACCAGCCAACAAAACAGACTTCAGTTTTCAGGCACTTGAAAAAAAAAAAAAAAACCAGACGAACAAACGCTCTCAATTCCTTCCTTTCCTCCATTATTCATCTTCTTCTCCAACCTTCGATCATCAATGGCGGGTTTCAATTCATCCCTGAGACCCGCTGCATCCTCCTCATCTTCCTCCTCGCATTCATCGCCACAATCCTCTTCTCACGTCTTCAATTCAAAAATCCTACTCCTACTCACTCTGCTCCCGCTCTCTCTAGCCGTCTTCGCATTCGTCCTTCAATGGCGCGGTGAAATCGATGATCCGACGACGAGATGGACTCCCAAGGATCGGCTGGAGTTCCCCGGTATGGATGCGTCTACGTCCTCACAACACGTTACGCGAAGATTTTCCTCCAGTTGTGCCGAGATCTTGGGGCAAAGCCGCTCTGTTTCGTTTCCGTATTATAGGGATTGGAAATTCAATCACACATCCGATCTGAAACCTAAGGTATCTCGTCGAGAGTTCGAGTTTTCTATCCTGTTTTTTTTTTTTTTGTGATGAATTGTTTTTGTCGATTTGGGGAAATGAGACTGTGTTGTTAGTTTGTTATTGATCACTTGTTGAAGATGCTCTAATCTGTTAGTTTATAGATTCGAGAACTGTAATAAGGCTGGTATAGGTTTTTTGAATTTATGTGCAGTTTGAGGGAGGGTGTTACTTGTTACTTTGAATTAGGGCTTGCTTACTCTTTGTCTGTGATTTACCAGAATTTGAAGGCATTGAAAACATTTTTAGTGCTGTAAAATGTGAGATTTAGTCAATGTTGCAGAAATCGCGATTAATCGGTGATTAATCAACGATTAATCGCTTAGCGGCACCTCACCGTCTACGATTAATGGTTTAACGGTCAGCTGGTCAACGCCGGTCAACATCTGTCCTTGGCGGTCCTTAGCGGTCTTGGCGGCCTTGACGGTTAGCCAACTTTAATAATTAAAAAAAATGCAAAACTTAAAAAATTGTATTTTTTGACTTTAATATTGTAGATTTGACTTAAATATGTTTGTTTTTTGGGATTATTGAACATATTCGACTTTATTATTGTATTTTTTTTTACTTAAACGTTTATATAAATACTAATTTATTACTTTTTAAGGTTATTTACTTATTTAGTTATTAACTATACCAAGATATTGACATGTTGGAATATGTAAATGTTTATATATATAGTTTTAGGTTGATTTATATATATATTTGTAATAATTTAGGGTCTCCGATTAATCGCTGATTAATCACGATTAATCCGATTAATCGCTTAACACCAGTCGACCGTCGAGCTACCGCCAAGCGATTTCTGCAACCTTGGATTTAGTTATGAAATCGCATTTCGTGATGTAAAATGTGAGATTTAGTTATGGAATTGTTCTAGTAGGATTATTGTTAGTGATCATTTGAGCTGAAATGAAGTTAATTAAGCTGAAAGTGTTCAGTGATCCGATTGCAGCTAATGTGTGATTTAGACATGCGAATTTGATTAAAAGTTGATTAATGCCCTGTTGTAGCATGTTATTGTAATTTGTGCATTATAGCCTGATGTAAAATAGTCACTTATTCATTTAAGGAGAGGTTATATTCTTCAAGTGAGATTGAAAATAACCTAAATCATTTTTAACAAGTGAAATCTTTACAATGTAGTTGTTCTTTGTACATAGACACATAACTTTTTTAGTTGTTTTAGATCATTGTTTATATAGTGTGAAGACATCCTTAAGAAACTTCTAGTTTTATGTGACGCCTACCGCCTGACTGGCTGACTATCTCTTCTTTAGTATGCCCATTGACAATTTCATGCAACCACGACCCCTACTATATGAAAGAATATAAGAAGAGAAAAATACATGACAACTGAAATGTTACTACCATCCAGCTTGGGTTACCATTGGTCATCTCCTGAAACAGTTTAAGACCTTTTGATGATACATAGTTTTGGCTATTTTTTCCTCTTCTATGTCTGTCAAACAGTCAATGCAAATGCAGACATATAGTGGGGGGACATGGCGACCTGTTTATACTAAGGCAAGTCAATTTGGGTTATATATTGTTTATACCAGGTTAAACAGGTTAAGTAAGAAAATGGATTAAAAATGAAAGGGGCTAAACGGCTTAACAGTCGGACCAAGTATTCTCGAATGTTTTTATTCAAAGAAGTTGGATCGTTAATTATTTATTACTCTTTTCGAGACTTTACTTTAAAAGTGTTGGTAGATCACCCTGACCCGTGTTAACCCATCCTCAAAGTGTACTAGTTTTTTAATACGCCCAAGCCATCCATTTTGCGACCTATAGGTGTACTAAATGTTTTCAAATTGGTTTGAGTAATTTAATGTTAGAATCTTTTAGTATCCATAAGACTAATGGCATCTGCAATATTTTAATTGCAGATATCTATTACTACAAGTACTTCTGCTGGTTTAGAGCAAATATTACCATGGATTTTTTATCATAAAGTTATTGGTGTATCAAATTTCTTTTTGTTCGTGGAAGGAAAAGCAGCATCTCCAGGTGTATCTAAAGTCTTAGAGTCTATCCCTGTGAGTTGACATCACATCTTCTCTGTTTTGCTTCTTCAAAGAACTTGGATCATGGTTTTTATAAACTGTTTTTAAATAAACAATTCTGCAACAATTTGTTTGCAGGAGGTGAAGTTGATATACAGAACAAGAGAACTTGAAGAACAACAAGCCAAGAGGTTAGTTGTGTTTGCGTATCTGAGTTTATATGCTAAATAGGAGAACTAATGCATGGTTCCATCGGGTTTACTTGATGTGGTGATTAGAAGTTTTATTTTAACCAAAGACATTTTCATGAATGCTAATGTTATAAGTTAACTCAAGTTATCTTGAAAAGAATTTAAATATGAACTCTTTGTTTTGAAAGGAGATAGTATAACAATGTGTAAAATTAGCAAATAAAAAGAAAGCTTGCCCCCATAGGTTTCTTAGTAGTTAAACAGAGGTGCCAAATTTGCAGTTCAGGTAGATGGGGTAATAGATCTAATACGGGTCAGACAGTTTGGCTTAGGTCAGGTTGACCCACTGACATTTTTGCCCCCCGTTTTTGAATTTTGTATATACTCGGTCTTTTCAATATGTTTACACATACTATATTACTCAATAAAACGATTTACGAGGTTGTAAGCATTTGAATACAGTTTGGGCCACTTTTGACTCATTTGTTCAGTTCCATCATAGACCGGTTTTTTATTTTACCCATTTGATCAGTTACAGGTAGAAACTAAAGTTAACTGTATCAACCCATTTCTAGGTAAATGAGGTTGAACTTGCCTATATAGTTAGATGTAGTTGAGTAAAGGGTTCTTTTTTTTCTTTCTTTTTTTGTTTTTGTTTTATTTTTTTGCTTGAACTCAAATTAGTTTTATTAATGCTAATGGAATAAAGTAACACATCTGTTTCAACAGTATCATAAGACCTTCAAGTGTCAAGATTCATAAAATTCTTGTTGTTTGTTGAATATTTTAATACTGGTATATGACGTCAATGCATGATGATCTTCCAAGTCCTTTTTTTATACCAAACTCTTATGAATCCATATTGTGATCTTCAGTCGAATATGGAACGAGACATGGTTGTCAAGCTTCTTCTACAAACCATGCAACTATGAATTGTTCGTCAAGCAATCCCTTAATATGGAAATGGCTATCGTTATGGCAAGGGTATGATTTTTTTTCTTTTTTGGTTTTTAAGTGCAATAACATGAAGATGAAGCTGATGATGATTTTTTCTATATATTGGTAGGAAGCTGACATGGACTGGATCCTTCATTTGGACACTGATGAGTTGATACATCCAGCTGGCGCTCGTGAATACTCTCTCAGAAAGCTTTTGTCAGATGTCCCAAAATCTGTTGATATGGTTGTGTTTCCAAATTATGTAAGTTATATCACTATCTCTTGTGTTTGGATGCACAGCTTGTTCTTTATGACTTTTATTGGTAAAAGGTTCAAAAAGAATGGTTTTTGGTACAGGTTGGGCTGGGTTTGGTTTACCAAAAACACTTTTTGTCAGTTGGTTTTTTATATAATTAACAACTGGTTAAAATTAGTTACACAAACTAAATTGAGCAATAGTAACATAAATACTTGAATAGAATGATATATAATTATATATTACATAAGAGGTTGTGTGTATTTAAAATTAAAAATACACTTTGATTGACTTTCAACCCATTTGAAATAAAATATAATTGAAGTCGACCCATTCATCACTAAATGCTATATACTCACTTTTGCAGGAGAGCAGTGTAGAACGAGATGACATAAAGGATCCATTCAGTGAGGTACATAATTCTTTTGCACTGACATGCAAACTTATTTTTAAATGGCTAAACTTTAAATAAAAAAATTATAGATGATGGAAATTATGAAAATTGAGTTTTCTTGTGAAACTTCGCCGACACCATCAGAGCAAACTTTAAAATTTGTTTCTCTAGTTGATGCAGTCATATATTGTTCATTACTCTTGACATTCGTTCTATAAAAAGATTAGAAGACTAACAGGTACTGTCATTGAGATGGAAATAATTGTTTGTTATGGTATACTACGCAGGTTTCAATGTTCAAGAAGAATTATGACCATCTTCCAAAAGACACATACTTTGGCAATTACAAAGAATCTACTCGTGGTAATCCTAACTACTTTTTAACATATGGAAATGGGAAGTCTGCAGCTCGTGTCCAACATCATCTTCGTCCTAATGGTGCACACAGATGGCACAATTACATGAAGACTCCAAAGTAATGACCATATCTCTTCCTGATTCTAGAGGTGGAAAAATGGGTAGGCCAGTAATGGGTCAAAATGGGTAATTTCCTCTGTGGTTCCATTGGGCCATTGGGGTTGGGTTGTCTTGAAACTTTTTCCAGATTTTAAAAAACTTCAGATAGATAATTGGAATGCTATATATAATTACAAAAACGGTATTCTTACAATAATAATATACGTCTATGTAATAATTCACATGGTGTTATTTTAGTGGGGTTAATTGGTAAAAGTTTCTTTGTTTCTGTGAACTGCTTACAATCTCATGATTCATGAAGTTGGCAGTATTTGCCTGGCAAACCGTTTAAGAAAATTGTTTTGACTAATAACCAAATGTGTTAGATATCATTTAACAGTGATAAACATAAACTACGGGAACCTGGCTTGCTCAAGCCAATATCTCCAATGCTTTGAAAAGATGAAAACGAGCAAAGTAGTTGTAGATTGAAATAAACAAAAAAAAAAGGAATTTTGCAAATTCTTGGGCAAATCTCAGAAAAGGTCTCATAGTTTTTACTTCACAGAGAAAATGCTTTTTTTTAGCCCTTGGCTTAAATCCCTAGAAATGGCAATTTTTACCAACTTAGAGTGCCTCGATCAATATATGTGCTATTTTTAACGAGTTAAACTATCTTTAACGAGTTAAACAAGTAAAGTAAAAAAAAAACAGCTTAAAAGAAAGAAATGTGTAGAAAGTTTCTCAAAGTGTGTTTTTAATGCATAATAAAGCTACCTATATCATTTTATTAAAAGAATTTAGTTATCTTTGAAATAATGGACATTTTTCTTATAACAACACACTAACTATTTATCAGAATTTAAATATTATTTGACAAAATGTTTTTCGCATTAACCCAACATTATTTCACCCATATCTTACCTGTACAAAAGTATCCGCTTTGACCTGAACCCATTACCAATCCCACCTGATCCTCCCATCTTGTCACCTTTAATATCCACCACATAAGGCATTCTTTTCCTTTACAGTGCAAATTTTACCTATGTATCACTACTGATGTTTAAGTGTGTATGTAGTGAGATAAAATTGGACGAGGCTGCTGTTCTGCATTACACCTACACCAAGTTTTCAGATTTGACATCAAGGCGTGACCGATGTGGCTGCAAACCTACAAAAGATGATGTTAAAAGATGCTTCATGTTAGAATTTGACAGATCTGTAAGTATTTTTGCTTATTTTCTTCTTTCTTTATTTAAACGTCAAGAGGACATCTATTACAGATATGTTTTTCTTCCTTGATTTTAGAAATACGGGTATTTAGAAGTCATTCTCCCTCCCCTCTATGAAAAGTCATGCACCAAAATTAATACCATCAAGTTATTTCCAATGACTTATAATGAGCAAATAAGCAATATTAATATGAAAACTTCCCGAAAATAAAACTGTTGCAACACTAATAGAACATCTCAGAAAGGAAATTTTTGAAAGATGGGTGCATTTTTTTATGATTGCCTGGAAAAACAAAAAAAAAATGTGATTGTGTCTTTCTGTCAAACAATTTCCTGTGATCCTCAATAAACAGCCGCATCTCGCTTGCTGTGTATGCTTTTCGAGGAATGTAAATTCATTTGTAGATAATTTATTTTTGGAAAAATTGCATGAAATAATCCCAACTTTTCCCCGTTTGCAAATAATAATCCCACCTTCCGAAATTGCAAGGGGCAGTCCCACCTTTTCATCATTTTGCAACGAGCAGTCCCTCCGTTAAAAAAAATTAACGCCGTCAAATACTGATGACGTGTAGTCCGATGTGTACTCCGGCGACCTGCGATTTTTCCGGCGACCTGTGATTGTTCCGGCGAACCAAACCCAAAACAACCAACCAACTTCAATCAAGCATATCTTGATAAAAAATTGACGAAAATCGAATCTGAGAAATGCGTTGAACTCGTATCCACTAGACGAACAAATCTAGCACCATACTTGAGATGTTTCGTTAAGCTTTGAAGGCCGAATAACTTGCTCCGACAACTATGAAAATTCGAGTAACTGTGATTTGCTCAAAACACAACGAAATTGAAAACCGATTGTTGAAATAGACTCGTGTGATCAAACTTATTGTGTAGGTATCAATATTACACAAGTTCGTTGAGTTTTTCGTATGTGTGTTCTTCCAAGTTCTTCAATGGTGATTTGAGAAATACTCAACCATATCGTATAAATTTGGTACCAATAGACTCGTTTTTATCACACAAATATGTTGCAACAATCAGAACGTGTTTTGGTGTTGATTTGAGAAGATTTCAATTTCACAAAAAACTTAGTTCGTCGGAGATAGTCGTTCGATGCTCAAACCTCATCAAAACATATCAACTATGGTACTAGTTTGAATCCTCTCGTCGTCACGAATCTGTAGCAATTTACGGAATCGATTTTCGTCAAGATTTGAAGAAGATATGTTAGTTTGAAGGTGGTTAGTTAATTGGGTTTTTGTTGGTGGCTGGTGGCCGGAGAAGACGACCGGAGATGGTGGTGGCTGGTGGCCGGAGAAGACGACCGAAGATGGTGGTGGCTGGTAGCCGGAGAAGACCAGAGGTCGCCGGAGAAGACGACCGATGGTGGCTATCGGTGGTGGGGGTGGTGGCTGTTGTTGGTGGAGTGATGATTAGGATGCTGACCGGATAAATTAAGAAAAAAAATTGCCACGTCACTCGCCACGTCAGCAAGATTTAACGCCGTTAGTTTTTTTTAACGGTGGGACTGTTCGTTGCAAAATATTGACAAGGTGGGACTGCCCCTTGCAATTTCGGAAGGTGGGATTATTATTTGCGAACGAGGAAAAATTGGGATTATTTCATGCAATTTTTCCTTTATTTTTCATACCATTAATGATGCCCACTAATTGTGCTGCAGGCTTTTATAATCGCATCAACTGCAACAGAGGAGGAGATGCTAAGCTGGTAAGAATGTTTGTCTTTTTTCATGTATTTTAAAGATATTGGTTGGTTTTCGTGTTTGTTTTGACTTAATTTGTGTTTTTTTAACAACAATCCATAGATTTTCTAGGATAAATACACCATACATGCTCCTTGCATGAAAATGTTGTGGGTGTACACTGTCCCCTTGATGACCTTATCTTGTATTAATGTTTGTAAAATGATTCCACAATGCTCATGAAATTCTTAATTTTGCTTCTTACTCACTTGCAAATGTTAACTTCTTTTTAAAATTCCCTTTGCATTTTACAGTGAGACGCTTCCATGATTAGAAATTTAGAACCCATTGCATTCTGCTTTTAAAGTAGTATGCATGTCAATTCCAGCCATTAGCTTATGAACTTATCTTATCTTCTTTTTAACAGGTCAAACAAATAGAATAAAAAACTAGCTTAAAAGAAACAAGTCAAATATGTCAAAAGTGACCAAAGTGTATTTTTAATGCATGCTACCTCCTCTATCTTTTTATTAAAAAAATAGATTATCTGAAATACTATAATTATTTACATGATATCTGACATGCTGATTGTTTGTGAAAAAGTTAATTATTTAGACAAAAAGTGGTCTAGGTCAAAGTAGACGTCATCCGCTTTTGATCATTTATACCTACCCACCCCCACCTCTCTTTTTTTAACATGCTTGCTCTGAATGCAGGTATCGTGAACATGTTGTATGGACTGATAAAGCTTTAAACAAGAAACTCATGAGGAAGGGAATTTTGACCCGCATCCATGCTCCTATGGTGAGCCCAGTCTCTTTGACTTTAGCTTTTTTTCTTTTCACATCTATCTTGTACACCCTTTTTCTAGTTTCTTATGTTCTTCATATCCATTACTTCAATAGGTGATCATTCAAGGATTACGAGAAGCTGGCACATTCACTTCTTTAATCGCATCTGCACAAAGCATTCCATCTGAGGCGGAGCTCTTGTCACTCGTTACCAATAATAACACTTCCTCTAAAACCTTGAAGGAGAAGACTGATGGAACAAAAGAAGCCGAATTGACGGGTAGGAAAGTTCTAGAAGCATCTGACTTAGTTTTATCGGCAGTTCCACCACTCCCACCTCCAACCATAGACGATGACATATGAAAGCGTTGTTTAGTATGAGTGTTCCCGACCTATAACCAAG
Organism: Deinandra increscens subsp. villosa; assembly: GCA_039602395.1. Lineage (NCBI taxonomy): Eukaryota > Viridiplantae > Streptophyta > Magnoliopsida > Asterales > Asteraceae > Deinandra > Deinandra increscens. The sequence continues at coordinate 6,331,625 of JBCNJP010000016.1, forward strand.
CGTGATGTACATTTTAGATGGATATTACATAGATTAGATTCAGAGATTGAGCGGGAATATTGTTTACGGCCGTCATACTTGTTTCCAGTTGACGCGCTCGGCTTATTTGCCAACATTGGTTTCTCAAGTATACAAAGTAAGATCTTCGCCCTGTGATTAGCTGTTGAATCCTATTATCTTTATTTGATGGGTTTATGTGAATCTTTGGTCTTACTCTTTGGGAAATGCTGTTTTGGTACGAGTTCACTAGAAAGAATTCGCATTAAAATAAGTCGATAAGAAGGTATAGATTTATGATTGAAACTTTTGCTTGAGCTTCAGGCAACGAGCTCAATAGAACTTGACTAGATCAACCCAGTTAAAATCCTGACATGATATTGTGAATTTAACCGACAGAATTGGTCTTGAAGACAATCATGGCTTTGCTCCTTGCTCACAGAAGTCCCCCAAATCGCATGTCAAGAGAGGAGAATGACATATCTTGAATCACTCATTTCTTTTATTAAATATCAATTATTTTTTCTCTTAAAAGACTAATGATTTTAAATAATTAAATTATTCTTTAAACAAATTAAAGCTTAATAGAAATAAAGAAAATTGGATTTCAATAATCTCAACTTTTACCTATTGACCAACAATAATCCCACATTTAAAAATCATATCCACTGGTCCCAACTTTCACTCTTATTATTTATATTAGACCCGCCGTTAAGTTTTTTAACTCCGTTAAATACCTGCTGACGTGGCAAGATAACATGTATTAATCTTTTATTTTTTAATCCTTTTTTCCAGGTGGCATTCCAAATCATTTCTGTCTTTAAACCCTAAAAAATACTAAAATTGCATCCCTCCCCCAAATTTCCCAGCGGACTTATTATCCTGCTTCGATCTCACAAATCATTTCATCCACCATCCTCGAGTTTCACTCGCAGTTTCTAAGGTTTTTTATTCAACCTTTGAAGATGATAAGAAACAAACCAAATCCAGAAGAAAATCAGGGCCTGAAAGTACCGAAGATCTGAAAATCGAGGATGAAAAACCCTTCCCAACAATGATTCCTAAGAAACCTAGACGCGATAGGAGAAGCGAAGCCACTGCGGTTGAAGATTTCAAGCGGAGTTCACCCAAGGAGACGTTTGCAGTGACTCAAGAGCAGAATTCGGATGTTTTGGAAGGTGCAAAGAATGTAATTAGGGATAAAACTCACGTGGATCTCTATCCGCTCAAATTTTATGTATATGAAAAAAATTAAGTACAAACTGTTTCCAATCCTATATAAATCATCGTTGCAGCATAGGTCATAAAGCAACTATAGAAAAAAATTTAATAGGTTCAAATTAAGGTAGAACCTGCGGCAAATCGGAATGAGAATGTGGATGAAGAAGAATAAAATGATGATGATGATAAGAAGTAAAGATCAAGATCAAAGAATTCATACACAAATTGAAAGGAAATTTTATTGAGAATCAACGGATTGGATTTACAAAGCTTAATACGCAACTACTTATACTAAAACTGACCTAACAAACATTAACAAACTTTTAAACTCGTTTAATACAAATTTACACCTACAGTCCCTGTAAAATGACAGAGTTGTCATTTGCTGCATAAACTTCAAATTACCAACATTCTCCCCCCTAAATTCAATCCATTAAACTTTGAATTCACTTCTCTTAGTAACAACTCAGCATTAGCATCATGTAGCAGTGACCCAATGGATGTGCATACATTGATGTGCTAAGCTCCCACTTTAAGAAGCTACTTTTTCAATTCTGTCTCCTTGTACTCCTTTACTCCAAGTAAGTTCCTCATCTCCTCATACTTGGTTCTTGCTAGTGCTTTAGTTAGCACATCTGCTCTTTGACATTCACTGCTCACAAACTCAACTAGCAGTTGCCCACTTTCTACACATTCCCTTATATAGTGGTATCTGAGATTTATGTGTTTTGATCTACCATGAAACACTGGATTCCTAATTAGTGCTATGGCAGACTTATTATCAACTAAGAGCTCCACTGGCTTTTGATCTCTGCCTGTCAACTCTTGCAACAAACCCCTCAACCAAACAGCCTGACATGCTGCTGCATTTGCAGCTACAAACTCTGATTCACAGCTAGACAATGTTACTATTTTCTGCTTCTGTGAATACCAACTAATTGCAGCCCCATTGTAATAGAATATATTTCCTGATGTACTCTTACCATCATCATTATTCACAAGATGATTGCTATCACTAAACCCAACCAATGCACCTCCAAACTGTCCCTGTACATTCCCTTTTGAATACTTCAAGCCAAATTCAGTTGTCCCCTTCACATACCTAATAATTTGCTTGACTGCCTTCAAGTGTGCTTCCTTTGGATTCTCCATAAACCTGCTGACATATCCAACAGAAAAACAAATATCTGGTCTGGTTTGGGTCAAGTACCTAAGAGATCCCACAAGTTTCCTATAGTGGCTGGCTTCCACATCCTCTCCACCCTCATCTTTCATAAGTCTTAAGCCAAACTCCATAGGCACTTTTGTAGCATTACACTCCTCTAGGCCTGCCAATTTAACTAACTTCCTTGCATAAGAAGACTGTTTTATCACTATACCATCTTCACCTTGTTCTACCTCAACTCCTAGATAGTAATTCAACACACCCAGATCTGTCATTTGAAACTGAGTTTTCATTTCTTCCTTAAACAAGTTAATTTCTTCCTGACTATTTCCTGTAATCAATAGGTCATCAACATATACTCCTAGAAAGATTGTTGACCCTTTCTTTCTTCTAATGTACACAGCTGATTCATATTTACACTTGTGAAATCCTAATCCTTTAAGCACCTCATCAAGTTTCATATTCCAGGCTCTAGGAGCCTGCTTCAACCCATAAAGAGCTTTGTCTAATCTATAGACCTTACTCTCCTGCCCTTTCTTCACATACCCTTCAGGTTGACTAACAAATACAGTCTCCTTAAGTTCCCCATGCAGAAAAGCTGCTTTAACATCCAAGTGGTGTACTTTCCAGGTCATCATAGCTGCATAAGCTAAGAGCAGTCTAATAGTCTCTATCCTAGCTACAGGGGCAAACACCTCTTTATAATCCACACCAAACTGTTGCACATAACCTTTAGCAACAAGTCTAGCCTTATACTTAGTGATATTCCCTTTAGCATCCTTCTTAATCTTAAACAACCACTTAAGTCCTATTGGCTTGTGTCCCTTAGGCATATCAGTGAGATACCATGTTTTGTTTCTTTCTATAGCATTTATCTCATCTTTCATAGCCTGTCTCCACTCACTACACTTAACAGCATCCTTGAATTGAATAGGCTCATCATCTTGTACTAACAAGAGCTCAATGTGATTGCTAATTTCCTCCCTTTGTTATAGTTGTTTTAGCCTATTATCTAGGACAAAATCCTTCAAGTGATTAGGAACTGTAGTTCTCCTACCTGACCTTCTAGTTTGGTTACTAGGCCCTGGATCCATTATATCATCTTGTCCTTCTTCATGATTCCCTTGAATACTCCCTGTCTCTACAGGAGTTTCTAACTCTTCTTCCTCATCAGAAGATTGCTCATGATCCTCATCAAGAACCTCAACCACTGAGTCCCTAACCATTACAGTTTGTTCATTTTGCTTACTAGCATTCTCACTAGAACCTAAACAACTCCAATCCCAACTCCTGTTTTCCTCAAATCTTATGTCTCTGCTAATCACAATCTGATTACTTTTAACATTGTACATCCTATATGCTTTACTACCTTCTTGATTTCCTAAGTGCAGCATAGGAATACTTCTATCATCCAATTTCTTAAGGCCTGGCTTCACAGTTTTAACATGTCCTACACAACCAAACACTCTCAAGTGTTCTAAACTTGGTTTCCTTCCTTTCACTAACTCATAAGGGGTACACTTTCCTAGAGATTTTGTAGGTAACCTATTTAGAACATACACAGAATGCCTCACAACCTCACCCCAAAACTTATCAGGAACCTGCATAGACTTAAGAATACTCCTAACCATATTCAAAATGGTTCTATTCCTCCTTTCTACACTCCCATTCTGCTGAGGTGAGTATGGTGCTGTCAACTGCCTATGAATACCATGCTCATCACAATATACCTCAAACTCCTTGGAAGTAAACTCTCCCCCCCTATCTGATCTTAGTGATTTGATTTTTGTACCCAATTTCCCCTCTACTTCAGGCTTATACTTCTTAAATGTCTCTAATGCCTGATCCTTAGTTTGTAGCAAGTACACCCACATATACTTGCTGTAATCATCCACTAACAGCATAATATATCTGTTTCCTGCACTAGTTGCAGGGGCTATAGGACCACACAAATCCATAGAAACCAATTCTAAAAGAGTTTTAGCCCTATATGTACTTTCCTTAGGAAATGAATGTCTTACATGTTTTCCAGCCATGCAAGCATCACATATCTGAGATACATTTTTGATCTTAGGAACTCCCTTGACTATATCAAACTTAGACAATTCTTCTAATGCCTGAAAATTGACATGTCCCAGTCTCCCATGCCAAAGCCATTCAATATCACCAACATTATTCAGAAAACACATTGGTGTACCAGTTTGTAGGCTAATCTTATACAACCTATTAGGAGCTCTCTTAACTTTCATTAATAGATTCCTATTTTCTTCATAAAACCACAAGTGATCATCCCTCATAACAATCTCACATCCCTTTTCTGTTGCCTGTCCTAAACTCAATATATTGCTTTTCAGACTTGGTATGTAGTAAACATCAGTGAGAAGTCTCTGATTGCCAGTTCTACCCTGTAACACAACAGATCCTCTACCCTCTATTTCTACACTTGTCCCATCCCCAAACCTGACATTGCCACAAATATTTCTATTAAGGTTAGAAAAATGTGAGATCATACCTGTCATGTGATTAGATGCCCCATTGTCTAAGTACCAGGTCACTTCTTCACAGCTTTCTGAATGCTCATATCTTCCAGGTACCACACTTGATTCATTCAAGTAGACAACCTCCCCATGTTCTTGATCCAATGAGATCATTAGCAAGGTTGGTTCATCACTCAAATCCTGTGCCAAATTAGCTTCTTGATCCTTTACTTTCAACTTCAAGCATTCACTGGCATAGTGTCCCATCTTTTCACATTTAAAACATCTAATCTTGGACTTATCCTTCTTGGGCTTACCATCTTGTTTCTTGTTGTTTTTGGCATTACTCTGATCACTCCTTCCTTTATGATAATTGCCTGCATCATCTTCTTTACCATTCTTATTCTGTGCCCACTTTCCTTTGCCTTTAGATTCCCTTTTCTTGGACTGCCATTCTGAATAAGAGAGAAGTAACTCTTGTTCCTTTGCTGCTGCAACCTTTTGTTTCAAACCAACCCTTTCTTCAAATGCTTTCAATCTCCCCACAGCCTCCTGGAATGCCATTGTATCAAGATCCATGAATTGCTCCATTGAGGCAACAATGTGCACAAATTTCTCAGGAACAGATTCAAGCATCTTCTTTACCAATGTGGCATCATCAATTACTGATCCAAGATCTGCTTATCTGGTTGCCAAAGCACTTAATTTGGAGGAGAAATCATCAATTGATTCATTCTCCTTCATTCTTAGGGAGTTGTATTCAGACCTTAATGTCTGCAATCTTGCCTTCTTTACCCTGTCAATTCCCACAAATCTTGTTTGAATTGAGTTCCAAATCTCCTTTGCTGACTCCATGTTGGCCACCTGAATGACTAATTCTTCAGGAAGAGATTGGAATAAGTAGGCGATTGCGGCTGCATTTTTCTTCGCATCAACTTCAACACCATCGGCTGGCTGTACTGCTTCCCACAACCCATGAACCTTGAAAATTGCCCTCAATTTCACCGACCAAATGGTGTAATTCGTGTGAGTAAGTATCGGGCACTGTAGCGGAATCGTTATGTAGTTCTCCCGTACATTCCGATTGCCATTGTTCGCATCTCCACCATTATCACCCATTGGCTGTACCCTGGGTTGCGCAGCGACTCTCGGTCGTTGAGGCGACGGCCTTCGCGACGAAGAGAGAAATCGATGAATTGTGTCTTCCGATCAACAGAGGATCGTCGATCCCCCTTTTCCTTGATGACCCGAAACGAAATTCTGTGATCTTGGTGATCGATTAGCTCTACCGTGAGCTCTGATACCAAATAAAGATCAAGATCAAAGAATTCATACACAAATTGAAAGGAAATTTTATTGAGAATCAACGGATTGGATTTACAAAGCTTAATACGCAACTACTTATACTAAAACTGACCTAACAAACATTAACAAACTTTTAAACTCGTTTAATACAAATTTACACCTACAGTCCCTGTAAAATGACAGAGTTGTCATTTGCTGCACAAACTTCAAATTACCAACAAGAAGAAGAAAAAGGAAATGGTGGTGGAAGAAGATATCCAAATTGGGCGGTCGATGTAAAATAGGGTGGGGAATTAGAGCTTCTGAGTATTTCGAATAACATTTAATCAATAATGTAATTGGGGAAGACGGTGTTGAGATTGGTTGGGAAGGTGAACTGGATGATAATTTGGTGATGGAGATAACCTGTTTGGAGTGGGAAGGATGCGATTTTTAGTATTTTTAGGGTTTGAAGAGGAAAATGATTTGTAATGCCATGTGAAACAATGGATTAAAAAAAAGTTAAAGATTAATACATGTCATCTTGCCATGTCAGCAGGTATCTAACAGAGTTAAAAAAAAAAATTAACGGCGGGTCCAATATAAAAAATAAGGGTGAAAGTTGGGACCGGTGGATATAATTTTTAAAGGTGAGATTATTGCTGGCCAATAGATAAATGTTGAGATTATTTAAATCCAATTTTCCTAGAAATAATACTACAATATGACATGCCGTTGTATTATTAGCCCATGTGGTGGTACGTGGTGTTACCACCCGGCACAAATAAATTTTGTTTTGTTTTTATCCAAAAGCAAAACGTTTTAATATATGGTTTGGTTGTCTAGATTGTTTTTTAATACAATTTTTCTTGATTTTAGTTTTAGTTTTATACCGTTGATTTTAGAGGTTTATTTTTTTAGTTCGTGTGACAGTCTTTATTGTTTTTTATATCGTTTTTTAATTTATTTTAAATCAATTTTAAAGCATTCAATTAGTTTTAGTTTTAATCTTACATTGTTGCCTCATGTATCTATTTTTTTGTTATATCTAACTTCGTTTTTAATTTTGACATCGTTCCGTAGTTTTTTATATTTTTATTTTTTACATTGCGCTTTAACAATGACACTATTTTGTGTATCCTTTTTATCCGCGAGGAAACCTCGCGTTGTAAAATCTAGTTTCTATTTCTATTCCTAATCCTATTCCTATGGTTTGGTGCTCTAATATGTATAGTCATTTCCGTTTAATAGTTGGTGTTGAGTTGGTGGTCTGATAATCACAGTTGTGTAGTACAGATTTTCTTTATTTTTATAAATTATAATCTCAATGAATTTAGTAAGGCAGTTGGTGTCTTGGTGATATAATATGTACAGTCGTCTAACATAATTTTAGGTCGCAGGTGATACTTTAATTGTTTAGGTTGTTAGAGGTTTTATCGCATGTTTTCCTTACATGCCGTTGTAACAATGCAACTCTTTTATGTTTCCGCATTATCCTCGCGACACCCATCATAGCCAACAAAAACCACAACAATCACTTGAAACAAACACAAATAAATAGGTCACTAAGAATGAATGCAACACAACAACAATCATACCTAGTAAAGTCCCATATATAGCACATAATTGATACTAATTAGGTTTGTGTGTGTGTGTGGGGGGGGGGGGTAGGCAAACCTTGAAAGGATAGAGAGGTTGCTTCGAAAAAAACCCTAGCTCCGAACCACAATAACACACGACATCCAAAGCTGGAAATAAAGAGAAGATGAAAGAAGAAACCGCACGCCAAAGGCAAAAAAATAACTAATAATAGCAACATTAATGATTAAAGAATATTAATAAAAATAAAAATAATAGTAATAAATAAATAAAATAAATAATATGTATATAATTATAATAATAATAATAATAATAATAATCATAATAATAATAATAATAATAATAATAATAATAATAATAATAATAATAATTTAAAACCCTAAACAAAATACAAGTTGTAAATCAAATAGAATCTAATATTATATTCTTGATGCATATTGTACAAGTTTTTAATGCACCCAATACAACTGTATCGTATTATATGCTATTATTATATTGGAGATTGGGTTATATCATATTATTATATCTGCAATGCTTGGTGTACAATTTGATGATGCGTTGGTGTGGTTTAACATGTGTGTACAAGAGGCATTGCGTTCTATTACACGTGCCGATCAACACAATGGTTTTTAGGGTTCCTTTTTGACTTATCCTCTCTTCCATGTCTTCTTACTGTGCCTTCACAGTCCTTAAGATATGGTAGCATGTGAGAAAAGATTTTGGTAGGATTTTATAAACTCTTTTCCATATCCGCCTTCTGACCCTCTCTCATATTCATCACCTCCTCCGTCAACAACCATCGCCACCACAACCCCGCATCACAGAAGCTTCACGCGAAGGATTCCTTTTCCGTCTCTCTCTCCGATCGGCCCACCATTTACGACTTTACAAAGAAGAGAGTGTGGCGGCGCCGACTTACCAGGTTTTTCGTTGTTTAGGATTCTCCATTCTCCATTTTTTCTATTTGATTGTTAGATGTAATGGCTTAAATTGTAATGATTATTTTTTTAGGGTTCTTAATTTTTCAGTTTCGATTTTAGGGTTCTACACGGAATGGTTTGAGAAGTGCTGTCTTTCTCCACCGCGGTGACTTTTTACAGCCGTCGTTGATTAAACATCGTCACTCCTTCAACAACAATTACAGGTACGACTACAGTTTGATTAAACTGTAGCGAGCTTCCTGGCTTAGCATTTGGTGAGCTTTATCGTCTTTTCCTTTAAAATTGATTTCTCCTTCATATTTGTTTTTACGGGTTTTTGATTGCTGATTTTTTGGGTATTTTGGTTCCTGTATTAGGGTGAATTTGGGTTGTGAATTTTTTTTGGCCTGGATGTTAGTTTGGAAGGTTGGTTGTTTTATTTGATTTGGGGATTTAGGCTGAAACTTTTGGTGATCCTTGAAATCGTTTGTTTTTTGAAGTTCCCTGATTCTGGATTTCTTTGGTCTGGTGTGCAGCTAATACAGGAAGAATGGGGCTTCTAACGTGGTTGTACATCAAGGGAGCGAGGTAAAACATATAGCCTTTTACTGTTCAATTTGTGGGTTAGCCATTCCTATGGATTGTGATATATTTGCTTTTCGTATTAAGTAATACGTCAATAATTACTGTTGATCTGTTATGGTTTATAAGGTTTTTGACGAGAAGAAAATGGTATAGATTCTCTAAGTAAACTGTTGAAACCCATGGCATGTATTATAAGTAGCTTTTTGGTAAGTCATAATCAAGTTCACCAAGGGTTATAATGTTGAGAATGCCATTGTACCATTTGAAATTTACTTTCTTTATTACGTTATATGTCAAACTTAATGAAAATTGGAGAATGAAAGTCATGTTAATTAACTTTTGATTTGAAACTTGAAATCTCAGTTCTTTAACATATTTATACAACTTATGACATGCAGGGCAAAAAGACGAATGTGGCTGTTGAAAGTTCAAGAACACATTATTATGAGTAGGTTTGTTATTAATAACAAAAATTAACAACTGTCATTGTGGAACAAAGTATTTGTAGAAAATTAACAACTGCCATTCTTTGTTGCTTCTTATGTGTTTTCCAGTTATAAAACAATATAAAGCAATTAGAAACAATGTATTATGAGTAGGTTTCCTCCGAATCATTATCAAGTATAACAAGAATTATAATTTTACAACTAGCATTGTGACTCATGAAAGTTAGTTTCTTAGCCACATTTCAGCCTTACTGAAAATCTACTGGTATAATTTTAAGGTGAGGTTCTTATGTTAGTCGCAGTTTATTACTTAGTTTGTTGCTATATGTTGTTGTTGTTTAGCCTTGGTTCGGGAACATCAAATAAATACATAGGAGTAGTAGATTTAATAAGAACAATGATTTATGTTTCTTTGTTGCAGGTATTGGCTGTTTTAGAGGTTTCATACTGTTCCACTCAAGAATGAAAGTTTAATTTGTTTTCTTTTCTGTGAATAGGGGTTTCTTTATGTTATATCATGAATGAAAGTTTAATTTTTCACAAAGTTGGGATGATTAGTTTTTATACAAATACAGGGAAGAACCAAAGTGGTTTGTCTTTATTGGCAATTTGCTATAAAACTCACCTTTCAAACATATATATATTTTAAAAAAAAAGGCTTGGTATTTGTATAAAGTTAAATCCCAATATAATTTGATGCATCTGTTAGTGTTTCATTGCAGTTGCTGGCCACTTTTCATATATACAAGTGCTTGCAGGTGAGCATATATAGGTAATATTATTGTTTTTTGAATTTTTCAGTGAGTGTTATTATTAGTTTATGAATTTGTTGTTCATTGTTGGGTTATGTGTAGTTTTTTTCCGGTAGCGAGATTAATTGCGCTTTTAAATCTGTTTGCCAGCTGCTCCATAGTTGCTTCAACCTCGGGCTTCCAAAAAAAACATCAAATTGAATCCGCTGCGAAGCTCGGATCGCAACACACCGGTATGTTATTATTCTATCTACCGTCTTCCTCACTCAGAATACATTTCGTTTCATCGTAGCTTTCCCTCTTCTGCTTCTCCGTCTTTCATCATCGCTAGGGTCTTCAAGTTCCAACACAGCGGTATGTTATTATTCTATCTAATATTCTTCCCAAATTCAATTGTGCGTATGTTAGGCTTTCCATTCATATCGTGATTTTAATATACATGTCTAAACCAGTGATTTGGCGACCATACTTAAAACATTAACTGTTCAGTTCTTATTGATGGGTATTTTTTAAGATTCATTTAGTGTATGCAGCTCTAATTTTGGTTTTGGTCTGAAGTAGGTTAGAAATTGGCTTTTTATGTCTTAGATAATAACTTATTTCATACTCACGGATCCCTGTTTCTAGAGCGATACATTTGTAGGGTGTCTTGGGTAATTTATTTTGTAGGTGAATTGGGTCTTTCATTTTCTTTATTTCTTATCTGCAGGTTTTCTTCACAGACGATGAGTGGAGTTCCAGTTGTGTAGTTGTGGCAAAATCAGTAGCTTCAAGGTATTTTGGTAACATAATATTTCCTTTTGTTTATTTCCTTTACGTTGGTTAGAAAAAAGAGAGGTTAATTAGCAAAAGAGGAAAGGGTTTTGTTCATCTATTTCAGTTCCATTATAATATTTTAGGGTTACTTCTTTTTTTAGGGTTTAATTCGTATGTTTGTCTTGGGTAACTTATTTTCTATGTGAATTGGGGCTTTTATCTTTTCTATTTCTTATTTGCAATTGCAGGTTTGTTGTGTTTGGCATACACACTTACAGTTACAAGTTTCAAATCCTGATGATTTGTTGTAATAACCCAATTTAGGGCATGGCTGTTTGGGTGGGCTTACCTTGCTTCAGGTAACAAATCTCCATTTATTCGATATTGATTTTTAAGTTCAAATGTGTTTAATTAAAGTTGGATAAAAATCTTAGGTTCCACCTCTCAAAATTCTTCATTTAGTGCTTCAAAATGCTTGATATTTATGGATAATTTACTTCAAAATTATCAATCAGGAAGTGGCAAAAATTGTTGTGTTTGCTTCAATGTGTTTTTTATGCGTCAATTATTTGGTGATTGTTTTATGATTGTGTCTTGGTCTCTAAAGGTAGATATATTCAGGTGCCAGATGTTACTGCAGTATAAGATAGGGACCCAAACTAAGGTATTTCAGTCATCTTTTATATATATTTTTGTAATTTCACTTCATATAATATTATGTTCTATGAATCTTTAAAAAAAATCTAGCCTAACCAGTCATTTTGTAATTTGATATATATAAACTCATTTAGACGAAGCATGAAAGGTTTCAATCTTAAAACAATTTTTACAGCCATCTTCTATTATATCAAGAATTTCCTAAAAGAAAACAGGCATGTGTGAATTTACAATCAATCTCTATGGACATTTGAAGCTATTTATTTTTTATGCCTGTAGAGTATTTGTGGTTATTGTTTTTAAATGCAGCAGATGAAGGTGGTATAAAGCATGTTGTAGAAGCTGATAAAAGCTACTGAATAAGTAATTTTTTAGGTATATTCTATTCCAAATGTAACATTGATTCATAAGTAAATGGGTCGAAATCGGCTCTATTTTATTCCCTAAAAGATGTTTCTAGCAAGTACTGATTTTAACAGCATTATTTATTGATCATTTTACTTGCTACTTTGGTGGTTTGTTTTCGCAGTATTAGCCAATATGGTCAGGTTTCAGATTGGATTGATTTGTTGTGCCCACCCACGGATGAACCTTTATAGTAGAGGTCAGCACATTTGAATTTTGTTATACTCTGTTGCTGAAAAATTTGCTTTACTAATCTACGAGTTATGGAGTGATAAAACAATCAGAAATACTTTGAGTTGGTGTTGGTGTTGGTGTTGGTGTATGTTCTCATCATATTGGGTCTAAAATATTGGAACTAAAATATCTTTTTCTACATGGAAGGTCAGACTATTCATACTCATCAAATGTTATATTCTCATTATTTTCTTTCTATACTTATTAAAGCTTTTTCAGGAAACCATGAGATTTAAATAAGATGGTCACGGTGTCTATTTAGTTTCTCTAGCTTTGAAGGGGCTATATTTAGTTTCCCTAGATTTAAAGGGGCTATAGGTCCTTTTTTGGGATGCAGTTGCTTAGATGTTGATATATATTTTTTAATTCTTGATCATGAGGAATATTGTTGCGAGTGACAATGTTGATAGGCTGGAGTGGTACTGCCGCATACATTGGTCAGGATTTGAAAATATTTATATTGTTGTTGGGGGCACCTGGAAGGGTTCTTGCACTTGCTAGAGACAAAGATCTTGGATTAAAAAATATGGGACACTTCATAATTGATTAGTGTGACAAAATGCTTGAGTTTCTTGGGATGTTTCTTATTTGTAGCTATTAATCTACATATTAGTTTTTGATTTTAAATTATTTTTCTTTCTGCTTCAACAGAATCAGCAAATATGTGTCTATTTCTGTGGATGCATGACGCCTCAACAACCACGGTAATAAACCCGAGTATTCAAAAAAGTACCATCAGCGAGCGTCCGCCGTGAAGCGTGGATCGCATATGGGACTCCTATAAAACAACGTCAAAAAAGGTCCGCCGCGAAGCGCGGATCGCAACATCTAGTAATAATAACAAAAATAAAACCCTTCAAACTCCTCTAAAAGCCCTTAGCCTTAATTCTACGCCTTCACGATGTCATATCCTCAGAGAGATGCAAGTCAAGCCTAATGTGTTCATCCCATGTCAGTTTAGGTCAACCTCTCTCTCTCTCTCCTCCCCTTGACGATGATAGTATCAACCGAACGAACTGGTGCCGTCAAATGCCTCCTCTTCACGTGTCGAAACCATCTCAATCTTTCCTCTCGTATCCTCTCTGAGATATTCGCCACCAAAAATCTTTCCCGAAAAACCTCATTCATAATTCGGTCCAATTGTGTGTGACCACACTCATCCACCTCAACATCCTCAACTCAGCCACCTCCAGCTTACACACACGTGTTTTCTTGATGGCCGAACAGTCAGAGCAATAAAGCATTGCCGATCTGACGATAACCTTATATAAAATTTCTTTTAGCTTAAGAGGAAACCTTTTGGTTGCACAATATATATGTGGATAATTACCATATACACCAAGCAGCTCTAATACGGTGGGCTACATCACTATCAATGCCTCTGTCGCTTTGCGCAACGATCCTAAGTACTTAAACTTGGTAATGGGTGGAAATGTTTGACCTTCAATAGTAATTTGGACATCCTTAACGTTGTTTGTCCCGTTGAATGTCATAGTGAAGGTACTCGGTCTTAGAGCGACTAATCATTAGGCCTTTGGATTCCAAAGTAGCTCTCCACTCCTTAAGTTTTTCATTCAAATGGTGTTTACTCTCCGCGCCTAGCACAATATCGTCGGCGAAAAACATGCACCACGAAACTACCTCCCGGACCAACTTAGACACCTCGTCCATTACAATACCAAATACAAACATGTAAAACACAGACCATTGGTGGAGGCCCACCCCCACAAGAGAGGAATATGTGTCTCCCACATGTGTATGAACGTAAGTCATCATACTAACATATATATCCCTAATCAAGTCTAAGTATTTCCCGGAGACCCCTCTACTCTCAAGACTATCCTAAATCAGCCGTCGTGGTACGCTATTGTACCCATTTTCCAGGTCAGTGAACATCATATGCAAATCACGCATCTTCTCCCGAAACTTCTCCATCAATTTCTAGAGGATGTGTATCGCCCCGTGGACTAATAGTCCACCCCTTTTTCGATCCCTTGGGGGATTCTGTGTTGATAAAGTGATATACTACTAAGCCCTAACTCGTTACAATTTTACATACCTTAAGGTGGAAGTTTCTAATAATTTTTTCTTCATATATTAAACGACAAATCTATCATATTTTAATTATAAACTACTTTTCAAATTAAATTACACGGGACATGTGACTCTCCGACGAAAAATATCTATCAATCAGGCTAGTCCATGTTAAATTTTAAAAAATAAAAATAAAAATAAATACTAGTTTGTGATGTCCTTAAAATCAAATCAAAATCAAGTTCCTATTCCAAAATCCAAACCCCCATGGTCGGTTTGCTTGAAGACGACCTGCATATTGGAGCGCTATATGTATGTATAGTCATCACCGTCATCAAGGTGTTTATCCTCTCTCTTCCTGCTGCACCTATTTGAATCTTTCCACCCCCATTTTTGCTTTTTATAGCGCACACAATTTCACTTCATTAAGCTTTTCGAACTTCAAATTTTCAACATTAACGGCACTACTCACCGCCTTCCTTTTTTCACACACTTCTCTCAATCTCATGAATCAAACGTTAATTTTGAGCTTTCGAAATTTCACCATCCACAAAAGGTATCACATTTCTCAGTTCGCCGTTCCATCTTCTGAACTGATTCACCACGTTTATGTGCAAAATTATCTGCGTGAAGCTCTTATTTCGTTGATTATGATTACTTTTGTTTTATTTGTGACTGGTTTTACCTATGAACAATGTTTTGGTTTTGTTGTGCTTAAATAGGATTGAAGTAACTCGGAATAGCTTGAGAATTGGAGCTTTGATTTGCAGGAACCCTAGAGGAATGAGGTGTCAAGGGATTTCTTCAA
Source organism: Deinandra increscens subsp. villosa (assembly GCA_039602395.1). Lineage (NCBI taxonomy): Eukaryota > Viridiplantae > Streptophyta > Magnoliopsida > Asterales > Asteraceae > Deinandra > Deinandra increscens. The sequence continues at coordinate 6,346,965 of JBCNJP010000016.1, forward strand.
GTTCAAAGATGAATAATTCATCAAGCATCCAGCCAGAGGTGGTTGATTAATCTAACTTTCAAAACATTCATGTACTTACATTTTTAATAGAATTTGTATCAAATTGCTAAATACTTTAACTAGGGCTTGTAAGTCATTGGTATTTGTAAAAGGCTATGTGGCTGAAGGTCTGAATGCTTTTTATATTTGTTTTAGAAGTTGAATGATTGTTGTAACTTGTAATAGTTTTGAATGGGAAGGAGAGAGTAGCACTGTGCTTGAATCTTATAAAACTTGTGGATTCTATTGTATTCATCCTGTTTTATATATATAAGTTGCTCTTAAGTCTTAACATCCATTTTACTATATATAAGCTTGTCTTAATATGCATACATTGTAGGTGTCATTGTTATTTTAATCACTTTGTTTCATTTTGATGTATTCAGGAAACTATAACGAAAAGTCAAACTGCTGAAAAAGGCAGCAACAATCTGAATGTGCCTGAGAGAATGACGGTTCAAGAGCTAAAAACAAAATTGAGGTAACTTCTCTATTGGTATTCCGCTGATAGGATAATTGATGCTGGTTGAAGTTGCCTATTATTGAACTTTTGCAGCTGTAGGAGGCCTTAAAGCATTTTTGAACAATGACAGGCATTTAGTCTACTGCCTTTAAATTGATTCATATTTTTTTTATTTATCATGTCAATCTAGTTCGAAGCGAAGAATTTGAACATATTTTTTTTATGACATTGTCTATCCTTATTGAGGTTTTTGAATTTTAGGAGCATGGGGGGCTCAACAAAAGGTTCTAAACGTGATCTCATAAGCGCATTCAAAGAATTCTTTGATGAAGAGGTTGATGGTACTAAATCCTGTAGTTATACGTAATACGTTATTAAATATACGTAACATAAGTTAAAGCTACAAATATACTTCTTGGGGTTGGGGGGTTATTACATCATGAATTTAGGGGTGTAAACTAGCCGAGCCCGAGCTCAACTATCATGTATATCAAGTAGAGTCGAGCTCGGCTAGTTTAGAGCTTTAATTCTAAAGCTTAAGCTTGGCTTGCGAGAAATTATCGAAGCTCGAGCTGGGCTAGTTTACTATTTAATTATTTTGTTTTTATATATTTATAAGTAGATTTGTATATATTCATAGTTCTTTCTTGTTTTTTTCGTGTTTTTTCATAGTTCATAGTTATACTTTTATATATAACATAATATATAATATTTAATCATTTATTATAAGTTTATATATAATATTTATTTATCAAAATATATATTTAATTGAGTAAAAAATTTTATATAAATAAAAGGCTCGTGGCCAGCTTGAGCTCGATATATTAAGCTTAGGCTCAAGCTCATTCTAGCTTTTTACCTTTACGATTCTAGGTAGTTCATGGGCCGGCTTGACTCGTTTACACCCCTAATCATGATTCATTTATTATATTTTTAGTTTTTTTACCACCTTCCATTTTCAGTAGAGTATATTGTTAAGAATATTTTTTTTTTTATATACGAAGATTCTCATGAGGTTGGGGAAGATGAAGAATCCCAATTGGATCAAGTTGAAGGTGAAAAAAGTTCCAAAACGAAGGCAAAAAGTTTATGCATTGAACAACATAATGAGGTTACAAGCACAGTTTCTGTATATAAAAGGATCAAGATACGAGAAAAACAAACCACAAAAGATCCAAACATCGCTATGGCAAATTCTAAGGAAATTGAAAATTGTAATAAGAACGAAACTTTGGAACATGAAGAATCCCATAAATTGAATCAAGTTAAAGGTGAAAAAGGTTCCAAAATGAAGGCAAAGAGTTCACACATTGAACAACATACTGAGGTTACGAGCACAGTTTCAGCAGATAAAAGAATCAAGGCACGAGCAAAACAAACCACAAAAGTTCCAAACATCACTCTGGAAAATTCTAAGGATATTGAAAATGGTAATAAGAATGATGTTTTGGAACATGAAGCTGAACCATGGACTGTTCTTGCTCACAAGAAACCAAAAAAAGAATGGGTAGCTTATAATCCTAAAACTATGAGGCCACCTGCTCTCAATGGTGATACAAAACATGTGAAGATAATGTCTTGGAATGTTAACGGTTTAAGGGCTTTACTAAAGTTAGAAAGCTTTTCTGCATTGGAACTTGCACAAAGAGAAGATTTTGATATACTTTGCTTGCAAGAAACCAAATTACAGGCCAGTTTCTTCCCTTGATATCCATAACATGATACACAAATTAGAGGTGGCAATTTCAACCCATTTACTTACGACTGGAGCAATTTGGGTTGTGTTTCATCTCAAATGGTTACAGTTAACTATATATATTCACAGTAAAATATAACCATAAAGTTGTTAACCATAGCCGATTAGCGATAAAGGCCCATAAGGGCTACAATTAGCATTTCATTCATTTAATTATCATAATTTGTGGAATTTTCTTTTGTTTAATTATGAAAACAGGAGAAAAATGTAGAGGAAATAAAACAATCTCTTCTAGAAGGATATGAAAATAGCTTCTGGACTTGTAGTGTCTCTAAGCTTGGCTACTCTGGTACTGCAATTATCTCTAGGGTATGCTCATTCCTCTTTGTAACATTATTATTTTATAACATAATGTTATTGATTATTATGGAAATACTTAATTTGTCATCTTGATATTTAGTCATTCTTGGCAGATACCACCACTTTCTGTTCGATACGGACTCGGTATATCAGACCATGATAGTGAAGGAAGGCTTGTGACAACAGAATTTGATTCATTTTATTTAATAAGCGGATATGTTCCTAATTCTGGCGATGGTCTTAAAAGGCTGGTAACATATCAAATTTGTACGAAACCAATCTTTTGAGTTTCTTTACCATTAAAGTTTGTTTTTTTATGCCTTTTATTCTAGTCATACAGGATAGCAGACTGGGATCCCAGTCTTAGCAATTACATGAAGGTAATACCTCCACAAATCATGAAAATATTCTCTGTAATTATAATTTCGGGAGTGTTGTAATGAGCTTGTTTCTACAGGAGCTGGAAAAGTCAAAACCGGTTATCTTAACCGGTGATCTGAATTGTGCTCATGAAGAAATAGACATCTTCAATCCCGCGGTAATCAATCCATACTACAAGAAATAATTTCTTACTACTGCTTTTCACCTGTAATTTTCTTATTTTCATAAAATCGTTCTTGAATGAGTCTTAACTAATTTGGGAATGATACATATGAAATGAGCCAAAAATCATTTTGTTATTGTTCGACTATTCTCTGTAGGGAAACAAGCGAAGTGCCGGTTTTACAATTGAAGAAAGAACATCATTTGAGGACAATTTCCTTAAGAAGGGTTTCGTTGACACTTTTCGGAATCATCATCCTAATGTTGTTGGCTATACTTACTGGGGATTCAGACATGGTGGAAGAAAAACCAATAAAGGTACTTTCTTCCTGTATCATCTTGTGATATGAACTTGATTATTAAAACATCTGTTTGAAGCTCATCTGATATATGATTATTATCATTATATAATTGTTATGTTTGGTTGACAGGATGGAGGCTGGACTATTTCCTTGTATCAGAATCAATTTCAGAAAATGTCCATGATTCATACATTCTCCCAGATGTTGCAGGAAGTGATCACTGTCCTATTGGCCTTGTTCTTAAGTTATAATCTAGACTGCTAGGATGAAATTGCAGCTTTCAAGGCTGTTGCTTTTGTAGTAGGTGTTTATCTTGATCTTTTGAGACAATTTTATTAATATAATCTTCTTTCTTTCTTGGTTTTACCACATTTTTTTGTACTTTTGGAGTTAATATATGCAATAATTTGTTAAAAGCTACTCAAGGAACAAATGCCATCCTTGAACATATCCAACAAGTTACCAGGTCATGAGGCTGCATCTCATGAACAGCTGCATCAATTGGTTAAAATTTAATGAAATGAAGAAATTATGAATGATTTATTTTATTAAAAAATTGACATCTAGAAGAGATAAAGAGTTGTAGCCTTTGATATGGTTATACATTAAGCAATCTCTCAATATCATAAGAACTTCAACTCACTAGGGAAAAAAAGAACCAGCCACTAAAAGGTGACCAATTAGAAAAAAAAACAAGTAAACAACTACTGAAACTCTCCCAAAATCATCCATCATTACCCCAAAGCCCAAATCTCTCTAACAGACTAGCATTATTCACAACAGCAACCTCAAAAAGTTACAAAAACAGACTAGCAAAAAGTGTAGGTAAGCCAATACATTTCCTTAAAATTGAAGAGAACGCGATTATCTCTACGAACCATTCATCTGCAACTCATCCTGGTGAAACTAGGACTCACTGATGCACATGAATACGTTGACTTCCATGAGCTTTAAAAGTTGACCCATGACCATGTTGACTTTCATAGCTTTGACCCTTTGACTTCCTCCAATTCCCATTGCTCCTTCTCTGATTGTTATTCCCATGGAACTTCCATGTTTTGTTTGACATGTACCTCTTGTTATTCACATTGCTACAAGCATAAAAATTATTATCATTATCACAAGTATTTGTATTCCAACTTTGATCTCCTGCTTTATTATCATTTTCATTCCAAATCAACCAATCATGACCACCTCCAACATCACAACCATCCCAAATAATCCTCCCATTATCTATATAATCATCCCAATTAATCCCATTTTGGTCTCCCTTCATGTCATCACTAATTCCCCAAGATTTCTTCATCTTGTCATCACTATCTCCCCAACCATAAGGCGAGTAATCTTTATACGGGTCTGGGAGTACATCCTCAAATATAACAACCGGTTCATGCTGGTTAGCATCATCAGGAGCTATGGGTTCGGAATCAAAATCCTTTATTAGATTATAATCCATTTGGGCATTCCAATCGATTTTGTCAATGTATAAATCTGGATTATGCAAGTCAACATCACAGGGAAGACCATGAAATTCTGCATAGAATCTATCTTTTGCAATGTGGAATGCTTCTTCTCCTGCACAATCATCCCACTTTATTATATTGTCATAGAGATAGGTGAACTCCTTTGCTTCCAAGAATCTTTTCCATGGGATTGATCCGACTGAAGAGACGAATTTTTTCTCCCAATATGGCACATTCTGATGCCAATTAGAATTCCCACCTGCAACATGTAAATGGTCTTACTTTAGGTATCAAATGATCTACTAGCTTTCACAATTAGAAGAGCATATTCCTGGCTAGAAGCTCCCATCATAAAGTGTACAATTAGAAAAGCAAATTCAAATGATCTAGGAGGAATTCCCGGAGGAACAAAGTGGTAAGCAAGAAAGATTCATAGAAAATTTTAACAATGATTTTGGCATACTACATTCAAGGGATTATCATGTGAAAAGGGAAAACAAACAAGGGATTTTGACCGAAAAGATAACACAAAGGAACACACACATGATGATATTGGAAATTAGTCTTTTAGCCCATGAAATAAATATAAGGTTTACCCTCGTCTCATCCTCCACAGACCTATTTTGCAGCATATGTATATTTGTTCATTTGTTTCAATCATGCATTTTTCACTAAATTTCACAATTTTTAAAGAAACCTATTCACAAATTGAAACCTAATGCTAAAATGACAAAAAAAGTTAATCTAAAACTGCAGAGTTAGGCACCCTCTTAAAACTTCAATAAATTGACTATGAACAAACAGACACAATTAATGAGCACCAATTGCAGATAATATACCTCAATCTTGCCCACTAAAATGCATGCAAACAAAATTACAGACACAAATTGTTAAATTTGTAAAAAAAAAAACAAAAAACAGTTACAAAATCATACCAGCATATGTCTTTCTGTAATGATAATTAGATTTTGCTCTTGCAAATTCTTGATTACATCTATCACCCTTTCTCCTCCACTTTTCCATGATCACTGCAACAAAAACAACAAAGAATCAAGAATCGAGCATTCATTCAGAAACCCAATTAAAATTAAACACCTTTTTTGAAAACCGAAACCGATTTTACCGAAATCAAGGGCAATCAGAGATGGGTAATCGGGTACCTGAAATTTAGGTTTGAAATTAGCAGGAAGAAGACGATTTGGGGAGGAATCGTGATATGGGTATTGTGAGATTATGATTTTTTGATGATTAGAAGGAGAGATGTGTCGATTATGATTCTTTTTCCCTTTCGGTTTGGAGTGGCGTTTTGTGTGTGTTCGAAGAATGAGAGGAATGGTACAAACACTTTGAGCTTATGAGTATAGATGGCGTACACATGAAACATGCTTCGAAATATATATATATATTTTTATTTTTATAAAAAAATGTTTTCAAGATACTTTATTGAGATTTTTATCTTTATATTTTTCTGAATGCTTTTATTTTGTCATATTTTGAGGATGGTATGTTTAGAGCATTTGGTAAGTAAGTAATTAGCATATTGTTTAAAAGAGAAAAACAGCTAATAGACATACTATAATAGGTTTGTCTTTTACATGTAAAATATTATTAAAAGACTTTTATGAAAAAAAATAGATAATACATTAGTTTTTATGATATATTTTTATTATTGCTATACAAAGAGTGTTATATTTTACAAGTAAATTACAAATTTGTCATTTACGTTTGCACGTTTTATAAGTTTTATCTTTTTACCATTAGTAATAACACCAACTTCATAAAGTTTTACTTAGTGTCCTTTGGCTTAACAAACCTTACACTAATGTGGCGTTTGGTTCGTGGAATTCAATGGAATTGGAATTGACATTTTTTCCTTTAAAATTGTTCTTGATTGGGTAACGAATAAATTTGAAATGCAATGAATTCCTTTAGTCAATGAATTATACTACTATTTCAACATTCCTTTGAAATCCTTTATTTTATTGAAGGAAAGTTACATGACATTGAATTCCATTGATTAAAGGAATTCATTTCAATTTAAACTTGATCATAACCCAACTAAGCATAACTTTTCAAAGGAAAACTTTACAATTCAAATTCCATTGAATTCCACGAACCAAACGCCACCTAAGTGTTCGTTATATTGTACAAAAGTTACACTGAGTGTCCTTTGGTGTAATGAACAAAATTGGGTCAAATGACACTTAGTGTAACTTTATAAAATTTAAAGGATATTCAGTGTTATTAGTAAAAATAAATGATAAAACTGTAAAACATACAAACCTAAAAGATAATAATATTTATAATTCACTCTAATTTAACAAAGAATCGGAGTATAAAGGGGGCGAGTCGGCGAGATATGTGTGTTCCTAAAAGAAGTGGTTTTTAATAAATTGTCGGATGGAAGAACATAGTTTTGAGTTGGATGGAAGAACACTGTTTTGTCTTTTGTGTGTATTCTAAAGACTCCATCAAGGCATGCATATCCATCCACAACTCCTAGGTTAAAACCTAATACGCACTCCTTGGACTCTTTTTATTATTATTTTTTTGAAAAGCAGCTTGCAAAACATAAGAAGAAAAAAAGCAACTAGCAAGAGGTTAGCTTCTTTTGTTTAACGAGGAATCAACCGCGCGTTGAAGCGGTTGTGTATTCGAAGTTTTCAGATGTATAGAGAATTTAACACCCGTTGTATTACATAATAAAAAATGGGCGGTTGTATATGTACATATAATATCAACAACATCCGATAGCAACGTTTACAAAACATTAAACTGTCGGTTCTGGAGATTAGGCAGTGTTGTTTATACCGGCGGCGGGGCATCATATGAAAGTTACTTTGTTGGTGACGTTGTGAATTGGGGAAGAGGTTAGGTAATATTCGAACCGGTATCTGTAGGAAGAGACCTCTTGACACCGGTTGTTGTCTGCCGGCGTGGTTGTCTTGTTGGCACTCGGGTTCGTGTGGGTAGAGAGGCGGACAGACTACTGGGCTCTTCTCCAACACTAATATACACTTTATTTTTGTATGCATCTTCAAGTGCTATGTTAGCTTCATTTTTTTATCAGCTGCGGCTGCCTTTCCAGTCGATGCGGGGACACCTGATGCCGTGACAGACAGAAAGACAAAAAATATATATATATATATAACTTAGTTGTTGCAGGAATCTGTAAGCTCAGCCATTGACACAACTGTTTTCACTTAGCAACATACTGATAATGGATAAACCAAACAACAGGTTTATATACCAAAAACCTTTTAGTGTGATAAGTTCATGTGAATGAAATAAGTATACCAAGCAAAGGCTAAATGGCTGACCTTTATATAAAGCACACTGATATTAATTAGCAACAACCCATGTGGTGAGTCAGAGCAACATATGCATGTAAACTGACTAATAAGAGACGGTTACTAAAGATACTTCATCTCCAAACATAATATGGATAGATAGATGCAATTAAATATCATATTGAATACCAAAAAAAAAAAAACAGAGAACATTTTAACATATATACAAACTCGAAGGACCTTTAGATGGGTAAAAAAGACTTGACCAACAATATTTACATATAAATATAAGTAGGAGAAAAATAAGACAAATCTACTAACGTTTGTTTGATGATGACGACCCGCTTCGATATCCCTCTACATTACCTCTTAGTTCAGCAAACCTCACAAAATCCATTGATACATCGAATGAAAGACTCAAACTTCTAAATTCAGCAAACCCCACAAAATCAAATGAATCTGACTACTATATGTAAGCAATATCATTTGAGTAAACATGCCGCTAGACACACATGTTGTGCGGTTATATCCGACGGACAATCACCTCGATGTTAGACAAAGGTCAGTTGCAAACATTTTCAATAAAAATACCGAACACACACATAAACATACTAATGACCACAATTCCATAAACATGAACAAAACCATTGAGGATTCCATTGTAATAGCAACAACCAAAAAAACCCCGACCCACAGAGACATACGTTGTATCCATCCCATACAACAATCCTGGACACTTTCAGATATTCGATGCTAAACAAAATTAAGACCCAATTAAGGAGAATATAAGGACTCACAGAGTCACATATAGCAAGCAAACACATGAGTGGATGACAGAGAGCAGTACATCACTAACCTGCAAGAACACAAAAAATATAAGACTAACAAATCAAATATAAGACAAAAAACTAAGGATATTTGGCAAACTTATTAAAGACAATCTCACCTCAAACTCAATCTCAAATTGTTTAAACTTTATTCGAATACCTGGCTATTTAAAAACATATTATGAAATAAACTAAAGACATACTTGCAGATAGAATCGCTAGCCATTGATTTAAACACTTAAAATCACCAAACAAACAAAAGAAGACTAACACATTGAAAAAATAGCATAAAGAAAGATTCCCGTAGCCAATGAAATACAGATGCAATTGGACAAAAAACTAACTCAAACAAATAAGTAAACTGTTATGTATAAGATGGACACTTGATAAAAAGATAAACATCAGACAACATTTTAACTTCAAAATTGCAATAGGCTTGTAACATTATAAGAAAATAAACAACCCGTGAAATATAAATTCGATGAGAAATTTAAACGGCAAAACCATAACACATGTACTCGGTTAAGTGACAAAAAAAACCCAAATTTATCTTCAAAAAGACTGAAAATAAGCTAAATCTAAATGGCCAAGCTATGACACGTGTACTCGGTTAAGCGACCCAAAAAACCCAAATTTATCTTCAAAAAGAACGAAAATAAGTTTAGGAAAATAGGTAGGTCAAAGTTATATTTCTAGTCTCAATAAACAAAAGATAAAACAAAAAACCACAACGTATGTGATGATCCGATTGGAATTGAAGAAAAAAAATTAGTTGGATGAAGAAGGAAAATGCTGACCAAAAATTCCCTAAAATAGAAGGAAGGTTCTACCTCAATGGTCTATTTGTGCAGCCTCGAGCCATTAACATCAACAAACGTATCCGCCAGATCAAAGACAAACAACCCCATATTATTAGGGTTCCTGTGATGGACACAGAAAAGTCTCCAAATCCGAGACGAATTCCTGAAGAAGGGGGGACACTTTGTAAGGAAAAACACAATTTGATATGATACGAAACCCTAGTATGTTAGTTTATAATCTAAAATTACACAAAAGACATCATAAATCCCAGATCAAATACATAGATAGAATCTTCAACGACTGCGCATGACGATACCACGCTTGACAGAGAACAATAGTTGTTATCGTAGCTAACAATTTCCTTCGAAGGTTTAAAAATCAAGCAAATAAATAGGAATAAAAACATACATTTGTATCACAATCCAAATGTAAGAATGACAAACATTCCCAAATTTCACCTATACTTAGAAAAAACATAAATTCAATAATAATTAGGAAAATCATAACAAATATGGTGATTAGAACACTATATTACATACCTAATTAGCTTAATCATAACAAATATGGTGATTTAGTACCAAAAAGCTCATATCTTGCGCCTTATGATTCAAAAGTAAAAAAAATTATAACGGTGATTAGAACACTATAGCTTCACCTACACATCCCTTACGATGCATATACGGTGATTGGAACACTATGTTACATACTCAATTAACTTAATTATCTGTATGTTTGATGTATTACTTTCAGATATAACACCTCACAGTGTGAAAAAAAAGAGTCGGGCCTAATGAATCACGTTGAACGTTTAGCAACTTACATTTTAAACATTGCTTTCAGCCACACCATGTTTATGTGTGTGTATAAATGATTTTAGATTCCAAAAATGCATCATAATTAACTAACTAAATGCTAGTTAGTTTATTATATACAATTCACCCCTCTAACAATAAAAACTATTGACCAGGAAACGCAGAGAGTAAATAACACCACAAATATGTACCAAATTTATAAACTCATACCTAGGAATCCATAAGTTGCTGCTCTCTTGATCTACATTTATATACATCATTTAAACAAACTGATTTCTTACACGTTGATGAGCCTGGGAACAAAATTAGTATCATTATGTGAGTTTGAATATCGTCAATTTAAAGCCCTAAATTTGAAAAGGATTTACCTTTTGAAACCCAAATTTGAAAAGGATTTACCTTTTGAAACCCTAAAAAGCGCAATCATGAAGAACGCACACCAAATCAAAATTAATGGACAGAAGAAGTAGGACAACGACAATCGGAGAAAGGCGACCTTTGCGTGTAAAGAGAGGCTTAAGAAGCCGGGGAGGCGACAATCGGCGGGAGGCGGCCTTTGTATCACCGGTGATGGGATGCGATCGCATCTGAAGAGACCGGGTTTCTTAGTGATATGGTTCGATCGGCGGAAGAAGCCGGACAACGACAAACGGAGAGAGGCGGCCTGTACGTATAAAGAAAGGCTTAAGAAGCCGGAGAGGCGGCGAGAGGCGGCCTGTGTATCACCGGCGAGAGGATGCGATCAGAGATAGGGTTTAGAGAGAGGCTGAACTTGTTTTTGGGAGCAGATATATCATGAATCTTTGAGAGCAGACTTAAAGCACAACCACACAAAATATTGATGCATTAGGGACCTGTATGGTACAAACAAAATATGCACAATGTGGTTGTAAAATTTATATAGTATAATATGTTGGATGGCATTATTGTAAATAATCTGATAAGTTGTATAATGTGTTATATATGAATGGTAAATTTTTTGTGTCCATTATAGAATTTAAACCTTCACAATCTGAAAAGATAAAGTTAAAGGTCTGGACCTAAGGATGAGGTACGGCGTCTCAAGTGGGTAAGGATGTCTAAACGGTCCGTTGGCCATAGTTGATCATGTCGGATGCGCTAACCTTCATGTCAGATCCGCGTGTTTTTCATAATACGGGAACTGGACCGTCCCGAGACCAAGTAGGACTAGACGGTCCACATGGTGGCCAAATCGATAAAACCAAGATTTTTGGTCTTTTTGCTCATTTGTACCAGAATTTTTCTTAAAGTTCTCTACTCCCCAAAGCTGTCTCCGGCCAAGTCTCGACCATAGGAGTTCCAGATGATCTTGAAGCTTGAACCAAGGGATTCCAAGCAAAGATATTGCTTTGGGGTAACTTCCTAAACCGAAATGTACACAAGTTGACTGACTTGAAGGTTGTGGATGACATGTAACTCGGTTGTTTGTGGTTATAATAGTGGTCAAGAAGGTTTAGAAGTTTTTGGTTATCATCCATTCACTATCTAAATCCAAGGTAAGACTTATATGATATAAGTTATATCATCCATGCAAGCATGAACTTTCCATTTTTAGTAAGATTTGATGGATCCTAACCCTGAAATGGTACATGCATGATGATCAGACGAGATTATGCTTAAGTTCTAACAGCACAGGAACTAAAGAAAGGGAAGTGCATTTTGTTACACATTGGGGACGGTTATGGGTGTCCTTAGTGAATGAAATGGTCAAAATGACATGTGTGTGATCACCACAGACGTAATGGACATGAAAACCCAAATTAAAGCTGACTTAAAATGTGTTAAAAAAATGGATGATTTGGGTCAGGAGGTCGGTGTGGACCGTCTGGGTGGAAGCCTGGACAGGACGGTCCGTATCAATTCAAATTTGAGGGCTTGTGCAAATGGACACAAGCGGACTGTCATTGCATACCGAAGATGAGGCAGAACGTCTCAATTAATGGTTTTGCCATTTTGTTGTCCGGTGACACAAGCAGACCATCAGGTTTTACTGAGGAAAAGTAGACGGTTTGCATCGAAGTTAGTTAACCAGATTGACCATGTACTGAAGACGGATCGTCATGAGTAATGGATGACTCAGATGGTTTGCATCCGACTATTGGACATTCTATGAAAAATTGTTAAGTTTCCAATTTGTCCATGTGTAGTCCAGGTTTAACCTAATACATATTAATGTTTAAGAAAGGTTGTATTGATGGATACCCGGTTAAGACTAACCAATGTTAAGTTAATCATTTTTGTGATATTCGGTAACGCTATGTACTTAGGTGCCTGATTTGATCCAAGAGGTTATCTTGGAATACTGCCAAGACAATCTCTGATTGTTAATATTCTTATATGCCAGATAAGTTGAGTCTAACCTCTCCTTTTTATATATGTTTTTAGGGTGCAACCGAGCTGTTAAAATTTATATGTGTGTTATGATGTGTTAGATTGCATTTCTTGTTGTATGACACACTAAGGGGTGTGTCTGCAAGTCATTAAGATCTGTTAAGGATGGGCGAGCTCGGGCATATATATGTTTAGTTTCAAATCTGACTAACTAACGTCGTCTCATACAAAGGCGGTGCCATTATGTTTACATGTTATATGATATATATGCTAGCATACGTATCGAGAGTGTCTGTGATCATGGCACGACGCCAAAGGACGAGATTTGACTTGCCTGTAAATGTAGATACTAACACACACACATGAAACTGTTTATTCCAGAGTCAAAGACCACAACTCACCAACAACGTTGTTGTTGACTTTTTTGCGGTTTTCAGGGTTAAGCCGAAGTGGGATTAATAATGTTGAAGGTAGAAGCACACATGCTAGCTAGCTGAAGGTTGTTAGACTTGTTAGGCATTAAGAACTGGGACCAAACTATGTAAAAATGTCTAAGCCTTTTGTACCTAATATGTTTAAAAGTTTTAAAATATTATTATATTATACAATGGAATTTCATACATTAATAGTATACTTTTGGTTTTTTTAACTTTGGCCACATAACTTTAGTGTTTTGACACTTTCTACCCCTAAACTTCTACGATTTGTTTTTAACGAAATAGTAACTTTTAGTTTTCATAGTTTGGCCACATATGTTTCATACTCTTACATTTTGTACCGCTTAACTTTTATAGTTTATTTTATTTTAAGTTTTGTTGTCTTCTATTTTGGCCACGAAACTTTTAACTTTTCTACTTTCATTTTTAGTATAATTTTATACTTTTATACTTTCACTACAAGACTTTTAAACATTTACGTTTTATACCCCTTAACTTTTTACCCTCTAACTTTTATTTTTTTTTTGTTTGTTTTAAGTTTTGTTGTCTTCTACTTTGGCCACGAAACTTTTAGTTTTTATACTCTCGTTTTTAGTATACTTTTATAGTTTTATAATTTCACCACAAGACTTTTAGACTTTTATGTTTTATACCACTTAACTTAGTATATTTTTTATAGTTTTATACTTTCATCACAAGACTTTTAGACTTTTACGTTTTATACTCCTTAATTTTTTAACCCTCTAACTTTTAAAGTTTTTTTTTGTTTTAAGTTTTTTTGTCTTCTACTTTGGGCATGAAACTTTTAACTTTTCTACTTTCGCTTTTAATATACTTCTATAGTTTTATACTTTCATCACGAGACTTTTAAACTTTTACGTTTTATACCACTTAACTTCTTTTACTTCCGTTCAGTATACGAATTCAATCCCGCAGCAACGCGCGGGGAAATAAATATCTCGTTAGTGAAATTGGGTATTTAAGTCGTGTATATTTGCTTTCGCAATATTTGGTACACAACTTGTTCACACCCCAACCCCAGGAAAGTGAGTGTGTAACACTACATCAATTTGTCACTCGTTAGCTTTTTGCCCTAATGTTAAGATGTCCATCCTTCTCACATATAACCTACTTAGATAGATTAATATTGTATGAGAGAGAAAAAAAAAACCTTGTAGAGTGTGAAGAGATTAAGGATGGCTACCTTTATCGTTACATGTCTGACATGCGGCTCCACATCAACAACGGTTGCCTCCAAAGAGATGACGCTGGAGAGAGCCTAACAAGAAAAAACTACCTAGCAAAAGTTAGAAAGAAAATTACATAGTCACGAGGAGGGTTTGTAACCAATTAACCTAACTTTTTTTTTTGGAACGGCAGTATATATTAAACAAAACAGCTCAAAAGAGCAAAGTTACATACGAATGAGGGGGTTTTTCATCCAATGAGACCACCCGAAAACATTTTTCTTGTTTCTAACGCTAAACCATAAAAAAGAAAAATAGACGATCGAATCAAACAAAAAACCGTTTCTGTGGACTTGGTTTTTGAAGATATGCTCATTTCTGAAGTTCCAAATGTGCCACCACGTTGTGTACATAATCACATGTAACGTATCCTTCTTCTGTCTCGAGATATTTGCCCCTTCAATGTCTTGAAAAACCATCTTCGGATTAGGGTGTCCAAAAAAATCAACTTCGGTCCATCTTCTAATATTATCAATAATTTTTTCCGCCATGTGACATTCACCAAAGAGGTGATTAACCGATTCCACCGAAGAACAACAAATGGGACAATCAATCCGATCGATATCGAAGCCCCTTCTTGAGAGATTTAAGCGGGTAGGTAACCTGTCAAGAAATAAACGCCACACCATTATGTTAACCTTTTTAGGGACGTACCTCACCCATTTAGTACTGAAATCACCCACAGGAAGTAAAATATGATCCATATGATTCCGAACTGATTTAACCGAAAAATCCGAATTGTTATCAAGATTCCAACGCCATTTGTCAAGATCATTCGAGAACGAGTAATCAGACAAGAGAGTCACTAACATGGAAAACTGAACCTCTTCGGCCCCGCCCCGCAGCTCCCTCCGCCAATTCCAATTCCATCCATCATTATGACGAATGTCACCAATGTATGAGTCCTTGTCGATCGAAAGAGCAAAAATGCGAGGGAACCGTTCACAAAGAGGGGCACTATCCACCCAAATGTCTTTCCAGAATTTAGTATCGTTTCCGATACCCACCTTTTTTGAAATTGAGTCGCTCATGATGTAATGGGATTTATGGCAAGACTCCCACGAATTTTTTATACGATGCCAAGTGCTTCGGAGCCATGGATCGCCTTAACAATCTTCGCCCATATTGCATCACCCCCACTCGAAACAATTCTCCAACGCCATTTATAAAGAAGCGCTTTGTTCATGGCAAGTAAACTCTCAATGCCAAGACCCCCACTTTCTTTACTAGCAAGCACTTGATTCCACTTAATCCAAGGTATCTTTTTGTCATTTTCTTTAAACCCCCAAAAAAATCTCGACCGGTAAGATTCGAGAGTTTTAACAATCTTCACAGGAACCGGGAACATGGAGAAAAAATAGGAAGCAAGGGAGCCTAATACCGACGAGACAAGTGTGGAGCGTCCGCCAATGGAAAGAAGGTTTCGTTTCCAGTTACTTAGGCGTTTTTGGAATTTGCCTAGTATTTTGTCCCAATGACGAACACGAGACATGTTGGCACCGACAGGGATACCTAAATATGTGAAAGGAAGGCGATCCGGTTTGCACCCCGTGAAGTTCGCGAACCTAGAGACTTCATCAAAAGAAACACCAACACCAAGAATAGAACATTTCGAGATGTTAATGTCTAATCCCGAAACCGAGTGAAACACTTTCAGGAGCATGACAATGTTTTTTATATTTCTTTCTGTCCATTGTCCCAAGAATATCGCATCATCAGCATAGAAGAAATGTGAAATTTCCAAAGTCTTGAGACGGATCCCAGAATACAAACCATTCTCAATAGCATCTTCCACGAAGACGTGAAGTCCTTCCATAACCAAGATAAATAAAAACGGAGCAAGAGGGTCACCTTGTCTTAAACCCCTACCAATGTTAAATTCACACGTAGGACTCCCGTTGATTAACACCGAAGATCGAGTAGAGGTAAGACAGTTTCTGATCCATTGTCTCCATTTATATCCAAAACCCATAAAAAGAAGCATCGTGTCTAAATAATCCCACGAAACAGAATCGTAAGCCTTTGCAAAGTCGATTTTGAAAACCATGAGTTTCTTCTTTTTATGAGAAAACCAGTTTAACCTAACTAGTATTACATTTTTTATTTCTATTAACAAACCATAAAAAGAAACAATTAAATTATTAGCAAAGTTGATAATCCCACTATGTCCAATCTACTAAATTGTTCGGACTTTTCGAAACAGGAAAACAAAAACCACTTGATGAATATTATTGAATAGTTTAGTTTATAATATATAGAGTTCAGAAAGAACTCTAAAAATTTGGGTTATTATAAATAAACAACTTCTTTTGCTAAATAAAGTAGGATACTCACGGGTGGTTTGAGGCCAAAATGACTGTTTGAGATTTTTTTAAATTAGGCCGTTTGGGCGTCGTTTGGGCAAAAACGACCCTTTAAAATTCAGGATATTTGATACACAACTTGTTCACACCCCAAACCCAGGATAGTGAGTGTGGCCTTATATTTTCTTCAACATTTAAAATTTTGATAATTTCACCGTGTTGCTTTTAGCCATTGTTAGGTTTTGTACAAGCTTTAAAAATTGTGTAATGTAGTTTTAGGTAGTTGATCACTTGAGAGAAAAAAAAATTGGTTTTTTACAAACCGGTTCAACTCAAACCGGTTTTAAACTGACCCGATTCGGTTCTATATGTTTGGGGTTTTGTTACTTCAAACCGGTTCATAACCCGAACCGATTATGACCAAATCGGTTTTGACCAGAGTTGACCAAACTGGTTCCGATTCACAACCCGAACCGGTTTGTAAAAAATCGGTTTTGTACACCTCTAGTTTGACCCCAAACGACCATGAGAATCCTGTTTTTTTAGCAAAATGGTTGTGAATATAGCTAGGGCCAAAATTTAACTGGGCTTGTAGACATAACTCAAATTTCAACATCTAGTTACAGTGAAATAGTGTTATTTTTTTCCTTTTCTTTTCTCTGTTTTATTTTTTTAGGAAAATTCTTGATATGTCTATTTGACTAGAATTTTTCTCTAATATAATTTTTAAGTTATAGACTCAACATTTAGAGCATTCGGTTTTTAACTTTCACACTGTTACGTTGTCTTTTTATATTTACGATTTATTACGATAATTTTATTTTAAAAGTCGTTGCACAATCATTTTGTATTTCCCTTTTCTTATGTTACATTATAACAATACAATTGTTTTGTGTATCAACGAGACCCGTACAGCAAAGCACAAATAGTAAAATCTATTGTATATATAAACATAATACAATACACTAGCTATAGTAAACTGCATTCTCAATTGTCTTCTCAGAAGCAAAGTCTAACTAATACTAATCTTTTTTTTTTTCGAACGACAAATGACATTAAAAGACACTCTAGCAAGAAGCTAGAGGCCAAAAACAAACAAGAACATTACAACGAAATTAGTTCTAATCTCTAATAATGTAATTCTTCTACCAACATCAATCAATTTCTCAATGATTAAATTTTTTAAAGCAATCTCACAAGAACCAAACACATGGAAAGAGTATATTCCATCTCTTTGAAACAACAAGGGCATAAAGAAGATGGAACATTTAACCCACTCCTAATAACCTAAAATATCGAATCGTAAAGTCTATTTTTAAATCAAAATTTTCCTTTTGAGGAACTTATATCAATCCACAATTTCACTAAAAACAACATGTTCATCCAAAATTCAACCCCTTGATGAAAGTAGATTCTTCTAGCCTCACCAAAAAAAATCAATAACATAACTACATAAGACAAGTGATTCGCCAAAACTTTAACAATTATTTTATTCTACACCCATATGAATCCATATGAACCTAGAGATTTTTCATTACCATAAAATTAAACTGCATCTTTAACTTCATATAAGATAATATTTTCTCTCAAGACATCACCATAGCCAACGATAAAGATTTGTATCTAACACTATAGTTAGACACCCATGTCACATCAATCTTTTTAAACTTTTCCATGTCAAAATCAAGAAACACATCATTGAGCATACTTGAGTCCAAAATCCAACCCTCTTTCCATTTTACACCATGAATAGAAACAAACCTTCTTTTTCTATTAATAATTCCATGATAGTATTTTAAAATTTTCTTCTCTTTCTAATGCACCATTTGATCTTAAACTAAAAGGTTATTCATATAATTATTTTCTAAGGATACCGGCCCCTAAAATTAGGTTGTAAGATTAATTTCGCTAGCCATCAACAATAACATTCATTAAAATCAATTTTGAAGGTTTGATTTTTGATAGACAGACAGATACCAAAAATCCAAAATTAAATGTTTTAATGTTTCAAATTTACGTGCAGTATCAAAATTGTAAGTAGTGTAGTATCACAATTGTAAGTTTACAAATTACAATTATTGTCCATATATAACTTTTTTTATATATAAGGGTCCATTTTTAATACTTGTATGGACTATCTGAATACTAAGAGACGACCGTTTTTGTAGTTTCTTTTTCTTTCTCTTTCAACAACTCCAAATTAGGTTTTTTTTTTTTCTTTCTTATTTTGCATTATCGAACATCTTAACACCATTTCCTCGAAATCAGAATTTTTAATGCAACATATGTGACATAAAAAGGAGTAGAATTGTTCTTTTAAAGAAACTCAATTCTTGAAAGAAATGACAAGCCTTGTGCTCATATTCTCTTGTAATAGGCTATATATATCTATATAATGACTTTGTAATAGGATCGTTATGCCCATCACCATGGGAAAGCGAATATCGCCCCTATAGACGTGAGGAGCAAAACATAGTGGTCATCACAAATGTTCTATAATGTAATTTATTATGTTTTTTCCACCAACCACATAATTACATATTCTTTTTCTTTTCTCAATTAGCGAACCTCACATTCAACCCAACATCATTACACACATTTACAACTGTTATTTGATTATCTATATGATTGTTACATAGTACCACTTTTCATCTTTTACAATCGTCACTAGAACAAACCATTATTGAGACAATAATCAAATACTTCACATATTTCATTTTCTTTGTGGTCCCTTTCTCTTTGTATATGCTAATTCCATGAATGCTACATGAAATATTCTTTATAAAATATCTACTTAATAAAAAATTCATTTTAAGCTGAAATTAATTCTCGGCTCTTCTAGAATGCGCACTAAGTTACTCTAAGAATTTTGTCAACTTTTTTCCTTTTAAGATATTTGAGTCAAAATCAGATTTTTTGGTATCTCCCTCCTAACTTCTAACTTTGCATAATTATATATATCTTAAATAATGATTTAAGAGTGTTTTATATATTATGCATTAAAATACTATACATGTATAGCTAAAGTTTCATTATATTTTATAATATATAATAATCTTTTTTTAGTTAATATATTTTTTAACATTTAAATCATGAACATTTGAATTACTAATATAAATAACGACCCGCCATCGCTTTGTGATGGGTCACGTGTTTTTGATGTGTTGCTGATAACAACTCATTCAGGAGTAAAAAGTATAAACGTGTAAAACATTGGTGGGGAAAATTGAAATCAATAAAAAAAACTATTCAAAACCATATTAGTAAAAAAAAAGTTGAAACATTCAAAGGTAAAAAACATAAATGTGTAAAACATATGTGGCAAAACCAAGAAACAACTAAAAGAAAACTATTCAAAACCATATTAGTAAAAAACCCAAAGTAGGAAACTTTAGGGGTAAAAACGTAAACGTGTAAATCATTGGTGGCCAAAGTAGGAAACAACAAAAATAAAGTAGAAAACTTCGGAGGTAAAAAACATAAATGTGTAAAACATTGGTGGCCAAAGTTGGAAACGACTAAAATAGAAATAATAAAAAACAAAGTAGGAAACTTCAAGTGTAAAAAACATAAAAGTGTAAAACTTTCATGGCCAGAGTAGAGTATGAAACAATAACACTTAACTATTCAAAACCAATTTAAATTTAAATTGTTATATATATAAATTTTGTTAACCTCTAACATTGTTGGATACTTAGGTGGTGTTTGTTTTTTCTGGAAAAGCTCTTCTGTCCTCTTATGTATGCGCCGCGCAGACCACGCGCAGACATTTAGGTCTGCAGACTGTTTGTTTTTCCGAAGACATTTCATTAAAAAATGTATGCGCGGCCTCTTCCTGGTGCAGATGTGGCTCAGTCACTTCTAACATCTTTTGACATCTTCTAACTTTCTCTTTAAACTGTTTTTTCATTAAAAAAACATTTTAAACAGTAAAAAAACGTTTCTAAACAGTTTCCTTTAAAAAAATTTAAAAAAAAAAATAATTTCTAAAAAAACTTTTTTTAATATTTTAAAAAGATAATTCTAAAAAAACTTTTGTATACAACTTTTAAAAAACGTATTTTAAACAGTTTTCTTTAAAACGTTTTAAACAATTATTTAAAAAAAAATAACATTTATTTAAAAAAATGTTTTAATATTGTTTAAAAAATGTTTTTTAAATAGCTTTTATATAACATTTTTGTACTTTTATTTAAAAGAAAATATTTTAAATAAAAACTATTGGTTAAAATATGCAAAAAGAAAATAAAAAAGTTTAAATGGTAATTATCTATAAGTTTAAAAAACGGTTTATTTAAATTTCAGTTTATTTTAGCAGTCTGCAGAAGTTAAAAAAACAAACACTCTTCTTCTTACAGACTGCAGACGTTTAGTCCACCTCTTCTTCTACAGATGTCTGCAGATGTGGTTCGCAGACTGCAGACATTTTACCTCTTAAAAAACAAACAGCACCTTAATGTGTTAGACTTATTTGTATGTGTTTAAGTATGTTTGTTCATTTATATATGTTTATTTATATTCGTTTATATATGTGCAATTGAGTTCTCCATTATGCTCGTTTACATTTATGAACAAACATACACAGAAACAAACATGTTTATTTTGTTAATAAACCAACATGAACATAAAAATTTTGTTCGATTAATATTTGTCTTCGTTTTCGGTTAAATTAAATGAACGAACATGTACATGTTCATATTTATGTTCGTTCGGTTCATTCACAGACCTGTAAACAAATAACTGAAGTGTAACACTTGATTCTGAGAAGTAAATACAGAAGGATATTTATACCAAATTGTTGCATAGATACAAAAAATCACAATTAAATCCATAGAAGCAAAGACAATGTACTAGCTACTTATCAACTTGATTGAGCTTGCCTAAACCATTGCAGTTAGCACAAACGATCTGCGCCTGGTCCTTCCTGGCTGCATTTGCATTCAACCTCCCACCCGCTTTCCTCACGAACCCCGCACCGTCACACTCTGGGCACCTGCCACATATACTCGTTAACTAACAGGGGGTTAAACGGGTCGTGTTGGTTGGTCAACCCAACCTGAACCCGAAAATCATGTCACACACATGAACCCGAACATAACATGAATATTTGTGGGTTGACCCGAAACACGACCCGTTCGACTTGATTTTTTTTACCCTTTTAATTTGTTTTAACATGTTAATGCTTTAAAGTTACAATTTTATAACAAAAATACAAATGGATGTAAAATAATTATATGTTAATCATCAAATCTTATGTTAGTTTCTATTTTAAGTTTTAAACGTTGATAAAAATTGCAATATCAATTTAATTTATGAAATAAAACATATTAAAAATATCTAATATCAAATAAATGGGTTAAACGGGTAAACCCATCAACCTATCAGGTTGACACGAACACAACCCATTTAGCTAAGTGGGTTCATGGGTTTGACCCAAAGGTGACTTGAACTTGTAAATTTAGTCGATGTGAGAAATTCACACCCCTGTTAATTCACCGGCCCTTGATATTACATTAATCAGAAGCTACATATGATTGAGAATTCAGAATAATATTACATTAATCATTAATGATAATGAAAAATAACTTTTTAATAAGCATTTTAAATTTTTTTAGCCCATTGAAGACATAACTAAATCAATTAATTCAAAGAAATTAATAGAAACTACCACATTTGCTAGATTCTATTAAACAAACAAACTTACTAAAATTTTCACATAGTTAAGTATATTACAAGAATAATATTAACAAACCCGACTTTTTAATAAAGATTTTAAATGTTATTCACCCATTCATTTTTTGTTACTTTACATGTTAGCCGTTAAGATAAACAAAACAACAACAATAGATTCATCTCTAAATAAATCACAAATTAAATTTTAATAATCCAAAGTATACCACATTGATCTATAATAATAAAACTTTCATTTTTGTTACCAAAAGCAATCACGAGAGCATAATCATCGTACATATACATGCCTCGATTTCTAGCTTCAAACAATGACTACTATGATTCTATGAATATGAATGAAATGGGAAAACATACCAAAACCAAGTGCAAATCGAGTACAAAATTGTTATGCTACCGGGGTTGTCTTTAACGACAAATAAAGTATTATATGTTAAAACGTGTCAAACAAATAAAGCGGTAAAAAAAATACCACATTGGTAGACAGTTAAACCTACGTGTCCTTTCGTGAAAAAAGTATCGGGAACGCGGTTCCCAAAAGCGCGACAGCGGCCGCACCAGCAATGAGATAGACTGTACCATCGGAGGACACATCCCCGACGGCTGCAACCACGGTCAGTGATCCTCGCTTCGGGTTCATGGTTAGAGACTGGGGCCTAGGTGCAGCCAGCCGCCTGTGACCATAGGCAGCTGACTTGTTGATTGAGGAGAGAGTTTGTAGAGGAGATATTGTAGCCATTATTTGTTTGTGTAGGTTCATTGGATGCCAGTTTCTAGTTTTGTAACATAGATCATAGTCTTGTGACCGTTGATATTTTGGGTTTGGGATAAGGCTAAAAACCAACAAAAGAGAAGAAATGGATATTGTTGAGATAAGGGTGGACCCACTTCTACTGTCCAACCAAGACTCAACTTTTCGTTATATGCTTTGAACCGAGGGACTCAACTTTTCGTTATATGCTTTGAACCGAGGGACTCAACTAGGTAAACCGGCTCGTAAATTACTTGAAAATATTGTATATTGTATGGGTAAAAAGCTCGAATAAGTTGAGCCTAACTCAAGCCTAAGCCCTGATATATGACGTATTTAATAAACAAGCTCGAGTCCAAGCTTTACATATATCAAGCTCGGGTTGAATATCAAATTTAAATGAGTTTTTTTATTTATATAATTTCTATTTAAACTATTAAATAAATATTTAGTTAAATAATCAATATTATATATATGGTTATATGTAGTGGTATGATGATGTGATGGTGAAATACTGAAATTGTGTCACATACGATGTCAGTCTGTCACGTATGATATGATGTGATAGTAAAAAATGAATATAGTAGATAGCATGAATGGTAATTGTATGAATTTTATGTTTCATTTAAAAAGAGGAAATGATGTGTAAATATTTGATTGGTGGAGAAAAAAAAAACAGTCACGCCCTAACCTTTACGTGAGCAACACCACGGTGCAACCATCACACCACCCCTAAAACGCTCCTATGGGCGGTGTTCTCGACATTTTTTGACGTGTACAGCCTTTCACATCCCATAACAAGGCCCTTATAGATAGCCTAAGATTGTGATATATTTAAATAATATTAATTATGTTACATATAAAAGGTATAACCATATATATGTATATATACAAATATAATTATTTTAAATTTATAAATAAAATAATTAAATAAGAAACAAGCCTAAGTCGAACTTGAATAATGTCTCACGAGTCGAACTCGAGTTTAACCTGCTTCTCAAAAGGATGTAGATCAAAAGGATATCGATCAGAAAGTTTGCAAATCCTTAATTTACGTTTATATTTTCGTTGTTCTAATTGGAGACCGTGATCTCGAATCCGGCTTATATCATACACCCAATAAGATGGACAGTTAAACCGATCTTGATTTAACTAACTTTTCCTCAAAACCCATGACTCAAAGATATTAAACCCTGCCTAGAAAATCTAAGAGTGCATGGTGTTGTTGCGCCTTGGGAGGAGGGCTTGCCATTCCCGGCAAGGGAACACCGCCCTATCCTTTCGGCTTTGGCTCATGTAGGACGAAGATCCGTAAGCATGCCCCGAGATACTCTGAGCGGCTCGGGGAGGGTTGTGAGAAGACACAACTACGACCATGTTGACGACTTAGGCAGCAAGGAAAACGCATCAAGGAGTATGATGCAACACGATCCGTTGAACTAACCTGACGCGTGTGGTGGAGCGGGGGAGAGCGATATACAAGGAACATACCTGATTTTCTCATCTTTTTTTTATAGTTGGTTGTAATTGTAAGGAGTGACGGAGTGAGGGTGGACCGGTGCAGTTTAGAACTATGAACAGAAAAGAGCCTTAAAAGAGTAAAACAAGTCTGGTGGTTTTGTAGAGTTGCAGGCTGCAGTAGTACCTTTTCAAATTTCTTTCATGCCAAGTTCCTTGGTTTCCAATACCATAAGCGCCTCATAGTACCTCAAGCTTGGGATTATGGGACCCTAAGCGCCTGGGAGCACCTCACGCCTTGTAAAACGAAGGTTGACTCATAACTGAATGGGAAGTCAGACGAAAATTTCATAAACTGATAACATAATTGCATTTCTGAGACATAATGTTGGATGTTTTTCTGGTAAACTTTCCATATTACATTAATCAACTCACATTTCCAAGCACTATAATTATTCAACAGATACATTTAACTAGGATTTCACCTATAATTCTAAGAAATAATTAAAAAAGCTAGAAGGGTACTAACCTTTCTTGGTTAGGATCATGATTCTGAATCCTCATCAATATGAAACAACTGTCTTCTTAGATCTTTAACTAACTTCTCACAAATCCGTTCGTTTTGAATCAAATAAGTTTCTGCTTGGATTTTACCATCTACGACTTCTCCGTCTATGAAGTAGCAATTTCCTTCTTTTAGAACAATCCCATGTTCACAAGCCAATTCTAAGATCTCGGATGCACGAGATATGCCTTTTCCAAATTCAATCTCTAAATCCGCCTTTTTCATTGCTGGTGCTAACTTGTTCTTCATCACCTCTACACATATTCCAAGACCAGTAACCTGAAAATATATAATTAAAAACTAAAAAGCAACACTACTAGATTATATACAACCTGTTTGGTAATTACTAGCTAACCCTGATTAAAACAGTTTTGAGTCAACTGGGTTCTGGTCAAAACGGACCACCTTAAATCTGTATCAAGTGGGTTCGGGACAAAACAGGTTTGGACCAAAATGGGCTCGTAGTTTTAGTAAAAAGATAATATCAAAATAAGTCCACCATTATATTTGTTTTCATGGTGGCTACTGGCAATGGCGAACAGAGGCAGTCGTATCTGAGGAGCCAGCGGCAGCCATTTGGATCCATTCTAGGTTTGCTAGTTTTATATGGAAGACCCATTGTATAAATCGAGGGACACGAATCAACCCATTTAGATAACAAAAATTACCCAAATTAACATTTTTTTTAAGAATGGGTCATGATTGTGTGGTGTATCACTAACTAAAGTAGCCAAAATTTGTTACCTTTTCCTGAGTCTTGAGCAATCCTTTTCTAGCAATTCTCATACGTACAGCAGAGTAAAATGGCAAAGCATTTCCACCACAAGTTACCTCACTTACATTTTTAAGTCCCTCTTGACGGGATTTTAAATTTGACCTCACCTGAATAGTTATGTAACTGGTTGGAAAAAAATAATTTATAACTGTTTAAATTTCTTTAATAGTAATATTCTAACCTGATTTATAAATATAATAAGAGTCTCTGACCGACATAATGAAAAATGAATCTTGCGGAGTGCTTGTGTCATTATTTTGGATTGCGTCTCAACACTATTGTCACTTATTACGCCTGCAATTTCACTTCGGGGGATGAGTGCAGCAACCTACAAAAAAGCAGAGTCAACCATATCCAGAAAATAAGAATATTACAGAATCAAGGAAACAGATAATTTAGGATCATTTTGTAGATTTAAGATGTAATTGGAAAATTTTAATCTTTTACAATGTGACATGTCAATAAATATAAATATATCAAATAAGAAAGAATAGAAGCATGCGATTACATGAGTTTGTACTAGGAATATTATTTTGAAAAAAAAAAATGACTCACACTATCAACAACAATTACATCAACTGCTCCACTTTTTGTGAGAGTATCAACAATACTCAGCAAATTTTCAGCAGAATTTGGCTGTGAGATGAGAAGACGTTTGGTATTTACACCAATCATTTCAAGCAACTTAGGGTCGAGTGCGTTCTCCACATCCAAATATGCACAATAACCTACCCAAAAAAAATAATGTCTATGATATTAATGTTTCTACAATTAGAACAATAATAACTATGTCAAAATGAAGCCCTACAAAGATCAAGGAATATGTTAACAGCTTCCAACAATTCCAACCTGATCAAAGATTGTTGACCTAATTTAAGTACGAAAACCGTGGATAAAATGTGGTATAAATTTATAGTAAAGAAAACAGAGAGAATTTTAGCACACCTCCAAGCTTTTGAGCTTCCCTGATTACATTTAAAGCAAGTGTTGTCTTGCCTGATGCCTCATGCCCATAAATCTCAACAATTCTTCCCTGTAACATACAGTTAGGTGTTATCAAGAGTCCATAATGATTAGCTAGTATGTATTTTAATACGAAAACTAATCTGTATCCATGCAATCTTGGTTTTAAAAGACAAAGCGTGAGGGGCCTGGTATTCATAAAATACTTACAAATACACACAAAAAAAGCTCTATATACAACCAAAACCTTCATGTACAACCAAAGAAGCTCAGCTCTAAGTACAAACCAACAAGCTCTATATACAACCAACTCAAACCCAGTAGGCAGTTGCTTCTTATACACTGGCACATTCTTCTCTTCTATCTAGGTACCCTGACCCACTCAGTCGCTCTCTCCCTCTCTTCTTCTTATTCTATGGACGACTAGACAACCCCAACGCTGCCTCATTCTCTTCTCTTGCTGCTCTTACTCTCCATCTCCCTTCTCTTTTATCCTTTTCAGTGAGAACAGAAGAAAAAGAGAAAAATGACCAGCCATATACAAAAGGCGCCTCAAGCAAATTGGACACATCATGGAATCACTATGCTTCATGACATCTGAGGTGTTTTCCAGATTGCCTCCATCACCTCATCCGGGACACTTCTTTTTAGACCATGGTGGCAAAATTTGGCTTATGGAGGAGCACATATGATCACTCGGTATTCTACGCTACTGATAGAATATGTGGATGATATAGTAATTACCGGAAGTGATAACCTGAGATTCGAAAATTAGAAGTATTTTGTGGAACCCGCTTCCAAAATAAAAATCTTTGACCATTGACAACCCCATTATCGCTTAAAGCAACTTCATTGTGCCTAGTTTGGGAAATTCAATACTATGGTGATAGAATTTGACTTGCGGAGGAGCGTATATGACACTCGGTATTCTTCACTACCGATTGTATATGTGGATGATATTGTAACTACCGGAAGTGATAACTTGAGACTTAAAAATTAAAATTATTTCTTGGAACCCGCTTCTAAACTACTGATCTTGGTCCACTGAAATATTTGGGGGAAATAAAGTTTTGTAGCAGTAAATAAATTTGTTCACTGCAAGTCTGCAACAGAAGTATTGTCTAGAAACTTAAATGATTCAGAGGATTGATCAAAGGCTCAAAGCAAAAGTATGTGACACTCTTATGCTACCAAATGTAAATTGAAAGAATATAAATAAGGACTTCTTAAAAACTCTAAGAAGTATAGAACAATTTTTGGGAAATTAAACTCTTTATCATTACCCTCCCCAATATTTCCTTTCCAATGAGTGTGGTAAGTCGGTTCATGTCATTTCCAAGGACCTGAAACTCAGATGTGAGTAGTTACATTTTATATTATCTATGGGGTGCGACCCTAGTCATGTCATGTACCAAAATCATGGCCACCACATAATAAAAGGCTTTACAAATTTTGACTGCAATGGAGCAGACATTCTGTTGTAGGTAACCTTGTCTCTTGGAAGAGTAAGAAACAAAATGAGGTATCACTATCAAGCGTTGAATTCAAATACAAGGCCATGGTGGCACAAAGTCAAACCATGTGCGAACTCATTTGGTTACGTAATATACTTAGTGAGACTAAGTTTGCCCAAGCTAAGCCAATGAACTTATGGTATGATAACGGGGCATCCATTCACAACACAAACAACTTGGTATTCCATGAAGAGCTAAACATATAGAAGTTGGTTCCTATTTCAATCGTGAAAAACTTAAGGATGGATCAATCACAATGCCTCGTGTTAGAAACCAGAATCAACTAGCTTATGTTTCCACTAGGGCATTACTAGGTAGTCAAAATAACCATTTTTATAACAAGCAATCATATTTATGCTCCAGCCTAAGGGGAGTGTTAGATTGTAAATAATGTATAGCCTAATATATTGTCCAATATGCCTTGGGGTTTTATGTTTGGGTTCTCTCTCCTATATATTCCATTGTATAGTCTTTTGTTAGTTATTCAATATAATAAAGAAAGCATTTCAATCTTTGAACATAATATCCATATTATGACACAAATCACTAACACAACTTTGATTATAGAACAAATGGAAAAGATAATATACAGTTCAGCAACAGAATCTTGAATTTCAAACTGATTACGCATAAAAAATGATTCGTATCACCTTTGGTAATCCTCCGATTCCAAGAGCAAGATCAAGCCTTAACGAACCAGTGGATATTACAGGTTTCACTCTTGCACGAAAAAACCGCTGCAAGAACAGCATAGACTCCCCATCAAAAGCTCCTGCAAGTTCTGATAGAGCTGAATGAAGAGCCGTATGCTTTTCTGCAGCTTTCATATCATCATATAGTTTGTCATCTTCTACATCTGAGACTTCAACTGCAAGTATATAATACAAAATAAGATAAACTTTTTTAAATGCCCAAAAAAATCAGAAACAAACAATAAGAGTACTTCAAATCCAATTCATCTGCAGATATTGTTGCATTCAATATGTTCAAATTAATAAAGTGAAGATAATATTATAATATATAAACATGTAATTACCAGCATAGTTATAAAATTATGCAAAAAAATGAAAGAACAGAAAGCTTCTGATTACCTGCAGATGAAAAACAACAGATGTTTATATTATTAGTCCAAGTGATCATTCCTCTCGGCCGATTCTGAATTCATCAACAGGAAGCATGTTAAAAGAAAGGAACAGATCAAATTCGAAGACGATAATGTGACTGAGAGAGCGAACCTGTTGCTGTTTGCAGGAAGAAAGGAGATTCGATCGGAATACATTGCGGAATCGAAGAGACTTGATCACGAAAGGAACTTTTGAAGACATTAAAGTTTGTTTTCATGGAGCAGGCGAGAGTTTTAGGGATTCTGAGGCGCCATTTAGTTTGAAGGATTACGGAATGCAAAAGGAAAAAACAACCGAAATCAGCAAATTAGCAGCGGTGTTGTCACCAGACGTTCACCGCCTTGCCTGAATTTCACACGGCGGCGCAGTTGACGGAGTTCACCAATCGCCGGTCACAGTGAAGCACAATACGTAGGGGGAGTTTCGTGTTTGGTAACTGGGATTGTTTAGTAAGAGTGTGTTTGGGCTTTTAAGTATAATAATTTAAACAAATAATCGAAATACTATTAATATAGAAAGACGTGAAACTGAAAGGTTACGAGTTAGATCATTGAGTCTAACATGCTTTACCATCGGACTGTTTACTGATGTGACTTTTTATTTTCAAGTTTATCCTCATCGTCAATAACCTCTCGGACAAGTCCTCATGTGTACCAATTAACTCAGAGAGAAAACCAAAGAAACTTACTTTCTCCACACGCCACCATTGTCTACCAATTAACTCGGAGAGAAAACCAAAGGAACTCTAGTTCCTCCATATGCCACCATTGTCTGATTGACCAACAGGGAACCATCATCGCCGCCAGCCTTCCCTCCGTTGCACCGCCACTAGTTGTCACAACATGTCATCATCGTTTGTCGCCTATTGTCGGATGTCGTTTTTGGCATGGACGCTGATCGTTGATGTCGATTGTCATTGTCACTTCGTCATCGTCTGTCGTCACCAAAAGTTATCGCTTTCGTGAATCAGGAACTAATGGGGTTCACATTTTGTTTGCGGTTTTGCTGTTAACCAATTCTAGCGATTGAGTTTCTTGCATCAAGGTGTTGCATCTTAGATTGTTCTAATTTTTTAAGAAATATAAAACCTAAACACCCTACGGTTGTGTTCTAATCTCGTTTTTCTGTTACTATTTGCATCTAGACTCCTGAACATGCAACTTGAGTATTGGTCAAATTCACACACACACGATTCTGTTAAACTCTTATTTTGTTTTAAAACCCGAAAACCAACAAAAGTTTGCAACAATTTTTTTTCATTTATAAGTAAATAAGTCGAAATTGACTCGTCACTATAAAACTATTCATGACAAGTGGATTTCATTTCATAGTTCTAGTATGTCTTTGCGGTTTTCTTATTCCCCTTTTCGTATTTGAAATTCTAGCCTATCCTAGTTTTATTATCTACATTATGGTTTCGTTTTTATTCAACACTAAGTCATGTAATGATTTCAATTTAACTATTTTGTTGAACAACCAAATACCAATAACCCCTATCTTAAGTGGTTTGAGTGGTTTGAGTGAGATACCAAAAAACATTAAAAATGATAGGTCTTGTGTTCAAGTCTCATCTATGACAAAAAAAAATAATGTTCCAGTCGGACCAGAGATTTTCTCACCTTTAATGAGATTGCTCCTCATGAGAATAAAAATGATCGGATGATACCAATAACCCGTCACTAATCCATATTTACCGTTAAAAAGAAACTAATTTATGTAACATGATGATAAAGTCATAAAACCCCTGGATTATTACTTTAATTACAAGCTACAAAACTCTGGTAGTTGTAGTTTGTACAAAGGGCCCAAGATTTGATCCGGTCAATTGTCAAACATCAAACCCTTCCTCAACTCCCAACTACCCTGTCACGAAGTAGCAACCTCGAAACCAAAATCATTCAGTCAAATCACTCGACTTTCATCCGTTTCAACATTTCAGTTAACCTAAATCAAGCGAAAATGTCATCAACAGTCTCCCAATTGTCATGCTTTTCTACGATCCAGAACAGATTTCATCTCGCAAATCGATCACGCCCCTACCTCCTTCGTTTCCAGGTACTTTTTTCACAAATAACAACCCTAGAAAGCTTTGATAAGTTATGCCTTTTATATCGGAATGATGCCTATTTAGATGATTTTGTATGATGATCAATTGAATCCTCGTAAAATCATTTGTTGGACGACGAGTTTTAGTGCTGGTAAGTTTAGGGTTTTTCTGGAAAAATCCATACTATCTCTCAATTATTCTTTTTGAGGTTGTTTTATCACTGCAATTGGCTATTTTGATATGTCTGTTATCATTTTGTTATGATTTCGGGTGTTTTCGGATTTTTGTATTGAGACTAATGAATTTATGGTTGTTAATGTGCTGATGATACAGTATTTAGGGGTGTTTCCATATGTGTTTTGAAACTAATTGTAGGTTTAGTATTTCGAATTGGCCTTTTATCTTCTTGAGAACTTCCTCTGGTTACTTTCTTGAAATTATACGAGCTTATGTTGTTGAGCTAATGAATAGACATTTTATTTTAAGCAATATTTAATTTAACACATCTTGAAACATAAAGGACATATGTATTACAACTCTATCAAGCTATTATTAATGTGAGATTTAGAAAATATATGCTTATCAAGCTTTCAACATACGGACAAAGTAGTTTACTGAAGTTTTACGCCATTACATGTATATAGATGTCACGATTATACATATATATTCTCATGAGTTGTCTTTGGAAATGCATCTTACATGCTCTTATGCATTTTCAAGAGTTCATTTGCGTTTCAAATATACACAATTTAACTAGCAAATATCACAGTTACATGTACGATTCACCTTTGCTTAACGTCTCGATTTTCTTATGAGATTCGTGTTTGAGTAGTAATTGCCTTATCAAGGATACCCTGTATATTTAATAAATTGATTAAATTCTTAGTTATACATAAGCTATCTTGGGCTTTAATCTTGTTAGATAACCATAAACAATAATTTTCTGGTTTCTGTTACAGGGTCATATGACCCATATGATATTGTTGGGTCACATGGCCAGTATCACAGATTGTACTATATGGCTTGTACGGTTTCTTGTTGCCCGTATGATAGGAGCTCAGGCCGTGTGGTCATCATCCATACGACCCGTGCTAGTTGCCAGAAATCCAAAGTTGCGTATTATGCTATGTTTTCATTCTTAATTCCAAAATGCTCACCAAGTGGTTTGATGTGGAAGGTAATTTCTGATTAATCTTCTAAATCCTATTTTTCTTCAGATATCAACTGAACACAACCGTAATCACATTTAATGAACTTCTAATACCAATATCTTAGCCAAATTCTTGAGTTTGGTTGAAAATTATGAGATATGCTAATCGAACTTTAACTAAATCTTGTGCTCCTGGATAATAAACACTAATATCACTGAGCCTGACAGCTCAAATCCCTCAAATGACTTAATTAAATACTTGCAATGGTTTTGAACACTTGGAGAGGTGATGCCACGTCTTTTTGATGAAGTAAAATGTAAATAAAGAAGCTGGACTTCGGTATATATAGGGTAGTGGTCGAATACATGTGTCTTAGATAGTGGAGATGTGCCAAATTTGAAGAAAACACAACCATTTTCACTTTTGGTACGCTGTACTCAAGTAGGTGTGTGTGGCCAAGTTCATACGGCCCTTATGGTAAGTTGGTGTAAACTGATGGCGACTCAAAAGACCCATATAGCTTGAGGACTGTATGACCTCATATGACCTGAATTAGAGCTCGAATGGGTCTTGTGTCACGTTTCTCCCAATGTATCTACTGTTGGTTAAATAGTAGGGTATAGTTCTTCGGTTCTTCCTCCCCTCGTCTTCACCTTCCCATGTCTTCTATAGATCTCGTCGTTAATGTATATTACCTTTATGGTATTTGGCTCTTTCTTAGTTTCTTGATTTGTCGATCAATGATCTGTAAAGGTTCCTCAATGAAATTTAACTTTACATCGATACGAACATCTTCAAGTGGTATCTTTAAGGGTGCATTAGACACACATTTTCTTAGATCCTGACATATGAAAAGTGTCATGTATACCACTTATTTCTTTAAGCTACCGATCCTGCTAGGGAACTAATTTCAAAGTTTCCAGTGTATCAAGGGCTTAACTTTCCTCTCTTACCAAATCGAATTACATCCTTCGAGAAATTTTGCTTATGATTATCTACTTAGGGACTAAATAACTACTTTTAGATGACGAGTTTCATTGCCTAAGTAGTGTTTCTTTTAACATAATCTGAGAGACTCTCACTCTCATATTACAATTGTCTCAGCTTTTTTATCATAAGAATGTTTATTGTGGTCATCTCAAGTAGTAAGTTAATAGTTATTTAGAAATTCTCAAGCACTTAAATAACTTATTAATTGACATAAGCACTTCCAGACACAAACTCCATAGCTCAAACACTCAATTTAATTCTATTGCAACTGCTGACTGATTATGATTACTCAAGAACACATCTTTTTTCAGAAGCCACAATCAAACACCCCCCTTATCTTGTGTGTAACTTGCATTATTTGGCTATTCTATTTAGGATACATGATAGGTATGCTAAACTCAATTAGTACATCTTTTAGCTGAATTGAACTAGTTTAATATCATCCTTGTTTCAAAACAAAAACATTTTATCCTATCATTGTGCACCGACGGATAAAGTTTGTTCATATTCAAAACCCTCTTCTGGACTTCAACTATCAATACTTGCAGTTACTATGTACGGGTGGTTATACATACGTCAGTTATTCCTCACAGAGTTTTAGATATTATATTTTCTCCTCAAGAACAATAATAACAGCTAACATCGTAAATGTTACTTTTCAGTCACCAACTGCTATAAACAGTGATTGCCATTCCCTAAAAGCATCCAGTTCAAGTAGCAAGTCAGCTTTAAAATATACAGCAAAAGCATCAAAATCAGATAATGATATACTAGAGAAACCCAATTCAAATGTAGAAGAATATGTCAACGGAGGGGTAGATGCCGGTGAACCGATGCAACATGCTGACACCGAGCCAAAAAGAGCAGCCAGGATTCATGACTTCTGTTTTGGAATTCCTTACGGTAAGTTTCGTTTTCGTTTGCACTTCTTAAAAAAAAAGATCATTTCGAATTATAACCGCGTATTTTTGTCTATTCTTGTCGCAGGCGCGATTGTGTTTTGTGGGGGGCTTGTTGGTTTCTTGTTCACAAGGAATTCCAGTAGTTTGATGTCTGGTGGACTTTATGGTGGTGCTTTGCTGGCCCTTAGCATTTTCAGTTTGAAGGTCTGGGGACAAGGGCAGTCTAGCTTGCCATTCATACTTGGACAAGCAGGTAAGAGATAGTTAAACGTCCAACCAAGTAGTATACCAGCAGAATCTTGTAAAATTTCAAGTTTTCTTTTTCATCTGGTGATCATAAGTGACAGCTGCATGTACAGTTGCTACAATCTTTCATTGTTTTACATGTTTTGCTTCTCACTTTGCAGGAATTGCTGCTGCACTCCTTTGGAAGAACATGCAGACCTACTCATTAGTAATGCTTCCCTCGCTAATCGTTTAATGATGAAAGAAATAGACGATATATACGTGATCTTTATTCAACCTGTTTTTTTTCTAATCTATTTATATTTTGTTATGCAGACAAAGAAACTGTTACCAACAGGATTCAGTATTGTCATGAGGTACAAATTTTCAACTTCTTTATGAAGAATTCAATGCCTATTTGTTTAAAAGTTAAAACCAATTTGCTATTTGTTTTTTGTGACAGTGGTGCAATGCTATGCTTCTATGCTTATGTGGTGATGTCTGGTGGAAACCCACCTCCAAAGAAGTTGAAATCTGCCTCTGCTGCAGCCCCATCTTAAGTGATGGCCCTAAATCTACATATAGTTGAATCACAAACAATTTTTTTTTTGTCTTTTTTTCTTGATCAACTGTCTGATCAAAAGCAGTAAAGAGATCTTCTATCCTTCCTTTGTAACTTATATGAGTTCCAGCTTTGAAATCACTTTAAGGTTTTAAAGATTCTAAATACAATCAATTTTAAACATTTCCTACAACATAAACATAAGTGATGCACAAGTAGTTTATTATAAAAGTGAGAGAAGCTAATCTTGTTCCTTCACATCATCATCTTTCCATCCCAGCCCTGGTCTGCAGACATCTTTTTGAGGCTCTTCGTACTCTCGGGCATCGCGTAAAGAGGCTTCGAAATCGGTAGAGTCACTTGCAACAGGAAGAAAGCTGCTTATATCATCTCTGGCACCAAACCCACCTGCCCTCATGACGTCATCAGCTGAAACAGAAGCTTCCATGTTCACATCACCAGATTCCATATCTGCATCATCATCATCTTCATCCTGTCTGTCAGCCTTGCTTTCTTCAACTGCTTCTTGTTGGGCAGGCTCTAAAGTGTCATTCTTTTTGCTGACATCATGCGGATCTGGTGTGAACCATGGTTAGATTGCAAAGAAAAAGGAACAAGATTGCACCCAAAAGAAAACTGTACCGGGAAGTATGTTAGCCGAATTAAACTCCATTTTTATTATTATTATTATTCTACACAAGATTGCAAGCAAAGCAAATCTTCTCTTTATGATGAATTAACGTCCTCCTCCTCCTCCTGTGCTAAAACCCTGCAATCAATTACACTCTTCTTATCAGCGAAATAATCATAGAGATGAAATTGAAATTACAAGTGCAAATCGAAGACAACTGATGAAGTGATTACGCATACTTTAATTGCGAGAAAAAAGGGAAGAAGAGAGTTAGGGTTCCAAAGTGTTAATTAGTTACCTGTTCTGTTTGGTTTCAAGATAAAAGGAGTTGCTCCTCATATGTTATGTTAGTCGCGCATTTCTATAAGCTCCGTTGCCACCTCGTGTAGAAAAATGTTTGACACGTGTCCTGATGCCTGTAGTCATCCTTTTCATCCACTATAGTTTTTTTTTTTAATCTAACCTGACACGTTTAAAATCTAATTTATACGTCCCGTATAATTCAACACCCCTATACGTCTCGTCTTGTTTTTCGTCTTGTTTTAGGCTATACGAGGTATAGAGGAAAAAAACAACCCTCAATACAGGGGTGTATTGGACTATACGAGGACGTAAATTGGAGTTGTCTTTTCTTATACGTCCCGTATAGCCCAATACGATAGGCAAGCTTAGATTAAGGTTTCTTTTCCATTTTCTTGTTTCAAGACTTCTTTTCACAAAAACTGAACACCAAAGATGGGTTGTAATCTCTTCTGTTAATTCTAACTTGGCTGAGGTCCTAGGTGCGAGTCCAGGAAGCACATTTTTTTTTTAGTTATATATTGTTTAAATAAGTTTGTATTATGATGCGGAGTAATTAACAGAATATTCAGTGCAGTGGGAAGGTTATTAAGGGGCTGTTTGGTTCACCCCATATGACCTCTTAATGAAATAAAATGTCTATAGGGTAAATGTCTGTCCGATTCAGACCGTTTGGTTGGGCTAAAATGTCTGAATCGCGTAGACATTTACCTCTATATGCTATAGGTGGTGTTTGCTTGCTGAATGATATAGTCTTGTCTGTAAAGGTTTTTTTTTTAAAAAAACACGCCTCCATCCACTCTCCTCCCATCGCGACGCCTCCATCCCCTCTCCCCCCATCGCGATGCCTTGCCATCCACGACGCCTCCCATCCCGTCCCGTCTCCGGCGGTGCTTGCTCCGCCACGTCGCCTCCTCCCCTGTCACCTCCTCCTCCGGCGCTGCTTGCTCCGCCACCATCTTCTCCATCCAAGGTAAACCCTAATTTTTTCTTTCTTTCTTTTAACATAGATTCATCAATTGGTTTAGGGGTGCTGTTGATTCCATCGTTATTATGTTGATTGTTTAGGGCTGATTGTTTAGGGCTGATTATTATGTTGATTGTTTAGGGTTGATTGTTAACTGGTAGAAAAGTAGAACATAGAGTCGATGTTGCCTGGTAGAAAAGTAGAAATAGAGTCGATGAATCAAAGTTTGTAAAAACAAGATGAGCTTGTCTATGTTTGTTGTTTGTTTATTTTATTCAAAGTTTGTTAACTGGGCTGATTGAATATATGTCACCAAGGAATGTATCAATTGAAGGTACAAGTTTGAGCTATCAAATTTGAACCATGAAATCAGTGACTGGCTTAACAATTCAATTCAAATATGTTATAAAACATACAGTCTAGTTATCAATCTTGCTTACACATTCGACTTTCAAATTCAAATGTGAACATATTTTTAGATAAAGGTTGAAGGGAATTGTTAAGGATGATTGTTTTATTTGGATATTATTTGATGGTTTGAGTTTTTTTTCCTTTAATAATTATTTGTCATTCATTATTCTGCTCAAACAGATAGTTAAAAAAAAAAATAATACACTCATTCAGATGTCCAACCAAACAGCACAATATCATTCAGCACCTTGATGATTCAGCACCTCTATAGCATACATACAACTTATTCATTCAGCACTAAATGATTCAGCACGAACCAAACAGCACCTAAGTTAAATTGCGACACAATTGTTATCTAGAGTTCGAATCCAGGGTAAAAAAAATATTCATTGTTGTTGCTAGGTTAGGTCCTGGATATGGATTTTCTTTTTTTTTGTATAAAGAATTGTGTGTTTGTTATTTAATTTACACGGTTGCTTGAGTTTGAACCCGAGAGCTCCTACTAAGAGGTCAAAGTCTCTACCAAGTGGGTTAATCTCATATTGATAAAAAAAACTATATACTAAATGGAATATCAACGCGAGAACATTTTTTTATTTAATTTTAAAATTACATTCGATAAACGTATCAGAAAATCCTCCCATAAAACATGTAAGATTTTACGGGTAGGGAATACCCTCCGGTTAACACACTGAAATACAAACCCTTCGGTTGATGATTCAGATGATTTTGATGATTATTTGAATTTTAGTGATTTTCTCCATTACGGCCCTTTTCTGTTAGACTTAATTATATTACTTAACATATATATATATATATATATATATATATATATATATATATATATATATATATATATATGATTTCGTATATATGTATATAATATAATATATTATGTCTTTTAATCATTTATCTTAAATAATCAATTACTTATTTAACCCTATCTGACATTTATTTGATGGACGTAATTGCCCTTATTAGATAGACTAGGGTTTCCCCTTGGGTGTATATATATAGGGCCTTATCAGAGAGGTTAGAGGCTAATCACCACACAATAATTCGTGACCTCTCTCTCTGCTCTCTCTCTCAATCGTAAATCCCTTTATGATTTCACCATCATTAGCATACACCCTAAAGGGGAACCAAGGCTACTCACAGGATGGACTACCTGACTACTGCTGATCTCAACCAGATGACAACAGTTAATATTTATATGTATATTATCTGTTTATTATTGTAACGATTCAGGATTCGATCAACATGTGGTATCAGAGCATATGTTGCTCAATCGAATCATAAATCTGAATTCGTTAAAACCCTAATCTCGAAATCAGATTTGGTTTTCAAACCTAACCGAAAAGTTTCAAACCCTAAACTGATTTCGACAGGTTTTATCTTTACGATCGAAATCCCTATTTCGATCGAAAAGCCTATTTTTAATTAAAACTCTTATTTTTGATCGAAACTGTGGCTTTGTCCCGTTTTCTCGATCGGAAAAATATAACTTTTTGATCCGAAAATAGACTTTTCTACCAGCTTTACTACCGGCTTTTCTACCGGCTTTTCTACCGGCTTTCCTACCGGCTTTTCTACCGGTCTTTTTTTTATTGGCTTCTCAATCGAATCATGTGGCTTAGTCCCTGCTCTTCGATCGAAAAGCTTACTTTCCGATCAAATGGCTTCGCGATCGACTTCTCGATCGGACCATTCCACTTTTCGATCCGATCGAAAAGTCCACTTTTTGATCGAAAACCAGCTTTTCGATTGACTTTTCGATGGACTTTTCGACCGGCTTTTCGATGGTTTTTCGACCGACTTTTCGATCCGATCGAAAAGTCTACTTTTCGATCGAAAAGCTCACTTTTCGATCAGATACCCTTTTTCGATCGAAAATCACACTTTTCGATCGGGTACAATTTTTCGATCGGATACCCCTTTTCGATCGAAAAGCTAACTTTTCGATCAGGGTACACCTTTTCGATCGAAAACCCCTTTTTCGACCGGGTACCCTCAGAAATTTTTTTAAAACCTTACAAACGATTTGCGGTTGTTGACAGGGGGGTTTCTGCTAAAATTGGGGCTTCATATTAAAATTTTGTTTTGTTTAAAACCTTACAAACTTACGTTTTACAAAACCTAACACCAATTTAAATCAGGTAACTAATTAACTTGTGTAATTTATAGTTAATAACAGACATCTAATAAGGTTCCAATTCTGGCCAACGCTGATTTGTTACCTACATAATGTCATTTAACTTCTTCTCACAAGTAAACTTATTATCACTGATTTAAAATCAAATTAGATTAATTTATTAACTTGTATTAGTTATTGACATGTAGTAATTCAGGTCAACGCTGATTTGCTACCTTAATCAATGTCATTATTATTTCTAATACTAGTTAACTTATTTTAAATTAAACTAATTTATTTGCTTAAATTGATAACATCTTTAAAACCTCGATTCTGGCCAACGCTGATTCGTTGTTTTTGCAATGATTATCAACTAAGAATTAAGCATTCACCTTTCGTATACAAGTGTTTCTTTTCTGGCCAACGCTGATGAGTTGCACATGTATTCAGCGAAACTAACTTGTACATAAAGCTTATGGTGTATCATTTCTGGCTAACGCTGATGTGATACATCACTTTATGCACATACTCTTATCTTGTTCATAATGCTTAGGTGATAGGCAAGTAACCAACGCGAAAGCCGATTCATTTAAGTAGAACCTAACTAGTCTGTTATTTTGGTGATATAACAGACTATATCACATCTTCTTTTGTTTTATAATTATAAGAACGCCTTATTATTGCGCCTTAATTTAATATTGTGCATTCTTTATTATTATGCCTTAGTTTATGATTGTACATTATCTTTGTATATCATTATGCATTATTATTGTGCCTTAGTTTTAAGTACCCCTTAGACTCACTCTTAGATCTTCTTTTGAACTAATTTAACTTTTAATCTCCATAACTAATCCAATCTAAATTGAAAATCACTAAATGTTTCTATAAAGTTTTCCTCTCATCATTATGATCTTGATTATCTCTTAAGACAAAACACTCTTAATTACTCTCTCTAATAGAAGGTTTTACAACCAGAACATTAAGCGAGTAAAAGTTTACTCAAATTGTCTATCATGATAATCAAAATCCCTTTAAACAAAGGATATCAGGGGAGATGTTTCAGATTTCCTAATCTAAACATCGTGTGAGTAATAAAAATTCAAAAGGACTTCTTAAATGTATGCAAACATTTTACAAAATGTAAATTAGGTTAATGATTTAGTGAACATATCATAATAAATGAAAAACATGACCCTTACAGGGCTTACACATGTTTCGAGTTAAACTTTTCTAGTGCATTTCTTAGTGAATTCTTTCTTAGCACAAATAAATGCTACTTAAAATTAGTCATCATGAAAATGAGTGCTTTATAGCATTGTGCATAAAGGATAAATAATGCCTTAAACTAGAAAAGCAGATTTGTTCACCTCACTATCACTAACCCTTATATTACAAAATAACTTAAATAAGGAGGATAGTTCTAATTTCTAAAATAAGATACAAGAAAGCTTCCAGTTCTAATTCCTAATGGAACAACCGGCTAACAAAGAATAATCAATAATGATAATTGTGTCCATTAATTCTCTTACTAACACAGTGAATTACAACTAGTTTTTGTAAAGATCTCTTACAATTCATACACTAGAAATAAACCAAACAACAACTATAACGAGAGTAAGTGATAAAATTAATGTCAAAGTTGTACAAACCATGAAAATCTATCATTGTACTACACTTAATGATACCTTATTATGATCCAACATCACTTGGAACTTAGTATCATTACTAAAGTAAGACATCGATGATTATAAGGTTTCACATGACTATGACAATATCACTATTAACTTAAACTCTCAAAGTTGTTGGTTATACTTATCTAGTTGTCTTTACGTGGGTTGAAATCTTTATAACTTATAACTAGATAATAAATGTTCACAGTCTTTGTTATCACGTAAGTGAGAATTTAACAAAGACAATATGTGTATAAGGGAATAAACAAGTTTCCACTAAGAGTTCTAACTCACCAAAACTCAAATATATTAGTGGACCTTATCCTAAAATGGAATATTTGGGCGTAACACATTTATCACTCATTTACTGATTATTTATTCTTGTACTTAAATAAGGAAAAATATCTTTCTCACCTTAAACTTTTAAGGACGAAGTTGAAAATCAACTTAACCATAAAATAAAAGGTTGTGAGATTAGATATAATAGATTAAATACTAAGATTGACATACAAATAATGGTAACACTCTCAGTTCCATTAGGATCATACTAGTGTGAACCAGTAGATCATGTATGGTACTTCTAAAGATACATCATTAAGTTATGCATCTAAGTATCCTAATAAACATGATAATAAATATGTCATCTAAGTTATACATCTATTTCTATATACCAAGGCTCTAAAAACAACAACTCATATGCTAAACAAGGTTACTTAATATGTCCCTAATATTCATTCTGAAATCCGGACATGAAGGAAACTAAGTATAAACCATATGATTAATTATTAGCCGCAATTAAACCTTAAAAATCCTCAACACTAAGCATGTTGAATGCCAAGTTCCTAAAGAATTCTAAGATTAGTGGGAGCAGTCCAAGTCCTTATCAATGACTTCTCTTCTAAGGTCAGTGGGAGTAGTGAAAAGTCCTTATGCATGGCTTGCCTAAAAGTACAAGAGGCAGGGGGAGAGACACAGTTAAATTTAACTTTGAATTTAACTCCGATTACACCTCTTGTACACCACGCTACTATAACACTGATCCACTTCCACACACTTAGAAAATAATGTTACTCATAAAATACCTGACTTAAATTCTAAAGAGGAAATCTATGAAACTATTAATGTTTTGCTTCAACTCGTTAGATCCAGCTTAGTAGGTCATCAAGGTATGAAGTTTCCAATTAACTTTGATGATTATGAACCTACCTTAATAAAGCTTACATGGATATTGGAAAGATTACTAATCGCATCTCTGATTTAAGAGCCATTATTAGCAATCAATCAAAACATCTGATGGAATAAAGCTATTATTAATGAGCTTAACTCCCTAAATCAGAATAACGTTAGAAGTTTAGTTTTCCATAGCTAAACTAAAATCCGAAAG
Organism: Deinandra increscens subsp. villosa; assembly: GCA_039602395.1. Lineage (NCBI taxonomy): Eukaryota > Viridiplantae > Streptophyta > Magnoliopsida > Asterales > Asteraceae > Deinandra > Deinandra increscens. The sequence goes on from JBCNJP010000016.1 coordinate 6,390,109, forward strand.
GAGAAATTAAACGTTATAAATTGTTGTTTTCTAAAGGCTATTAACAAGTTAAGAATTCCTTTTCTAAAGGGTTCTTTGAGAGATAATTATCGTCCTTATTACTCACTCATAATTACGAGTGACATTTAACGGCCTTATAAAATATCTTTCCTTAATACTCACTTAACATGAAGACATGTTCATAAACTAAACTTAAGGTTTCAAGCCTGAAAGTTAAAGAACACTTAGTCTTTAAGATGAGTAAATATAAAGGGTTAATATAAGCAAAACTCATAAGTGAATTTAAATTTTGATGATGTTACAAATGTAATCATTCTTCATCAAGAATAAGTGGATAAATGGACCTACCTTAAGATGAGTGGGAGCAACTAATACAACATTTGCCCTTATATATATTATTTTAGGCGAATAATATATTAGTCTTGTTGCATGAGTCAAAGCGACTTATTCTCGCATAATTTTGACATTAAAATCTTGAAGATGTTTCTTATTCAATAAGCATCAATATACATCAAGATCAACCTAACGAGACATTAATTAAGTCTCATTAGATTAAGTATGTGTTCAACACATTACAACATGCAACGTTGCTCTTAGTCTGTAACTCTAGTAACTAAAGGAGATTACTAATAAAGGTTCAAGAAATTAAATCTTATGCTTCATTATTTAGAAGCCTTACGTATGTTCAAGTCTATGCTCGTTTAGATATTGCCTGCATTGCTAAATACTAGAAATGATGAAGATCATTTCCTAAGCATCTAAGATGGCATTTCAATATCTATAAGAAACGAAAGACTATAATTTGAACTATAGAAGAACTGAAAAAACTTAAAACAGTTGACTATCTCTAAATTTTGACTTTATTGTGTTCAAAAGATATTAAATGTCAACTCAGGGGTATATCCTTATGTCTGCGGACAAATTTATCTAATTCATGGAAGAGTCATAAGAAAATGATAACAACAAGTTATTATGACATGATATATTTGTCACTAGAACATTGTTGCTAAATTTATCATTAGACTCCTAAACTCCAGATAAATAACATATTGAAGACTTACTGTGATAAAATCAGCTACCCTAATCTCTTAAAACAGTAACAGTTTTGAGCGGAGCTGCATTAAATTTTCGATACAAGTTTTGTTCATTTAAGAACAAATAGAGAAAACTAACTTCTTGTATTGAAAACATTCATGATATGCTTAAGGATCCTATAACTAAAGGTCTATCCTCATAAGTCTTTTCTGAGATCTCATAACGAAGACGAGGTTTACTAATGACCAAGCATATCACAACATGAATGACTAATTACTAATTTTCCTCATACGTTTGATTTTGTCTCTTAATATGTTACGCATGCCTAACGGGACATATAGACAGTTTTATTATAAATCAACGGTAAGGGCTTACTTCTGTAATTGATTCTGAATTTATGTTGAATTTTAAATTTGGGGTTGTAGTATGATTAATGGGGGTCTTGAGTTGGATAATCAACTCTATGACTGTATTTTTCTGCTGCAATTTTGGTTTAAAATTGAAATGAATATTAAATTCTGATCAGACTTTTCTAATACCTCATTATAAATGATCATTCGGCCAAGTGGGAGAATGTTAGACTTGCTTATATTACTTAACATATATATATATATATGATTTCGTATATATGTATATAATATAATATATTATGTCCTTTAATCATTTATCTTAAATAATCAATTACTTATTTAACCCTATTTGGCATTTATTTGATAGACGTAATTGCCCTTATTAGATAGACTAGGGTTTCCCCTTGGGTGTATATATATAGGGCCTTATCAGAGAGGTTAGAGGCTAATCACCACACAATAATTCGTGACCTCTCTCTGCTCTCTCTCTCAATCGTAAATCCCTTTACGATTTCACCATCATTAGCATACACCCTAAAGGGAAACCAAGGCTACTCACAGGATGGACTACCTGACTACTGCTGATCTCAACCAGATGACAACATGTAATATTTATATGTATATTATCTGTTTATTATTGTAACGATTCAGGATTCGATCAACATTTTCATCCCCATTCGAAGAATATATGGTCAGGGAGAAATGAGATACTGAAGACTTGAAGACATAAAGTTAAAATAATCTTGAAAATGAATAAAGTTAAATTGTAACATTTTTTTTACTTATTGAATTACATATATATATATATATATATATATATATATATATATATATATATATGTTTCTTGTTTATTTAAGAGATTTTTTTACTTCTTCTTATGTTTTATAAAAAATATAAATCCAGTTATTTCCAGTACTTTAATTTTGTAGTGATTTATCGAGTCGTAACGCACAAGGTGTTTATCTATCTTTATATAAATTTGTTTTTATATAATGAGCGCAACTACAGTAACAAATAACAAGGAGACTATTTCACATAGTGGCCAAAACGGCTATGGTGTAATTAGGGCGGTAAACGAGCCCAACTAGAGTGGGCTCAGGCTCAGCTTGCTTAACAACCGAGTCAAGCCGGCTCGGCTCGTTTATTTTAATGAACCGGAAAGTTGAGTTCGGACTTGGCTTGTCAAAAGCTCGAATCAGCTTGTGGCTTATCGAGCCGGCTCATTTACCTTTTTATTTTTATTTTTTTACTTTTAACACAAATTGATATAAGAAACAAAAACTAATATATTTTTAACTTAATGAAAAATTTATAAACCACAATACTTATAATGCAAAGTTTAACAAAACTAATTTCTAATAATAACTAGTAGTAAATTTTATAAAACTAAAGATGAATGAGTGGAAAAAATTATAAAAAAAAACGGAAAAAGTAGAGCAAGTATGGCAGATGACTTGACGATGTTATCAAAGACACGATTAGACAAATACTTAGAGGGATGCAATGAAGTCATGGGAAAATGAGAATGAAGAGAGGAATTAGGGAGGCAACAGACAGAAGTCGTGAAAAAAATATGGACGGTTCTTACGAAGACTCAATCTAGTATCTGGGTAGTTCTAATTGCCGTCAAAAAATAATATAGAAAAAAAGGAAAAGCGAAAAATCAGAATCAGAGAAGATTACATGCTTTGCATTTAATCAAAGAATGAAATAAAAGACAACTCTTTTTGAGGATTGATGTTTGATTTTGAAAGAAATAGTATTTCTTATATAAGACACAATACCTTTCGTGTAATTAAAATATCCGTTTTTATGCGTATTTATATGGTGTATTCCTTTCCTATCTTTATTGTCCGAAACATCTATCTTTTGTCAACGTGTAAGTCTATTTTCTTTTGCCACATAGGTTGTAGCCTAGTAGCGGAGGGCAAAGCCTCTTTAGTTGAGATTAATATTCAAAACTTAGCAATGATAAAATTGATAAAAAAAATACTCTAAAAGAAAAAACCTTTTTTCTTTCATTTTTTTGAGGATTCTTTTATATATAAAAATTAGGTTGTGATAAAAAAAATTCCTATGAAGCGTAATAGACAATTATATGGTCATTAGTGGTGAACTCATGACTTTTTTTATGGGGTTCGGAAATTTTCGATGTTTGATTGTTCATCCTATATACAATTTTTTAGACCCAGTCGTTTTGGGTCGGGTCGAGCGCAACTCCGATTGACCGATTTTCGAGCGCTCAGCACTTTGTCCGCCTCCTGTCCTCTGTGTCGATCGCAATTCCGAGCGCACCTTCTCCCGCGTGTTTGTGTCGTAACTCGTACATGATAAGTAAGTCCAATCCCAGATCTGTTTTTTTTTTTTGCTTAAAAGTGTTAGGCATTGGTTATAACTAATACTGTCTAATAGAGATGAATGGGTAATTAGGTTTAGGTAAGTGCGCTAAAAACTTAAAACCATAATTATTATTGTTTTTATTACTTATTAGTGATTTGAAAACTTTTTTAAAACTACAATTTTTTTTAAGTTGAGGGTCGGCATAAAAATTTATGGGGTCCGGTCACCAAATTTCTTGAGGTTCGGTTCATAAAAAATCAAAAAAATAGCACAACGCAAAAAAAAATTCATGGGTGTCGGACGAACCCTTAAGGCTTGCCCTAGGTCCGCCACTGATGGTCATACGTGCATATTAGGATCCTAACTCATCGTATAAAACACACTCATTGCCTTTTACCACTAGACTACACCACAAGTGACCTATATTAACCCTCCACCAAAAAAGAAAATTGCCTCTTACCATTAAATTGCAACACAAGTGGCCTATATTAACTAATGGAAGCGTATAGTGATTAGTGATTGTTGTGTTTGCCAATTGTCACAAGACGTACAGTTACATTTTTGTACATTTTCATTTGAAAAAACAAATTTATCCGGAACTTGTTTTTATCCGCTTAGGTTTTGCTATTCAAAAAGGGCTTGCGGCGCAGCTTGTTGCCCGTTTGCCCCGTATGTCAGATTGAGTTGTAACCTTTATTTTGGTAGAACAAGTTACTAGCTTTAATATAATTGTAAATATCTTACAAAATACAACAAACATCTGGAATAGTAATTAAATATGGAATGATTGTGAAGTTACAATTCTTTCCGAAACTTATTGTCATATGATGATACTTGTGGTTATATATATGATTTTTATCACACCTTTATAAATTTTATGTCGAATAATGTAGTACGCTGTAATGGAGGAGCAACTTCAACACTTTAGTCATGAGCATATGCTCAGCCTTATTTGTTTGCAGCCTGAACCCAACAAGGAAAACTCCGACAAGCAACACGAAGATGGAGATGAAAGTGAAGATGAAGGTGAAGATAAAGATGATTTTGTGGTGGAAGACACACATGTTAGCAAATGCGAAATGTGCCTGGAAGGGATTTATTCATTTCATCAATATTACTATTGCTGTAACGATTGTGAGTACTCCCTGCACAAATATTGTGCACACTTACCCACAACCCAACAAAACCACCCACTACATCCCGGGCATAATCTTACGTTGTCTAAGGAATTTCAGTTTCGCGGCAATCACCATATCTACGTTCCTCTTGGTTATGAATGGAGTTGTTATATTTGCAAATTTAAGCGAAAGACGACGTTCTACAATTACTATTGTTTCATCTGTAAATTCAGCATGGATATAATTTGTGCTACTACCAGTGAACAAAATATGAAGCACCCAAGTCACCCTCACCAACTTGAACGGAATTTCAATTGGATGGTATCTCACTGTAATGCTTGTGGGAAAAAACAGAGCGGGACTTTCTACCATTGTACCACTTGTTCTTGGTTCAGGATCCACTTGGATTGCGCTTTGCTTCCAGCCAAGTTACTCATCCATCAATCTACGAATGAGAATTTTAGTCATTCTCATTTTCTTACACTTACTTATTCTTTTCCATATATTGAGTGGGAGGCTAAGTTCTTTCCCATATGCAGAGTTTGTGCTAAGAGTTTCTTTAATGCTAGTGAATGGCATTACAGATGCAACAAATGTCAATATTATGTCCATATTGATTGTGCAACATTAAAAGGAGATGTACTACTCTTTTTTTTCTTTAATACTAGAGGTTGCCAGTTTGAGCTTCATTTTAAACATGTCACATGTCAATCAGGTCTTGGAAAAACATATAAAAACTACAAAGACAATGACTATCCTGATTTAATTCGCTGTCCATTTCGTGACGAAAGTTTCAACCTTTTGAAGCACATTTTTATTAAGAAAAATGAACTTACTATCGAAGGTAAGGTCGATGGTGATGTGTTCAACCATCAACACCAACTGATTCTTTTTGACACACAAGCATCCCTCCTTAATGGACGTTCATGTTCCCTTCATGACCCTATGAGAAAAGTTGAGCTATTGTGTGACGGATGTGTGAGACCAATCACAGATGTGCCCTTCTACAAATGTTCTGAAAATCATTGTGGTTTTGTTCTTCATGAGTGGTGCACTAGACTACCGTCTGAAATACAAGATCATCACGACCATCGAGAGCATATGCTTGTTCTCCTTCCAAAGATCTCCAAAAACATCTTGGGTTTGTTTAAGTGTGATATCTGTGATTTATTTTCTAGTGGATTTGCATATGGATGCAGGCAATGTGAATATTATGTGGATATTAATTGTGCCTTTATACCTAATGTAATCACACATGATACTCACCCTAACCATCTCCTCCAAAGGGATAAAGTTCCAGCTGCTATAATGAAGTATTGTAAGGCATGTTTTTGGCACATCAATGCGCGGATGTGCTTCCATTGTCCCACTTGTGATTTTTACTTGCATGCAGAGTGTGCCTTGTTATTAACAGGAACAATTATACACAAGTACGATAAACATTCACTTAGTTTAAGATACGGTCCAGCTGAGAACCATAGTAGCGAATACTTTTGTGAGATCTGTGAAGAAGAATTTGACCCGAGAAAGTGGTTATACCATTGTACTACATGTGATTCGTCTATGCACACTACTTGTGCGCCGCTAATACTTCAATCTGAGCAGTCTACATTTCCTGATGAATCGAAATCTATCTTCAAGTTTATCAATGTCAAATTTGGCGGAACACTTGAGACTATGGGCCACCCGCACCATCTCACCGTTGTACAAGGGCTTAGCATCGATGGTCTATGCATTGTCTGCAATGAAGATTTGCAATATGAGGTGATCCTTAAGTGCTTCCAGTGCAAATTTGCATGTCATGATTGGTGTGTGAGCATGGTGTCCTCAAATTCTACCGTATGTGAAGCTTAATTTCTCTAACCATTCATCTTACCATAGTTAGTTTTCAAATACGTATGTTGTATATTTTGTTACCTTGTGTGTGCTTGTACGTTTGTCCCTTTTCTCATATGACTTATTTTTCTATTACGATATGATATAAAACCAATTAAAATAATCAATCTACCCTTTGATGGCATACATTACATCTCTTAGTTTGATTTTTTATTCAAAAAGTGTACTAAGATTAAAAGAAAATTAAATGGACGTTATGACTTTTTTTTGTTGAGGAATATGTGCCATGTATAAAGGGGATGAAATGGTCATTATCAAAGCATATGGTACCTTTTTTGAATTAAATCTACAATCCTTAATTTATTATGAAGGAGCGAGAACTGTTTCTAAGTGTTTTTAAAATCCATGTTTTGATACATCAAAAAAGAGTCATCATATCGGCATCGCAATGTAAGACATGTATATGACTGGTTATTTATTAAACAACAAATTTTCATCTTACATTGTAATTTGACTAGTTATGGGCGGACGACATATGTTGGCCCAACTAAGTCACTTAAAATACTTGTTATAATTTTTCTTTGTAAATAGTAAAAAGGGTGATCAATAACATGTTCTTTACTCTTTAGTAAGGTATCAAACCCTTAACTAAGTAAGACATCAATCTTTATCTTTAGTAAGGTATCAAACCCTTAACTAGTTTGAAGTGACATATAGGCAATGTATGTATAAGTTCTTATTAAAAAAATTTACTATCCCAAGTTCCCAACCCACAACCCTGTTTTTTTTTTTAAAGAAAAACTTCAAGCTGAAATTAAATCAAATTAAAAAAAAAAAAACCATGTAACTACAGTGAAAAATCAAACTAATGTGAATAAAGGGGTTTGGGTGTCCTACCATCTCTAATGTGAATTTCCGGAAACTCACGAACTCGGAACAAGAAGGATTAGTTAGAACTTAGAAGGTTATTTTCTCGTAAGGAAATTAAGGAGGCCGTGTGGCACCGTGGCTCGGATAAATCATCGGGTCCCGACGGGTTCACTTTTGACTTTATCAAGCACTTTTGGCAACTGCTGGAACCGGATGTGGTGGCTCTTATAGATCACTTTTATCTATCCGGGAAGATTAACAGAGGTTGTGGGTCATCTTTTACAACCTTGATCCCTAAACGCAATGATCCTTTAACGCCTATATAAAGATTCCAGGCCGATTAGTTTGGTTGGGGTTATTTATAAGATTATCTTCAAATGTCTTGCTAACCGTATCAAGTCGGTGATTACTTCGGTTGTCTCGGAGACGCAAACCGGTTTCATAGCCGGAAGAAGAATAACTGACGGGCCTTTAATTATCAATGAACTCATCGCGTGGCTAAAGAAGTCGAGAGGGGGTGCCTTCTTATTCAAAGTCAATATTGGAAAGGCTTACAATTGCCTTAACTAGGGGAGTTCCTGTTATCGGTCCTTCGGCACATGGAATTCCCGGATAGGTGGTGTAGGTGGATTAGAGGCTGCCTTGAGGCGTCACGGGTTTCTGTTCTTATAAACGGTTCACCAACTAAAGAATTTCAATACTCACGTGGTATTCGTCAAGGCGACCCGCTATCGTCTTATTTGTTTGTTATTGCAATGGAGGCCTTTTTGTTGTGATCACAAAAAGGTGTTGATGTTGGTGTTTTTAAAGGTATTGATCTCCCTAACGGAGAAGTGTGTATTTCTCATTTGTTTTACGCAGATGACGCTATATTCTTGGGCAAATGGGACAAGGAAAATGTCAAGAATCTTTCCCGTATATTGACTTGCTTTAGGCTAGCGTCTGGTTTAAGGGTGAATTTGGAGAAAACAATTTCGAGTGGAGCTCGTGGATCCCGATAAAAGTTAACGTCTTTTGTTGGAGGGATGATTGGGGAGAATTCCGACTCGTGTAGTGTTGTGCATGAGAGGCATTCAGATTGATAATGACGAGTGCCCTTTATGTGCTTGCATCTCTGAAAATTACGATCACGTATTGATCTTCTACGCTAAGGTTGCTGACATATGGACCGAGGTAGCAAATTGGATTAAAATCCCTAATTTCTTTGCATTTACTGTTGCAGACCTCCTAAATCTTCATAAGTATGTCCCAGCTTCCATTAAAGGGAGGAAGGCAATTCATGCCATTATAGCGGTGACGTGTTGGAGTATTTGACGGTCCGATGTCAACTTATAATGCTGTATATGCACGTTCATTAGCGACAACAATACGTTGTTGTATCGTATAGGAGAACAAACGCATCCAATATGAAGAGTTGCAATCCAGTCTCACAAAGACTCACTTGGTGTATCTGGGTGAGTCAAAACTGAAGTGTAAAATCCAATATGAACAGTTACAATCCTGTCTCACAAAGACTCACTTGGGTTTTTGGGTAATACGAATGCCGTTAAAAAATTATATGAAAAAGAGAAAAATTAAGAGCATTCACAGCCCATTCCCTAAAATTTTAATAGTCCCCAAAATTTGAGTGTGGCTGCGAGTGCATGAGAGAAAAAGAGTTATTGTTCATCCCTATATTTGAGGAAAAACTGATGATTCCCGAAATTTGAGATTTGGTTGTGGGTGAAAGAGAAATAAAAGATAATAATAAGGGTATAAAAAAGTATTATTTAATTATGGTTGTGAGTGAAAGAGAGGTAAAAAAGAATTGATAAAAATATAAATTATAAGAGTGAGGATGAAGAACGGACTCTGAATACTCTAAGAATCAAAGAAGATTACATGGTTTGCATTTAATCAAAGAATGGAATAAAATACAACTCTTTATTGAGAATCGATGTTTCATTTTTAAAGAAATATATATTTCTTATATAAGACTCAATGCCTTTCGTGTAATAAAAATATTCGTTCTTATGCGTATTTATATGGTGTATTCCTTTTTCATCTTCATTGGCCGAAACATCCATCTTTTGTCAATTTGTAAGTCTCTTTTTTAATTCTTTTATATATAAAAAATTAGGTTCTTATTTAAAAAAAAACCTATTTTCCTAGAAAGCCTAAGAAATATATATATTATATATCAGAATTTTAACACATCGTATTGTATAAAAGATATTAAGAACTTAGCTAATTGAAGCGTGCGTGAGGTTATTGTGAGAAGTTTAGTTTAGATAAGAAGGATAAGAATGAATCATAGCCATTAGATCTTCAATTAAATTAAGATCTATGACTTAAAATTTTCCTAGGTAAATTAGAAAGAAAAACTAAAGAAAATAAAAGATGGAAGGGTATTTTTGACTTTTTATCAAATTCCCTCCATTTTTTAAACATTCATAACTGTTAAATACGACATTATTTTTTAAAAAAAGTTACACCATAAAAACGAGCGTTTTTTTATCTTTAAAACGCGTATAGTGTTGCTATATAAAAAATAATTTTTTTTACTCTTTCGATTGTATCAAAATGTTCAGATCATTGTGTCATTGTGTCGTTATGTCATTGTGTCAAAATGTTCAGATCATTGTGTCATATTGTGTCAAAATGTTCAGATTATTGTGTCAAAAACCGAAAGAGTAATTATTTTAATTTTATATATAGCAACACAATATATATATACTTTTGACACAATGATCTAAACATTTTGACACAATGACACAATGATCTGAATATTGTGTCAAAAATCGAAGGGGTGATTTTTTTTTATTTTTTATATAGCAACACTATACGCTTTTTAAAGATAAAAAAATGCTCGTTTTTATGGTGTAATTAAAAAAAAAATAATATCGTATGTGAAAGTTATGTATGTTTAAAAAAATGGAGGAAATACATAAAAAGTCAACAAAAGTGGCTAAGGTTAATTGCAATACAATCGGGGAAGGGGGGTTCGGGGGGGTTCGGTGGCTTCGGTGGGATCGGGAACACCACTGCGGTGGGTTCGGGAGCCCCGATCGGGGATGCACATTGGGGTGCCGAGCTCGACGAATTTGAAAGTGGGGAGAGAGCCGTTGGTGTGGGCCCCCCCCCCCCCAACGGCTTAATCCCTTTTTTTTAAAAAAAAATTTAATTTTTTTTTTACTTTTTACCATTTCTACCTATTTAAACCACCCCATTCAACCCATTTTCACACACACTTCTCCATTTCTCTCTAAACTTTATATTATCTCCCACTTCCAACTTCCTTTCAATTTTATATAATCTCCAACTTCCTTTTAATTTTATAAAATCTCAACCCTCCTACACCATGTCGAACTTCAACAATTTCTTTTAGGCTAAAACCATTGCTCAAAAAATTCGAGCAAAACTCTTCGGGTGTTACAAGTAGTTTTTTTTTTTATAATTTGTAATTTTAGGATTAAAAGTAATTTTAGGATTAAATAAGTAATTTTAGGAGTTTTTTTTATTTGTAATATTAGGATTTAATTTTTATTTATAAAAAAATAGTTTTTTTATTATTTGTAATGTTTTAATTAGTATTTTATTTTAATTATTTTATTATAAAAAAGTGATTGGGGAAATGGGGAAATGGGGAAACCATTGCACACAAAATGGGGAAAAATGGGAAGGGGTGGGGAATGATGAGGTGGCACCAAAAATAGAGTGGGGGATTGGGGAAATGGGGAGAGTATTGCAATTAACCTAAGACTACAATACCCTTCCTTCATTTTTTATTAGATCAAGATCCAATTGCTAGATTTCCTTCTTTCCTTCTTACCCAAAACAAACTTCTCATTTGAACCTCTCTCATTGAAGCGTACAGAGATCAGTGATTACATCTTTATACATTTTCATTTGAAAAAATAATTAAATTATTATTGGAATTATATATATATATATATATATAGGGTTAGGTTCAAATGAGAACTTTTTCTTTTGAGAACTTTTGAGAACCAATTTGGGCCACTAATTTTCAAGGGGGGGACATTCAAATTCATGGGGGGGTTTTCCATATATATAAACTAGTGGCTAAGATTAGTTCTTTTTAGTTCTCAAACCCAATTAGTTCTCAAATGATCCTCTCCCTATATATATATATATATATATATATATATATAGGGAGAGGATCATTTGAGAACCATTTTGATTTGAGAACTAAAAAGAACTAATTTGAGCCACAAGTTTATTTACATGTATCCCCCTCCCATGAATTGTAATGGTCCCCTCTGAAATTTGTGGTTGAGATTTAGTTCTCAAAAGTTCTCAAAACAAAAAGTTCTCATTTGAACCTAACCCTAAAAAGTTCTCATTTGAACCTAACCCTATATATATATATATATATATATATATATATATATATATATATAGTGTGAGGTTCATTGTAGACACCCACATAAGTGTAGAGAGGTAGACACCCTATTTCACATATTAAATTACTCTATTTCGCATGTGAAATTCAATGAATTTTTTTTTTAAATTTTATGTAAATAAATAAATAAAATCTAAGATAAACAATGAGAATTGTAAAATCTAAGATATATATATATATATATATATATATATATATATATATATATATATATATAGGGTTAGGTTCAAATGAGAACCTTTTGTTTTGAGAACTTTTGAGAACTAAATCTCAACCACAAATTTTCAGAGGGGGGGCCACTACAATTCATTGGAGGGGGATACATGTAAATAAACTTGTGGCTCAAATTAGTTCTTTTTATTTCTCAAATCAAATTGGTTCTCAAATGATCCTCTCCCTATATATATATATATATATATATATATATATATATATATATATTCAATTCAAATCAAATCAAGAACACAAGATGATTTAAAAACTCTATATTAGTTTTTTGTAAAGGCTTTTTTTAGTAACTAACATGATTTGAACCTTTACCACATGGAAAACCTAAGCCTCTTAACACTCCGCTACACCCAGATGGCCTATATTAGTTAATTGAAGCATATAGTGATGAGTGAATCTAATCTTGTGTTTGTCACTTGTCACAAGACGTACGATTACGTCTTTTTACATTTTCATTTGATAAAAAACAAAAAAATATATATATTTGGAGTTAGTAATTAAATGTGCAATGATTAGTGTGTTCTTGGTTATAACATTGAATCTACTGGGATAACCCAAATCCATGATTTTGTTAGTTCTTGTTTTCATTCATCGTAATTTCTGATTGCTACCTTTTATATCCTTGTTTTTAACTTGAGATCTTAGCGTGAAGTTACAATTCTTTCTGAAATCTTATCGTCATACGAGGATACTTGTGGTTATACATATGATTTTTTTAACACATATATAAATTTTATGTTGAATAATGTAGTTGTAATGGAGGAGGGGCTTCAACACTTTAGTCATGAGCATATGCTCAGCCTTGTTCGTTTGCAGCCTGACCTCAACAAGGAAAACTCCGACGAGCAACATGAAGATGAAGATGAAGATGAAGGTGAAGATAAAGATGATTTTGTGGTGGAAGACCCCCATGTTGGCAAGTGCGATATGTGCATGGAAGAGATTTATTCATTTCATCTGTATTACTACACTTGCAAAGATTGTGACTACTCCCTTCATAAATTCTGTGCACAGTTGCCCACAACCCAACAAAACCACCCTTTACATCCAGGCCACAATCTTACATTGTCCAAGGAAAAGCAATTTCGTGATCCCGATTTCAAGTTTCTAGATAGTACTATATGGAAGTGCGCTATTTGCAACATTCCAAAAGACAAGTTCTACAACTACTATTGTTCCATATGTGATTTCAATATGGACATAATATGTGCTACTATATCTTACCAAAAGATGGACCACCCAAGTCACCCACACCAATTGCATCGTTATTATAAGCGGATGATGTCTCGGTGCAATGCTTGTGGTGAAGAACATAGTGGCACCTTCTACCATTGTACCATTTGTTCTTGGTTCAATATTCACTTGGACTGTGCTTTGCTTCCACTCAAGTTACCCATCCAACAATTTACGAATGAGAGTTTTAGTCATCCTCATTTACTTAGGCTTTCCTATTCCTTTCCTTATGCTGAGAAAAAGGCTAAATTCTATCCTGATTGCAGAGTTTGTGATAATGGTTTCGATACTTACGCGTGGCATTACAGATGCAATAATTGTCAATACTACGTCCATGTTGAGTGCGCGACATCAAAAGGAGATTCATTTATGTCTATCCTTAATCCAGCGGGTAAGAAATGTATATATTATTAATTTCTTTTTAATGCCAGATGTTTCCACTATGAGTTTAATTTTAAACATGTCATTTGTCAATTAGGTCTTGGAAAAACATATAAAAACTTCAAAGACGATGATTATCCTGACTTAATTCGCTGTCCATTTCGCGATGAAAGTTTTAACCTTTTGAAGCACCTTTTTATCAATAAAGGCGAACTTAATATCAAAGGTCAGGTCGATGGTGATGTGTTCAACCATCAACACTCGCTGATTCTTTTTGACACACAAGCATCCCTCCTTAATAGTTCAGTTTCCCTTCATAACCCCATGAGAAAGGTTGAACTATTGTGTGACGGATGTGTAAGACCAATCACAGATGTGCCCTTCTACAAATGTTCCAAAAATCATTGTGATTTTGTTCTTCATTTTTGGTGCACTAGACTACCATATGAAATACAAGATCATCACGACCATCCAGAGCATACGCTTGTTCTCCTGCCAAAGATCTCTGAAAACATATTGGGATTGTTTAGGTGTGATATCTGTGATTTACTTTCTAATGGATTCGCATATAGATGCAAGGAATGTGAATATTATGTGGATATCAATTGTGCCTTCATACCTAATGTGATCACACATCATGCTCATCCTAACCATCTCCTCCAAAGAGTTAAAGTTTCAAGTACTATATGGCGGATTTGTAAGACATGTAAATGGACACTCTATGGTTGTTTGAGCTTCCATTGTCCCACTTGTGATTTCTACATGCATGCAAAGTGTGCCTTGTTATTACCTGGAACGATTACGCACAAGTACGATAAACATTCTTTGAGTTTAAGATACTGTCCAGCTGAGAACCATAGTAGTGAATACTTTTGTGAGATTTGTGAAGAAGAATTTGACCCGAGTAGGTGGTTCTATCATTGCAGTACATGCGATTCGTCTATGCACACTGCTTGTGCACCGCTAATACTTCAATCTGAGCAATCTACTTATTCCAATGATGAGAAATCTATCTTCAAGTTTATCAATGTCAAATTTGGCGGAACACTTGAGACCATTGACCACCCTCACCATCTCACCATTGTACAAGGGCTTAACGTTGATGGCCTATGCATTGTCTGCAATGAAGATCTGCAATGTGAGGTGATCCTTAAGTGCTTTCAGTGCAAGTTTGCACGTCATTATCGGTGTGTGACCACAGTGTCTACGCATCCTGCCATCCGTGATGCATAATTTCTCCAACCTAGTCATCTTACCATAGTTTGTTTTCAAATACGTGTGTTGTATGTTCTGTTACCTTGTGTGTGCTTGTACCTTACACATACATATGTGTAGTAATATTGATTGGAATAAATAAATCATCCTAGTTTCCCGTTTCTTTTTTCCTTTTCTAATATGACTTGTTTTTCTTCAATGTTATGATATACAACCATTTAAAAAAAATTAATCTCACCTTTGATGGCATACATTACATCTCATAATTTAATGTTATGATTGAAAAAGTGTAATAAGATTAAAATAAAATTAGACAACCGCTTTTTGTTGGTGAATATGCGGCATGCATAGAAGGGATATGAACATGGTAAATATCAATGTATGGTAGCTTTGGTCAACAAGAGTTTAGTCTAGGTTTTTTGAATTAAACCTACAACCCTTTGTTTATTATGAAGGAGCGGGAACCGTTTGTTACTTGTTTTTATATCCATGTTTTGATACATAAAAAAATGCATCGTCGTTACAACAGGAGACATGTATACGACTAGTTATTTATTAAATAATAAATTTTCATCAAAAATTGTAATTTGGCTAGTCATGAGCATACGACATATGTTAGCCCAACTACGTCATTTAAACTCTGTGTTATAATTTTTCTTCATATGTAACATGCAATACCTAACTTAATTTGATTTTTTAAGGTGATTTTTATATCTTTTAGAATGATTACCTATACTTTACATGTTTAGAACCTTTAATGACATATATTATATAAATATACAAAGGAAATTGAAGGTGAATAGGGAAGTCTTTCTTTCTTATAGTTTGACCACAAAAGTTTATGGTTTTGACAGTTTACACCCCTTCAACTTTGTTATATTTATAGTTTGACCACAAAAGTTTCTTTGATGTTTTATTTTAATAGGTCTAGGTTCCACGTATGTTGTTTGAGTTGGTTCCACGTATTAGCCTATTAGGTATTAGGTTGTACACGTGTGTTGTTTTGAGGTGTTTAAGCTTTATATTCATTCGTTCACTTCATTTGTTCAGTTCCGTTTGGTTTCTCTCTTTCTTCAAAGAGAACGGAGGTCTCTCTTCATCCACATCTAAAATATTATTCTCTCCATCAATATATGAAGCTGCAATTGCAACCTTTCTCACCCTAAATCTGTGAAGAAATGACGAACGGGGTTCAAACGAGGGTTCCAGTTGCTCCGTTACGATGACGGCTACCGACTTTCGCCGGTTTAGCTGCCGTACGTTGATGCAACGCTGCAGTCTCCCTTGATCTGTGAAGGGATGACGACTGTGTACCTCTCTCTGCAACTCCCGTCTTATTTACGTCATCTTCATTTTTTAGGGGTTAGGGTTTGTCGCTAAGATGGTGATACAGTTTCACTCCGATGACTTACGTTTGTTGTCTCCACCGGTTTGGGGGTGTTTTGCGTTTACTGTTGCTGACGTTGAAAGTAGCGGCCGTTTGGTTGTTGCTCCGTTCGGTTTGGGGGTGTTTCGTTGGTCCGTCCACACGTCGGTGGTTGGCGACACCGATGTTGGCGTTGAGATCGACGGCCTTGAGGCTTTGCAGCGTTAAATCCGGTGGGTTGCGTTGAGACGGTTGTCGTTCCGGTGGGTTGAATCTGTGTTAAATTCGGTGGGTTTCGTTGAGTCTGTTGTGTTAAATCTCTGATGTAGGTGATCTGATTTGTTTCCTATTTTGGCTGTGATGAACCTTTTGGTTCTGGGCCAGCCTGAGCCAGCCTGAGCCTTTAACGGCAGTGATGGTGTTGTATGCTATGCTTTCTATTTTGGTGATCTGATTTGGTTTTCATTTAACGTGTCAAAAGAAAATTTTGGGTTTATGTTTTCTATGGTGTTGTGACGATGGTTTGTTTTGATGATTCTTACATAACCCGGATATGGCGATGATGATTTGGTTGGTTTCAAAAGTGGATTGTTGGGGGCTATGATGCTTTGGGAATTGTTCAGGGAGGCAAAAACCTTGCAGCCGACATATTTCCCACCTGAGCCATCCGGCCATCCGTTGAAATCGTGGTGATCGATTTCAAAATTAGTATTTTATTAATCTGAGCCATAATAAAATTTGAAGTTTTAATCTTAATCTTACTCTATTCCATTTTAAAAACTTTTGAAAATTGCAGCTGGTAAAAGACTTCCTTTTTGTTAAAGAGTTTCATATTTTTTTGGTTTTCTATCTGAGCCTATAACTTCTTCCTGTATCATCATTATTATTGTGCTAAAGAAGAAATTGGTTATAAAATTTTATAAATTAAATAGCATATATGTGAACTGTGGTAGCTTTTGGTGTCATCATTTTTTCTGCCATTTTCTCTTTCTTTACACAACTTTTGTCATCTTCTCTTCTTTTATACAATGCCAGTTGTTTTTGTTTAAGCAAGCAAGTAACTTGCTGTTTTGGCGCATCCTAAAAGATTACAAGATGGATCGTTAATATTTTGTTTTGGCGCATCCTAAAAGATCGCATTGCTACGAAAGAGGCCCTTTTGAAAAGAAAAGTGGTTATTAACGATCCATCTTGTAATCTTTGCTTAGAGGCGAACGAGTCGGTTTATCATCTAATGCTTGGGTGTAAGGTCGTTGATAGAGTTTGGGAGCTAGTGGCGGATTGGTGCGGGATCCCCCCCATTTATGCTTTTGATGTGGGAGATCTCCTTTTGGTGGTGGACGACTCTCACTTTGATAGTAAAACCAAAATGATCTTTTATGCTATCGTTCTCACCACTTGTTGGGTGATTTGGGGTCCCGGAACAAAGTCATCTACGATGGAGCTAAGCCTAATGTGGTCGGTATGTTTAGTGAAATTAAATGTATGAGCTTCATTTGGGTTAAGCATAGAGGTAGATGGTTAAGTTTAACTTGGGAGAAGTGGGACAAATTCTTGATGTAGTCCCCGTCTCTTTTTGTATGTGTTGTTCGACCTCCCCGGTATCTTACTAGGGGGTCTGTTTAATTGATTTTGCCGTTCAAAAAAAAAAGTAACTTGCTGTTAGAAAAAGTAAACCTATGACTTTCTTTATGAGTCATATTATTTTATTCTTTATAAACTAAAATATGTCATGTTAGGTCCTTTAAATTATCTGGTATTAGAATTTATTTCATTTATATAGGTTGTGTAGCAATGGTAAATTTGCATATCAATCTTATTTCATACTAGAAGCGTGCTTTTATACATTCAGATTCATAAAATATCTTTTCAACCAAAAGGATTTCACCAGTAGTTATATCCCTTATATTCCAAAAGATGAATGTTCAATTCTTATAGTATATGTGTTGTTAGACATGTTTAGCCTCATGTTTACTATATGAATTTTTACTATAACTTAGTCTACAGTTTCAACCCCGCGGCAACGCGCGGGGAGGTCACACAACTCGTTTTAAACCTACAAGAGTTTAGTCTAGGTTTTTTGAATTAAACCTACAACCCTTTGTTTATTATGAAGGAGCGGGAACCGTTTGTTACTTGTTTTTATATCCATGTTTTGATACATAAAAAAAGTCATCGTCGTTACAACGGGAGACATGTATACGACTAGTTATTTATTAAATAATAAATTTTCATCAAAAATTGTAATTTGGCTAGTCATGAGCATACGACATATGTTGGCCCAACCACGTCATTTAAACTCTGTGTTATAATTTTTCTTCATATGTAGCATACAATACCTAACTTAATTTGATTTTTTAAGGTGATTTTTATATTTTTTAGAATGATTACCTATACTTTACATGTTTAGAACCTTTAATGACATATATTTTAGACAATGATTTTTATTTAATTCTTATAGGAATGAGCATTATATACCATACAATGTTAAGTGCATAGAAATAGTACCACTACTTCATTAGGTCATGTGGCACCCCTAGGTGGGTGCAATGTCGCAATGTATAATTGTATAGTTTTTTTCTCATCCTAAACAAATTTAACACATGAGTTTGATAGTGTGTACTTAGTATAGTCGTGTAACAAATTTTTAGTTCATACGCTCAATACTTTCAGCGTTTGGCTCTAATAAACGCCGTTACTCGTTTTTTTTTATTTTTTCATTTTCCTTACGCAGTGTTATCTCAATGCAACTGTTCTGTTTACCTGCGTTATCTTCATGGCAACACACAGATAGTTAATCTAGTAAAAACAAATTAAGGGTGATCAATAACATGTTCTTAATTTACTCTTTAGTAAGGTATCAATCTATAGGAACACCGTTCACGGAAAATAAAACGTTATTAAATTAATACGAATTACAACTATCCTAGCTAATACCTTTTGCTTTAAACACATAGACCTTTATCATAGAGCTTATCATGTGATTACACGTGACATTGTATAGTTTCATCGTCGATCCCAAAATCCATGGATCATAATGTTCATTGAATATCTTTCAGGTACAAAAGTATATCTTGTTGCGTTTGCTTTTTGATTGAGCAAAATTACATAAAATAATAACAACAACATATAAGGCCGTATATTGTTTATAGGATGTGCAATTTAAGAATTCGTAGCTCCATGATATTTTGTTTTCTCTGATTTGTGGTTTTCTAATTGATTTAGAGATAAATTCATGATTTCATTAGCGATTTAGCTGTTTTTTATTATAATATAGTACCTATTTAAATGGAATAGATCATGATACCTATTTGTTTAACATGAAGATAATCGAAATTCAAAGTTAAAGATTTATGATATATGAAAAGTGTACAAGACCTTACTCTATAAAGTTGATAATATATGAAAATATTTGTGATATGGTTATTTTAGAATTGTACACATCATGGACTTTCAAATCTGTCATTTTGTACGAATGTTGAAACCACATATAATTTTTTTTTTTAACGGCAAATGGCATAAAAAGCCGGTTAGAAAAACCTAACCGAACCCAAAAACGAAGTTACATTACAAGAAAAGAAGATGATTTTTTAACCAACTCGTACTAGACATAGCATATTTCTTATCTCTATGCGAAATCCATTGAAACACAAAGTGCATCATCGTCTCAAAAGCAGAAAAATGGTTCAAGTCGTCGCGTCTATGGATAATATCATTCCGTCTTTTTCAAACCACCCACCACGAACAAAAAAATATACCTTTCACCAAGTTCTTTTTCTTCTTCGTCAAGTTCAACGAATCGAGCCACGGGAGGACCACCTTAGGGTGGCAATCTGACGGACCATCCAAATTAAGCCAACAGAGCGTCTTGCTCCACAAGAGACGAGAAAACACGCAAAATCCAAAAAGATGCCGATTAGTCTCTAAATTAGCGTTACAAAACTCACAACGAAGAGTCGGCATCTGGATTCGTCTTTCACAAAGCAAACTTCTAACCGGTAATCTGTCAAGTAACAATCTCCAAGAAAAAATGTTAACCTTTTTCGGGACTAATTTGTTCCACCGAGTAGGATTAGCCGAGGATAATAACGAACATTTTTCAATATGTTTCCGAACATTTTTAACCACGAATTCATTTTGGTTATCAAACGACCAAATCCAGGAATCGCTTATATCGCTACCGTTAAACGACCCAATAACCGACATAAGACGGTTAAACTGAAGTTCTTCAATCCCTCCCTGTATATTTCTCCTCCAATCCCAGAAATGATCACCACCATTAAGACGATCTATAATCTTACAATTCTTAACTTTTTCCAAATAGTAAAGTCTAGGGAATGTAGGACCACCGTTCGTATTTTAAACGATAAAATAAATTTCCACTAGATATTTAATACAATTACAACGGAAAGACAAAATCCCTACACTAATACAATACAAGAAAAAGAAACCTAACTATTACAATACAAAGAAATAAGACAATACAAATAAATGAAATACAATACAAACGAAAATAAGAGAATTACATAAACAAAAGAAAGAACAGTGGGTTGAAAATACTATGTTGATTAAACAATTACTAGATTAATTGGGTTGAAGAAAGGAGTTTTATATTACGAAAATATAGATTTAAGAAAAGGTTTTAGACGAAGGCATCGGGTAAAACCCGTTTCCCTTAAAACAAATTCCGGGTCTACACAAGATCCCGTTTTGTTTCCCAGGGTACAATCGTCGAAGTCGAGAGTACGACCCCGATAACTCTAGACCCAAAATTACCTTGAAGCTCTTGAACTTGATGATGATCTTCAAGAAGGTTGGAAGAAGTTCTTGAGATGAAGATGAGAGAGTTTTAGAGAGAAAAGAATTATCTAATTCTTGGTGTATTTTTCAACCAAGAATTACCTTGGTATTTATAGGTGAGAATGAGTTGTAACAACTCATTCACCATAAACCAAGTTCATAACTCATGGTGTAACACCATTCAACATCATAAATTCAAGTTGAAACATATGCAACAAGAATTATGACATGGATTCAACTCATAAGACTCAATCTCCATTCAATTACTATTTTATTAAATAATATATATATAAATAATATATATATTTTAATAAAGTTTCAACAATCCCCCACATTAATGGAGATCGAACAAATCTTTCTAGTATCATGGCAATTTCGACAGTCGAGTATTGCAGGATGGGTAGGTTACACCTTTGAACCCTCCTTTGTGAAGTATACTTAGTTTACTGGTGTTTGGTAGACGCGATGTCTTTGAACCAATCAACCTTTTGTGTAAACGACATTACACTTCACACAATACTGTCCCTAGTCTGGTTAGCCCTCATGGTTGTGTCCAATAATGGTCCTGTAACACTAGCCTAGTTCTGCGAGAGCTCTATGATTTGTGCCCCTACAAATCCATTCGAAGCGACCCCACTTCTCTCTTGCATAGGTGATTACCACGATCATTAAAAGCATTGGCATGTGTGATTTACGCAAGATCATCTATGATTTACACAAAATCAATGGCCATCGTATGATTAACCTCACACCATTCACTGTTTGGTGATAGGAATGGACTAGGAAGTACAATACTCCCTTTAATAGTTTTGGGGTACTCCCTCACTGTGACCACAGTCGATACGATTAGGTTGTCCTATTGAACCTAGAGCATGGGATCTCCAATTTCATAGGTTAGGTTTTCCTTCGCATCAACTTACCCAATGGGCTTTAGTTCCATTCCTGTTGACGACTTCAAAACTAAGTCTCTGCTTAAGCCTTTTGTAAGCGGATCCGCAATGTTATCCTTTGACTTCACATAGTCAACAGAGATAACGCCCGTAGACATTAGTTGTCGTATCGTATTATGTCTACGTCGTATGTGCCTTGATTTTCCATTGTACATTACGGATCGGGCGCGCCCAATTGCCGACTGACAGTCACAATGTATGCAAATAGCCGCAAGTGGCTTAGGCCACATTGGAATATCTTCCACGAATTGACGTAGCCATTCCGCCTCTTCACCAGATTTATCTAAGGCGATGAACTCAGATTCCATTGTGGAACGTGCTACGACCGTTTGCTTAGCCGATTTCCAAGCAATAGCCGCACCACCAAGCGTGAACACATATCCGCTTGTTGATTTGGAATCCTTTATATCCGAAATCCAATTTGCATCGGTGTATCCTTCGATGACCGCTGGATATCGGGAATAATGTAGTCCATAGTCTCGTGTGTATCTTAAGTACCTAACTAAGTACACGATTCATTTCTCTCCAATGTTCCGCGCACGGATTGTTTGTATACCGGCTTAGTCTGCTAACAGCATAAGCCAGATTAGGTCTGGTACATGTCATTAGATACATGAGACTCCCAATGACCCTTGAGTACTCTAGTTGAGCAACCCCTTTGCCTCTATTCTTCTTTAGATGGCGGGAAGTATCAATCGGAGTTTGAGACACACTCTTATCGTTCGCATTGAATTTCTCAAGAATCTTGTCTACATAGTGGGATTGACTCAACGTAAGACCATTTGGGGTTCTGATGATTTTTACACCGAGTATAACATCAGCGAGCCCCATGTCTTTTATGTCAAATCTCACTTTCAACATGTCCTTAGTGGACTTGATCATCTTATCGTCACTTCCAACGATAAGCATGTCATCCACGTAAAGACATAATATCACGTAATCCCTTGGTGTGGTTTTAGAATAAACACACTTGTCGCACTCATTAATTCTAAATCCGTTGTCAAGCATGACATGATCGAATTTCTGGTGCCACTGTTTTGGAGCTTGCTTCAAGCCATATAATGACTTGACGAGTCTACACACCTTGCCATCTTGGCCCGGAGCAGAAAAACCCTCAGGTTGTTCCATGTAGATCTCTGTTGGATTAGGTGTCTAAGCCTATAACTATAATTGATAGCAGCACAGTCCTTTTGGGTTGTCCTCGAGACTCAGCAAATGAAGAATTAATTAAAAGGGAAAAGTAATAGTGTTGTTAATTATTATAGTTTAATAATTAACTAGACAAAACTATTTGGGAGGATAATTAACAGTTTGTTAATTAAAGAAGATAAATATTAAATCAATAGTTGATATATATTAGGAATGGTTTTATCCCACATTGAGATTTTCGAAAATCCTCCTAGGGTTAGGAGAATTTCGAAAATTCTCATAATCCCACATTGGTGGAATTGTTAAATGAGGAGGTTACTCAAGCCTATAAATAGGAGCCTTGAGATCTCATTCCATTTTGCACCAAAGGGTTGAGTATTCCCCATTCTCTTTCTCCCTCCTTTGTGGTTTAACCAAATTCGATTTTGGACTAACCACTTCTAGTTTAATTTTCTCCCTTTGGAGTACTTGGGTGTGATCCCATTAGAGGCACGACGCTTGTGGTGCTAGCTTCTCAACGTTGAAGGGGATTGTGTTAGTTGTTTACTATAACAACTAAAAGGTATGTAACTCTGTCTGTTTTGTTTACATGTTTGTTTATTTTCAAAATAGACTAGGGTTCGTTATTTGTTCTTAGTTGTAGGTTCAATAGAGAAAACATAGATCCTGGTTTTAGGTTGTATGCACCCTTAAGAGTTTAAGTATGCTTGTAGTGCCTGAAACCCATCAGTGGTATCAGAGCATAAGGCTTGTTTTCTATTGAATTTGCTATGACTAGGAATGAATTTTGATTTGAGGCTTAGAAATTTCGAAATTTTGGTTAGGAGGCTATAAAAAATTCGATTTTGATATTAGGGTTTTAGTTAACCTAATTTTGCCTTCTAGAATTTTGAATGCCTTAGGATAAATTAATTAGATTAATAGTTATCCTATAATATAATATATATATGTATATAATAGTTAATAGATAATTAATGGTATTTGATATATATGTATATTAAATTCGTAAACTATATATGTATTTGATACATATGCAAATTCGTAATATATATATGATATATATATATCCGAATTTTACTCCATGGGTTTATTTCCTAATAAACCTAGTATTTTGGAAAAGTTTTAAAATACACCTTATACTATATGTAAAAGATTAATAATTACTATATGTATAAGAATAAAGTCAGTCAACCAATACTAGGCCTCATTCACGATGCTGGTCTATAAGGGGGGTATAAGGAGATTGCCTGTAAAATGGCAGTTGAATGGGTGTACATTCCTCACCCACCGCTCCCTTGACTAGTGGAGGGTCGTTAGCCGAACGGGTTTGATAGGACTAAATTAATAACATTAAAAGTATAATGATATTGAAAGTAACTAAACCTATATTTACTATTCCTAGTTACTTTAAGAAAAAATGTGAAATTGTATGCTAACCCATGAAATTGCACATTACACTTTATAAGTCGTTAGTGGAGCATGCGTGGTTAACCAGCACACTAATAGGGATTAATAAAGAGTGGTAATGGGTATCTCAAGAATTATCATTGTTGATGGAGCGCGTGTGGTTAACCAGCATATCAATTGAGATGATAAATGACATTGAGGTTGCCAAGCAGATTTGCATGGTTATTCACATCTTGTTTGTGATCCTCGGTATCCCAGTCACAAATGGAAGAGCATATTCCGAGATTAAACATGCCATTGAATAGTTTCGATGAATCTCAAAAGAATAATCCTACATTATATAATTTGCAATTAGATTACGGCATCCCTTCTCTAAGTTGTGAATTTTATAAGTTGTACTCCTAATTATTCTTATCTAACTTATCCACCCTCTGCTTTCAGAAATGACTACTCCAATGAATACTACTGCTTCCTCCTCCTCCTCCACCCACAACTTCTCCTTACTGAATATCTGCTCCAAAGTCATATTGGATGGTGCCAATTATAGTGACTGGATGCGCAACATCAAGATGGCCCTTCGTTTTGAAGACAATGAGTATGTCCTCGAAGAAGAACTTGTAGAAATAAACGAAGAGACCGCCACTGCTGATGAATTAGCCACGTACGAGCAACACAAGAAGGATGCATCAAAGGTTGCTTGCGTCATGGTTGCCACTATGATCCCTGAATTGCAAAGGTACTATGAGGACTACTGGCCGTACGAGATGAACAAGGACCTTATGGAAAAGTTCAATAAGCGAGCTCGTCAAGAGAAGTACGAGATAGTGAGGTCCCTCATATCTAGCAAGATGAAAGAAGGGGAGTCAGTTAGCGCTCACGTGCAAAAGATGCAACGTTACGTGGAACGCCTTGAGAAGCTGAATGTGCAAATCGATCAGGAGTTGGCTATTGACATAGTCCTGAACTCCTTACCTAGTTGTTATGATCAGTTCATATTGACCTATCATTTGAACAACAGTGAGACCACTTTGGCTCAATTGCACAATCTTCTAAGAACGACTGAAGCAGGAATGAAGGGGAAGAATGGTGTTCCCGCTCCTGCTAATACTCCTGTTCTATCCATTGGTTAGGGAAAGGGGAAGAAGAGGAAAGGTCCTCCTAAACAGAAATGGAAGGGAAAGTCTCAGCCAAAGCAAAGTTCTGATGTTGCCCCTGTCTCTAATCCCAAAGAGGCTACTTGTTTTTATTGCAATGAGAAGGGTCATTGGAAAAGAAGCTGCCCAAAGTATCTGCAGGACATTAAGGATGGAAAAGTAAAGCCATCGTCTGCAGGTACGTACACTATTCGTTCTGATAACTCATTATCTTCTAGTTCTTGGGTTCTTGATACAGGATGTGGTTTTCACATTTGCTCTGTTGTGCAGGGACTAAGAAAAAGTAAAGATATGGAGCGTGGAAGGATGAACCTGATCATGGGGAATAGGCGATCTTCACCTGTTACCAAGATTGGAGTTTATAGTCTAGTGCTTAGTAATGGTTTTACTTTAGAGTTATTGAATTGTTGCTACTCGTCAGAAATGACACGAAACATTATTTCTTTTCATGCATTGTTTAAACAAGGTTTTAGTTTTTCTTTTAATGATGAGAATGGTTCCATTTCTGCTTATAAGAATGGTGTTTTCTATTTTGAAGCTTTACCTTGTAATGGTGTGTATGAAACTGTGACATGTGTAGACAACTTAGGCAATAGTGTATTTCAAATTGATTCGTCTAATGGTATAGACAAAGCATGTTTGTGGCATTGTCGTCTTGGACACATTAGCAAGAAACGCATGGAACAGCTCCAAAAGTATGGGGTGTTAGAGTCTTTTGACTTGAGGTCAGAAGATACATGCGAATCTTGTCTTCTGGGTAAGATGACAAAATCACCTTTCACTGGATCTTGTGAAAGAGGTGAAGGTTTGTTGGATCTCATACACACGGATGTGTGTGGGCCCTTCAGATCAGTCACAAGAGATGCTAATCGATTCTATGTGACTTTCACTGATGATTAAAGTAGATATGGATATGTCTACCTAATCAGGCATAAGCCAGAAACTTTTGAAAGGTTCAAAGAGTTCAAGCAAGAAGTCGAGAATCAACTAGGCAGGAAGATAAAGATGCTCAGGTCGGATAGAGGCGGATAGTATCTTAGTATCGAGTTCCTCGACTATCTTAAGGAATGTGGAATAGTTTCACAATTGACACCTCCTAGGACACCACAACTTAATGGTGTAGCTGAGAGACGCAATCGAACCTTGTTAGACATGGTTCGTTCCATGATGGGTCGAGCTTCACTTCCAATCACATTCTGGGGGTATGCCTTAGAGACTGCCGCCCATATCCTTAATCTTGTCCCAATAAAGAAAGTTGCCAAAACACCTCACGAAATGTGGACGGGAAAAGTTCCCTCACTAGCACATATCAAGGTTTGGGGTTGTGAGGTTTTCGTTAGACGAGAGACTCACGACAAGCTTGAACCTCGAAGTGAGAAGTGTGTTTTCATCGGTTATCCACAGAAGTCTTTTGGATATTTGTTCTACAGACCAAGTGAGAACGTGGTTTTTGTAGCACGAAGAGGAGTCTTTCGCGAGAAAGAGTTCATATGCAAAGAAGACAGTGGGAGCCATGTTGATCTTGAAGAGATTCAAGAGTCAACCGATGAAGGAACTTCTGAGACCGCTAGGGTTCAACCAGAGGAAGAGATTCCAGTTGAACCAGTTGACAATTCATTACCTCTTAGGCGTTCTGAAAGAGTTAGCGTCCGACCTGAGTTCTATGGTTTCCATATAACTGCAGATAGTGACACGTTTATCAGTGATAACACACTGGTAAATTTGGATGAGCCAGCTAAACTACAAGGAAGCCGTGGCGGGCCCTGAGGCTGCAAAATGGAAAGAGGCAATGGATAGCGAGATACAGTCCATGTATGACAATCAAGTTTGGAACTTGATTGATGAACAGCCTGGTCGAAAGACAGTTGGTTGTAAATGGATCTTCAAAAAGAAGACCGATATGCATGGTAATGTAAGCACATTCAAAGCACGACTGGTGGCGAAGGGATTTACTCAAACCCCAGGGGTTGACTATGATGAGACCTTCTCACCAGTAGCTAAGATAAAGTCTATTAGAATAATGCTGGCCATAGCTGCGTTTCATGACTATGAAATCTGGCAGATGGATGTCAAAACTGCCTTCCTAAATGGAAAGCTGGCTGAGGATGTTTACATGAGTCAGCCAGAAGGTTTTGTAGATGCAAAGTTTCCTAATAGAGTGTGCAAGCTTGAGAAATCCATCTATGGATTAAAACAAGCATCTCGCAGTTGGAATCTTTGCTTCGATGAGAAAATCAAAGAGTTTGGATTCTCTAGAAGTGAGGATGAGTCCTGTGTATATGTCAAAGCTAGTGGGAGTATAGTAACCTTCCTAGTGTTGTATGTTAATGACATACTCCTTATAGGAAATGACATTCCAACCTTGCAGGAGGTTAAGTCCTGGCTTGGAAAGTGTTTAGCTATGAAGGATCTAGGAGAGGCTGCTTATATTCTGGGGATAAAGATTTCAAGGGATAGAAGTAAAAGGCTAATTAGACTGAATCAAAGTACATATTTGGATAAAGTAATGAAGCGATTCTGTATGGAAAATTCGAAGAAAGGAGATTTACCCATCCAGAGCAATACCAAACTGAGTAAGACTCAGAGCCCGAGTACAGATGGAGAGTTAGCAGAAATGAGTAGAGTTCCATATGCTTCCGCCGTTGGATCTATTATGTATGCTATGACATGTACTCGTCCTGATGTGTCTTTTGCCTTGAGCATGGTAGTCGTTATCAGGGAAATCCAGGTAAGGCTCATTGGGTTGCGGTAAAGAATATTCTCAAGTATCTGCGAAGGACTAAGGACTGGGTCCTAGTACTTGGTGGCAGTGATACATTGAAAGTGACTGGGTATAGTGACGCCAGCTTTCAAACAGACAGAGACAACTTTCGATCTCAATCTGGCTGGGTCTTTACCTTGAATGGAGGAGCAGTGACTTGGAAGAGTTCCAAGCAAGATACGGTGGCTGATTCTACTTGTGAATCAGAGTACATAGCAGCGAGCGAAGCGTCAAAGGAGGCTATCTGGTTGAAGAACTTCATCGGAGATCTTGGAGTTGTGCCAACTATTAAGGAGCCAATTGAACTTTTCTGTGATAATGAAGGTGCAGTTGCTTTGGCAAAGGATGCAAGAAATGATCGCAATTCAAGGCATATCGACAGAAAGTATCATTTCATCAGACATAAAGTAGAAGAATGGTACCTCGTTGTGAAGAGGATATCATCAGAGGAGAATCCTGCAGATCCACTTACGAAGGGTCTGAGCAGGATTCGACACCATCAGCATGCTAGGGGCATTGGTCTGAAGGATGATGTAGTTTTTGGTAGTTAGATTGAAACTTGTAACAAAGTAAATGTAATTGACTTTTGGTGATTGAATAATGGAGATTTATTTATGAGTTTGACTACCTTTTGTCAATTATTTATTATTGTGTTTCATTTTTGCATGTTTTACTTCCTGAATGATTAGATTATTCAAAACTCCACGGTCGGTCATACTTTTGGAAGTAAGTATGAATTAAGACTGTCATGAATGAGATTGTAGATTGTCTAAAGAGTGTTAGACATAGCAATAGAATTGCTGCAATATTCATGAGTACTTTGAAATGGAGAATTTAAGTATTGGATAAACCCACGCTCAGAGAATTACTTCATGGAATTTATCACGAGTAATTCTGAGACGATAATATCCTATAATCTTTAAGCAGAGATATATGAGTTGTGGTTTACAAGTCAGTTGTGCATTGATGATACGTAAACGCATTGGTAACTCGATGTTATAAAACGTATTGTTGTGCATGATTTGATGAGTAGATGGTACAAGCATATAAGTCAAAGTTTATTCGTTCCTTTTGCCCTAACGGGAAAAGCGATATCTTTGGGCCCCTCGGTGATTTGAAGTTGACTTATAGTGCCGGGCCCGGTCAGGACTAAATTGATGTGTTCGATTGGAAGTTCTAAAGTCATTACAAATCGAAAATCGAGAAACGAAGTACTGAACAATGAGATTGATTACATTCCATGTCTCATGTTCGAATGATATCTTGTAGAACGAAGGATTATATGATCTCTTATCTTAGGACACATAACTGACTAGGTCAGAGTTCGGTGGCGTTCGTTGGAAGCTACAATTTGCTGATCAACTAGGAAGTTACAAAGGCAATAATAGTTATTAGACTTATCCAAGTGGGAGACTGTTGGATTAGGTGTCTAAGCCTATAACTATAATTGATAGCAGCACAGTCCTTTTGGGTTGCCCTCGAGACTCAGCAAATGGAGAATTAATTAAAAGGGAAAAGTAATAGTGTTGTTAATTATTATAGTTTAATAATTAACTAGACAAAACTATTTGGGAGGATAATTAACAGTTTGTTAATTAAAGGAGATAAATATTAAATCAATAGTTGATTTATATTAGGAATGGTTTTATCCCACATTGAGATTTTCGAAAATCCTCCTAGGGTTAGGAGAATTTCGAAAATTCTCATAATCCCACATTGGTGGAATTGTTAAATGAGGAGGTTACTCAAGCCTATAAATAGGAGCCTTGAGATCTCATTCCATTTTGCACCAAAGGGTTGAGTATTCCCCATTCTCTTTCTCCCTCCTTTGTGGTTTAACCAAATTCGATTTTGGACTAACCACTTCTAGTTTAATTTTCTCCCTTTGGAGTACTTGGGTGTGATCCCATTAGAGGCACGACGCTTGTGGTGCTAGCTTCTCAACGTTGAAGGGGATTGTGTTAGTTGTTTACTATAACAACTAAAAGGTATGTAACTCTGTCTGTTTTGTTTACATGTTTGTTTATTTTCAAAATAGACTAGGGTTCGTTATTTGTTCTTAGTTGTAGGTTCAATAGAGAAAACATAGATCCTGGTTTTAGGTTGTATGCACCCTTAAGAGTTTAAGTATGCTTGTAGTGCCTGAAACCCATCATCTCCTCTTCTAAATCACCATTTAGAAAGGCGGTCTTAACATCCATTTGGTGAACCTCCAAATTTCGTAGAGCCGCTATAGCAAGCACCAACCTTATAGAGGTTATGCGTGTCACAGGTGAGTAAGTATCAAAGTAGTCTAGGCCCTCCTTTTGCCTATATCCCTTGATCACTAGCCTCGCCTTGAACTTATCAATGGTGCCATCAGCTTTCATCTTCTTCTTGAATAACCAACGGTATCCAAGTGGTTTGCAACCATCAGGAAGATCTACTAACTCCCAAGTGTGATTTTGTAAAATAGACTCTATTTCACATTTAATGGCTTCTTTCCATTGAGGCCCATCAGAAGAGGATACCGCCTCGCGGTAGGTATTGGGCTCACCCTCAACCATGTAGGTCAAGAAGTCTGGACCAAAGGATTTTCCGACCCTTTGTCTCTTGCTTCTTCGAACCTCACCCTCTTCAATTTCAGGTGGTTGATGAACTTTTTTCATGAACCTCATCTTCAACAAATGGTGTTGAAGAACTCGCGTGATACTGTGACACACACGGGAATACGTTTTCAAAGAATGAAGCATTCCTTGATTCCATGATAGTGCCTTCCTGTATATCGGGATTTTTCGAGTCATGGACAAGAAACCGATATGCAGTACTGTTTTGTGCGTATCCAATGAAAACGCAGTCCACAGTTTTGGGTCCTATCCTTTGCACCTTAGGCAAATGCGCTAACACTTTAGCTAGGCACCCCCACACTTTCAAGTATTTGTAGCTAGGCTTTATGCCCGACCACATCTCATAAGGAGTCTTATCCTTATCTTTGCGGGGTATCTTATTTAAAAGATAATTGGCCGACAAGATGGTGTCCCCCCACATGTCCGCGCTCAACCCGGAACTGATCAACATGGCATTCATCATCTCTTTCAATGTACGGTTCTTTCGTTCCGCAATACCATTTGATTGTGGAGAATAAGGTGCAGTGGTCTCATGGACAATTCCACTTTGTGCACATAAGGCCGCAAATGGTGAAACATATTCACCTCCCCTATCGCTCCGAACAACCTTGATCTTTTTGCGAAGTTGGTTCTCAACTTCATTTTTAAACAAGACAAACTTGTTTATTGTTTCATCCTTACTTTTAAGTAAGTATACATAGCAATATTTTGTACAATCATCAATAAAAGTGATGAAGTACTTGTTTCCACCACGCGTGGGGACCGCTTTTAAGTCACACACGTCGATGTGAATTAAGTCAAGGGGTTCGGTCTTACGATCGATTGTTTTAAAAGGTGATCTCGTAAGTTTGGATTCAACACATGTTTCGTATTTATACTTCGAGTCTATTTGGAATGTTGGAATACATTTTAAATTGATTAAACGACGAATTGATTTAAAATTCACATGTCCTAATCTACCATGCCACATATTAGAATCAGACAATTCAATCAAGTAAGTAGAAAATTTGGCCTTGGCCATTTTATTAACCACCATGGTAGAAAATTTAAACATGGAATTCTGGGCATAGCCCTTTCCAACAAACATTCCAGATTTGGTTAACACGACCTGATCAGACTCGATAACTATGCGAAATCCAAACTTATTCAACAGCCAACCAGACACAAGGTTCTTGCGTATCTCTGGCACGTACAAAACGTTGCTGAGTGTGAGTTCCTTCCCAGAGGTGAACTTCAAGATCACGTCGCCTTCACCCATGATGTCGGCAGTCGCTTTATTCCCCATGTAAAGCTTTTCAGTCCCCGCAGCCTCCTTAAACGTATTAAAGAGGGTCTTGTCACCACAGACATGGCGAGTGGCACCCGTGTCAATGTACCAGCCTGGGTTTTCACCCACAACATTGACTTCAGCGATGAAGACAGATGCCTCGGTAATCATGGCTACTAGGGGCATATCATCTTCCACCATATGCGCGCGCTCACGCTTTGGGTTGGTGCATTCTTGAGCACGATGACCATGATTGCCACAGTTGTAGCATTTGCCCATGAACTTTTGAGGTTTCTTTTTCACAACCCCTTTTTTAGGCGCTAAATGCTCCACTGCTTTGGCCTTGCCTTTCTTAGCCGCACTATTGCGTTTCCCTCCTTTAGAAGATTGACCATGTTCCACCATATTGACTTTAGCCGAAGTTTGGATATTGGTGGACTTTTGAGCGATCCTATTGTCTTCTTCGATACGAAGACAAACAATAAGGTCCTCGATGGTCATCTCCTTTCGCTTGTGTTTAAGGTAATTCTTAAACTCTAGCCAACTTGAAGGAAGTTTCTCAATCATGGCTGCCACTTGAAAGGTCTCACTAAGGGACATACCCTCGGCGTGGACGTCGTGAAGTATAAGTTGTAACTCTTGGACTTGAGTCATGACCGATTTTGAATCGATAATCTTAAAATCCAAGAAACGGGCTACCACAAATTTCTTTGTGCCAACATCCTTCGTTTTATACTTCTTGGCTAAGGACTCCCATAAATCTTTGGCAGTCTTTATACCCGAGTACATGTTGTACAACGCGTCCACTAGGCCGTTTAACACATAGTTACGGCACAAATAGTCCGAGTGTTTCCAAGATTCTACCGCGCTAACGGTTTCCACGTTGGACTCCCCTTCACTAAGAGTGGGAGCAGACTCAGTGAGGAACCTTGCAAGGTTCAAGGTGGTCAAATAGAACAACATCTTTTGTTGCCACCTTTTGAAGTGAAGACCCGAGAACTTCTCGGGTTTCTCAGCCTGATTCGCAATAGTGTTAGGCGTTACGCTCTTTTGGGTGACAACGGATGTCCCCCCACTCGACTTGTCACTAGAGTTGTCATTTGAGCCGTTAGTATCGTTCGTCATTTTTGAAAAATAAACTTAAAGAGTTAATGTCCAGAATTAAAGTGTCAACTTATGACTTTTAACGCGCACGTTTTCTTTTAATACGTTCCAACTAATGGATGTATAGTGTTACTTGGTTGTTTTTAATCGCTTACGTTTAGAAAATAAAACTTGAGGTTTCAACGCGTACTTGTTATAATCTAAGTCCAACTTTGAAATAACACGTACTTGTTTAGACACGAGTTTTAATTACGTCTTTAAGTCGTGTAATTCTAAGTCCAACTTTGAATTAACCACGAGTATAAAAACGTTTTCAAACGTAACGTCCAACGTATGGTCGTTTTAGATTTCCAACTAATGGAATTAAATGTCCAAGTTTTAACGTTAAAATTAAAGTCCAACTTATGGAAACATGTTCTCAATTTCTTTTAAACTCCAACTTATGGTGAATAAAAGGTATTAAATGAGAGTTTTAAACTTCTTTTAAACTCCAACTTATGATGAATAAAAAGTATTAAATGAGAGTTTAGACTCCAACAAATGGAAGACTAAAAGAGATTGAAACTTCCAATTAATTGAAAGTTATGTATGAAAAACTTGACCAACTAATGGTCGAATTAAAAGAAAATTAAATTCTCTTTATTTTCCAACTTATGGAAATTACAAGAGAATTGAAAGTTTTGAAAAAAAAAACGACAAACTCGTTTTAAAAGAAAAACGAGTTATGGTTTAAATATTATTTGAAAACACTTAATCACTCGAGGTTTCTAAGTCCAACTTTGAAACTCGAGATGAAGAAGTTTTTAGTAAAAACGAACGGTGTTTTTAAGAATTTGTTTTAAGTTTGTAGGACCACCGTTCGTATTTTAAACGATAAAATAAATTTCCACTAGATATTTGATACAATTACAACGGAAAGACAAAATTCCTACACTAATACAATACAAGAAAAAGAAACCTAACTATTACAATACAAAGAAATAAGACAATACAAATAAATGAAATATAATACAAACGAAAATAAGAGAATTACATAAACAAAAGAAAGAACAGTGGGTTGAAAATATTATGTTGATTAAACAATTACTAGATTAATTGGGTTGAAGAAAGGAGTTTTATATTACAAAAATATAGATTTAAGAAAAGGTTTTAGACGAAGGCATCGGGTAAAACCCGTTTCCCTTAAAACAAATTCCGGGTCTACACAAGATCCCGTTTTGTTTCCCAGGGTACAATCGTCGAAGTCGAGAGTACGACCGGGATAACTCTAGACCCAAAATTACCTTGAAGCTCTTGAACTTGATGATGATCTTCAAGAAGGTTGGAAGAAGTTCTTGAGATGAAGATGAGAGAGTTTTAGAGAGAAAAGAATTATCTAATTCTTGGTGTATTTTTCAACCAAGAATTACCTTGGTATTTATAGGTGAGAATGAGTTGTAACAACTCATTCACCATAAACCAAGTTCATAACTCATGGTGTAACACCATTCAACATCATAAATTCAAGTTGAAACATATTCAACAAGAATAATGACATGGATTCAACTTATAAGACTCAATCTCCATTCAATTACTATTTTATTAAATAATATATATAAATAATATATATATTTTAATAAAGTTCCAACATGGAACTCGATAGAAAGAGGACTCTCTCCAATCCAAAGATCCTCCCAAATCTCGTCGCATCACCTCTCCCTATGTTTTTTTTGAGAAGCACGACGAGGAATAATGTCTTTAGCGTGAAGATCTTCAGTCACTTTGCAAATCGAATTCCAAATCCCCTCCCCTCTTCTAGGATTAAATGGGCTACTATCGTTACCCCCGTAAATCTTTTCAATAATACTAACCCAAAACTGGTTTTTATCATTGAGAAATCTCTACTTCCATTTAAGTAAAAGCGCTTTATTAAGAGCACTAATACTCTCAATCCCAAGTCCTCCTCTAGTTTTATCCAACACGACCATGTCCCATTTAACTCAATTCAACTTTTTAATATTATCAGACCCTCCCCAAAAAAAGTTTGCCCGAAGGCCCTCTAAAATTAAAATAACTTTTTTGGGAGCATGAAAAAGAGAAAGATAATAGTTTGGAAGCGAACCTCGCACCGACAACGTCAAGGACATTCTACCCCCGATGGATAATAAATTAGCCTTCCACGTGGATAATCTCGCCTTGAATTTTTTAATAATAGGATGCCAAGCCTTAATCGACCCCATACGTTCGCCAACCGGAACACCCAAGTACCGAAAAGGAAGAGAACCCACATTACATCCCTTGGAATTCGCCATCTTAAACACTTCCGCCTGATGAACCCCAACACCGAAAAGATGAGATTTACCGTTGTTAATTTTTAGACCTGAAGCCTGAAAAATCGAGTTCAATATTCGCAAAATAGCATCAAAATTTGCTTCCGACCATTCCCCCACAAAAATAACATCGTCCGCATAGAAAAGGTGAGAAAGTTTACCTCACGATTGATTAACAAGTTAAGACCTTCCATCGCCAAAATAAACAGAAAGGGAGATAGTGGGTCACCTTGTCTAAGCCCCTCTCAATCGAGAATTCTTTCGTCGGGCTGCCGTTGATTAACACCGAAGAAGTAGCCGATGATAAACAAGCATCAATCATTTCCACCCATTTAACTCCAAACCCCAATAGTAAATAATCACATATAAATAGTAAAGAATTACAATTGCAGCCCACAAAATTAATCCAATAGTAAAGAATTTATTTTTCTTCGGGTACAAAATCAGGCTAGGTTTTTTAGGCTTCTTTTCGGTTTAAGGTCGGGCCCGGGCCCAAGATTGAACTGAAATCTAGGCCCGAAGCTGAACTTAATTTTTGTACTACGAGTCAGCTTCCGGATCTTGGGCGGAATACTCGGTTTTTGCTCACCCCTAAATATGATGATGTTTTGATACAGATCAAAGCCTACTCTCCTTCACTGATTTTTTTTTCCGGTTTCACTTGGTAATTTGGGCCTTTTGAATTGTTTGATTTGTACTGTTCTTGATGATTTTAATTGATTTAAAGGACCCATGGTTTTTCTGGATAATTGTAGACAACTTTTAGGAACCATGTGGATAAAGAATAATTGAAACTGGGTATGTACACTTAATACAATTTGAAGTAAATTATGAACTGATATTATATTATATATCAATTCATTGATTAGGATGTGTAGCCCTGTGTACTCGGGGTGGACTGAGAGGGTACGGCTTTCCACTCCGGTTTAGGATTCTTAGGCGATAACACCGCCTCCGCATAGCGGTTTCGTCCAAAACTTTCTCATCTCGGCTTGTACTAGCCATTCAAGATTGAGAATCTTTTTTTACCATTGTATTTGTCTGAAATTCACCGTGTGTTACCACTTATTTACTCTCCTCATTAATATTAATAAAAAAAAGTGGGAAAAAGGTGCATTACCCCGTTTATACAACACTAAATTTAATGAAAATAAAGTGAGGAAAAAGGAAAACATATATCACATTTACACAACACTAAATATAATAGAAAATGTGGAGAAAAAAGAAAACATTAAATTTAATAAAAAAGGTGGGGAAAAAAGAAAATGCAGAATCGAACGTGCGGCTTTTCACAGTCCGCTGAAAAAGATCACCACTACGTTGATAGATTGATTTCTTTAACTTACCAAACTTTTTGGTTTAATAACCTCTTATTACAAAAAAAAATTAATTTAAAAACCATTCACATAATTTC
Source organism: Deinandra increscens subsp. villosa (assembly GCA_039602395.1). Classification (NCBI taxonomy): domain Eukaryota; kingdom Viridiplantae; phylum Streptophyta; class Magnoliopsida; order Asterales; family Asteraceae; genus Deinandra; species Deinandra increscens. The sequence continues at coordinate 6,427,405 of JBCNJP010000016.1, forward strand.
CACTTTATATACGAAGTTGAGGACGTCCCCGGGGACCCCCTGGACCTATTACAGGTCCGCCCCTGGGTATGATAGGTACAACCGTCTAACATCATTTTTAGGTCGTATGTTCGATACTTTAAGCATTTGTGTCCTTACGCGTTTTATAATTTCCGCTTTCTTAATTATGGCGCTATAGTAATCAACTGTTTTGCGTGATCATACTATCCCGTGGCAACGTGCGGGTGGTAAAATCTAGTTGTTAGTATTTATATGTTAATGTTGTAGTTTGATGGGTATTTTAGAATAATTTTATAGAAAAGACAGGATTCCCGGGGGAGGGGGGTCTAAGTGGTGGGTTTCCTTTTTTATGGTGTTTCTCGACGAGTCAAGACTAAAGTATAAAATCGAATATGAACAGTTGCAATCCAGTCTCACAAATACTCACTTGGTGTTTCTGGGTGAGTCAAGACTGAAGTGTAAAATCCAATATCAACAATTGCAATCTTGTCTCACAAAGACTCACTTGGGTTTCCGGGTAGTACAAATGCCGTTAAAAATTATATAAAAAAAGAGGAAAATTTAGAGCATCTACAGCCCATTCCCTAAAATTTTGTGAGTATAGTCCCCAAAATTTGAATGTGGTTGTGAATGCAGGAGAGAAAAAAATTATTATTCATCGCTATATTTGAGGAAAAAACCGATGATTCCTTAAAATTTGAGATTTGGTTGTGGCTGAAAGAGAGAGAAAAAGTAATAAAGGTATAAAATATATTATTTAATTATGGTTGTGAATAAAAGAGAGAAAAAAAAGTAATGATAAAATTAAAAATTATAAGGGTGGGGATGAAAAACGGACTCTAAATGCTCTAAAAAATCAAAGAAGATTACATTTTTTGCATTTAATCAAAGAATGAAATAAAAGACAACTCTTTATTGAGAATCGATGTTTTTTAAAAGAATAGCATTTCTTATATAAGACTCAATACCTTTCTTGTACTAAATAATATTCGTTCTTATGCGTATTTATATGGTGTATTCATTTCCTATTTTCATTGGCCGAGACATCTATCTTTTGTTAATATGTAAGTCTATTTTCTTTCATTTCTTTTTGTGGATTCTTTTATATATAAAAAATATTAGGTTCTGATTAAAAAAAAATAATTTTCCTAGAAAGCCTTAGAAATATATATCAGAATTTTAACACATCGTATCGTATAAAAGATATTAAGATCTTAGCTAATTGAAGCGTGTATAGTGATCAGTGATTACATCTTTATACATTTTCATTTGAAAAAACAAATAAATTTTCATTGGAATATGTAACTAAATGTGAAATGATTTTGTTTTGTTGGTTATAACATTGAACCCATTGGAATAACCCAAATCCATGAGCTGTAAGTTCTTTTTTCATTCATCGTAATTTCCAATTCAGACATTTGATATCCTCGTTTTCAATTCTTTCTGAGAACTTATTGTCATAAGAGGATACTTGTGGTTATATATATGATTTTTATCACACATTAATCAATTTATATTGAGTATAGTAGTACGTTGTAATGGAGGAGCATCTTCAACACTTTAGTCATGAGCATATGCTCAGCCTCGTTCGTTTGCAGCGTGACCCCAACAAGAAAAACTCCAACAAGCAACATGAAGATGAAGATGAAAGTGAAGATGAAGGTGAAGATAAAGATGATTTTGTGGTGGAAGACCCCCATGTTGGCAAATGCGAGATGTGCATGGAAGAGATTTATTCATTTCATCAATATTATTACCGCTGCAAAGATTGTGACTACTCCCTGCACAAATTTTGTGCCCAATTGCCCACAACCCAACAAAACCACCCACTACATCCAGGCCACAATCTTACATTGTCTAAAAGAAATCAGTTTCATGATCCCGATTAAGAATTCTACGATCCTTTTGATTGTGAATGGACATGTTCTATTTGCAAAACTAAGCGAAAGATGTTCTACAATTACCATTGTTCCGTATGCAAACTCTACATGGATATAATTTGTGCTACTATCAGTGAAGAAAAGATGGACCACCCAAGTCACCCTCACCAACTTCAACGCTACTTTAGCCGGATGATTTCTCAGTATAATGCTTGTGGTGAAGAACATAGTGGGACTTTCTACCATTGTACCACTTGTTCTGCATTCAATATCCACTTAGATTGCGCTTTGCTTCCGGCCAAGTTACTTATCCAATCTAAAAATGAGAGTTTCAATCACCCTCATTTTCTTACCCTTGCTTATTCTTTTCCTTACATTGAGCAGAAGGCTAAGTTTTTTCCCCAATGTAGAGTTTGTGCTAAAATTTTCTTTAACGATTTCTTTCATGTTGATTATCAATGGAAATGGCAATAAGTCTATCAATGGCATTACAGCTGCACCATTGTAGCATTGTCTCAATGGTACCGGTGTTGTTTGGACTTTGGGGAAACCCAGGTTCAAACCTCACTGTTGGCAAAGGATTGATGACCAAGGGCAACCTTGGTTCGAGTCATGATGCCGACCGGTTTTACCCAGCACGCAAGTTACTCCAGATAGTTCTGCTATTGTGGAGGCTTGCAACTGTCTAAGCTTGGGTTGAAACCTACAAGTTTCAACGTAGGTCCCATGTGGGCATGCTAGACAGTCGCATGGTTTTCCCGGGGAACGTCCATATGCCCCACTCGACCCCAGCTGAGGCACGGTTAGGACACTCATGTCTGGCTGTCTGTGGGGTGGACCCTCATCTCCTCCTCTACGGAGGTAGGATAGGTGCGCGATGTCCTAACCCATCGTGACCAACATCGCCGTTCTAAAAAAAATGGCATTACAGCTGCAATAAATGTCAATATTACATCCATGTTGATTGCGCTACACCAAAAGGAGATTCATTTATGTCTATCCTTAATCCAGCAGGTAAGAAATGCTTATATTATTCTTTTCTTTTTAACGTCAAATGTTTCCACTATGAGTTTAATTTTAAAACATGTCATTTGTCAATTAGGTCTTGGGAGAACATATAAAAACTTCAAAGACGATGATTATCCTAACTTAATTCGCTGCCTGTTTCGCGACGAAAGTTTTAACCTTTTGAAGCACCTTTTTATCAATAAAGGCGAACTTAATATCAAAGGTCAGGTCGATGGCGATGTGTTCAACCATCAACACCCGCTGATTCTTTTTGACACACAAGCATCCATCCTTAATGGACGTTCATGTTCCCTTCATGACCCCATGAGAAAAGTTGAACTATTATGTGACGGATGTGTGAGACCAATCACAGATGTGCCCTTATACAAATGTTCTGAAAATCTTTGTGGTTTTGTTCTTCATGAGTCATCATATCGGCATCGCAACGTGAGACATGTATATGACTGGTTATTTATTAAACAACAAATTTTCATCTTACATTGTAATTTGACTAGTTATGGACGGACGACATATGTTGGCCTAACTAGGTCACTTAAATAGTAAAAAGGGCGATCAATAACATGTTCTTTACTCTTTAGTAAGGTATCAAACCCTTAACAAAGTAAGGCATCAATCTTCAGCAAGGTATCAAACCCTTAACTAGTTTGGAGTGGCAAAAGGCACTTGTATGTATAAGTTCTTATTAAACAATTTTACTATCCTAAGTTCCCAACCCAATTTTTTAAAAGAAAAACTTCAAGCTGAAATTAAATCAAAAACAAATTGGTGACCCCACTTGATTCAATTATTTTTGGGTGATTATATACATACACACGATTAACAATGATCTAAATAATGACATCAAAAATGGCAATGAAAACATTTTTCTAGGCCTAAAAGATCTCACTCGATATGTTTCTTTCTCCTTTTAAGTTTGAAACATCAGGCTAGGCTATGATGTTCATTCATATTTTGATGATACACAAGAGATACAATACAGTTTCTTTGGCAATTCATATTTGCTTTGAAAAAGAAAGGAAATAAAAGAAAAATAAAACAATTACCAAGATTCCAGATTTGATATAATGGTGGAATTGTGATTTTTAAATAACAAGTGGCAGACCTGCCCGCGCGTTGCGGCGAGCCTGCAACGGCTGTGTGAATACATTTAGGGGACTTTATATTAAAGGAAGTCCATATTTTAGTTAATATTGCTAGTTACCAAAGCATATAGATGTTGCTAGTTACAAAATCATATAGCTAGTTGTAGAAGGGTTGTACAAAAGGATTGTCTAGTTAGCTGATAAGTCTGTATTCAAACGCCTACATCTCCTTGACCCACTCGCACCAGACATCTTCAAGTGTATATATAAATAAATAATAATTAGATATCTTATACTAAATAGTATACATAATATGAAATATACTGATGTAAATGTTGAATAAACAACATAAGACTACTATAAACTAACTACATATAAGCTAATAAGAAATCAAAAGCTTAAGTTAAAAAGAAAGCACACCTTCAATTTTATACTGCAACACCTTCTTAAACAGATCTGCACATAACAGTAGAGACAAAGAATGAGTACCAGTAATACAAATTTATCCTCAAATACTCTAAACTAACTTATCATTTGAAGTCACCAACTCTACAAACCAATGAAAAAACTACACATAATTTCAAATTTGAAATATGTGTACTTGGCCCTAAAACATAAAAAACTTACGATTTGGGTGGTTTGGAACTGCATTTGTCTTTCAAGAACTAAAGTCATGTTTTTATGTCTAAGAAAACGCAGGTTATCATTTTTGTAAGATGGTTTGCCAAATACTATTTTCTAATTATTTGGTTTTAAAAACGTCTTGATAAGCTAATCTCACTAAAAACATAGGCCCAAAACACCCTCATAGGGTAGATTTTTATACATATTTGCTTTGTTTCTACAATTTAGCATAAACGACCATCTATATACCTATCAACGAACTGAGCTACAGAAGGAAAAAATCACACAACAATTGTTAAAAGACATTTATAAAACTTATTATGATAAGTACTAACAAAGTTAATTAACTAAGGCCACAAATACTACATATTCAAACAATCAGATCAGTGCCCAGAAGTTCTAGATGTACCAATTCAAGCTACAACTACACCAAACTCCTCCCCACTAATAGTCTTTAAAATCTAGTAGGTAAAAACCAAAGGCAAGGTAACCAAAACTGCTAAGAAGCCAAAAAAAACTTTGCATAATATGAACCTATATAAATAATAAATGGTTTTGAAGCACAAAACAACCACCCATAAAATGTGTAGACAAAGTAAGAAAGTAAGAGTCTTGATGATTAATAGATCATACTTAAACCCCAAAAACAGCATAACTTAATACCAAAACACCAATCTTCTAAAATCAATGTCAACTTCCAACATAGTTTACATGTTCGTAAAATTTATATAAAATGCTATCATCTAAAGTTTCAAACACTGCTTATTAATTATAGGGTTGTTTTTATTTTTATACTTTCAAAAATACAATTATAGTCTAATTCATAATTAGTACTATACAATATCCAATATATTCTTTTCATTTTCTTATTACTATCATACAATATGTATATACCAATGAAATATCTTAAAGACATTGCAATGAACAGATTCAGAAAGTCAGAAACAAAATTAATCAAATATGAATTAGGCATTCCAATGAAAAGCCCTCAAATTTAGCTTTCAAGACTTACAATTAGGGAAAATCGGATGTCCTACTCACTGAAAACTCAAGTACAATTAATCAGAATGAAGAACACATAGTATACGGATAGTCACATGCAAAAGTCGATCGAACTCCAGACGCAGCGACTAATACTGAAATCCGATTACGTTGCAAGAAAAACGAAAGCAAAGAGTAGTCGATCGAATGAGAACCTACCACAAAATCGCAAATTCAGAAGAAACTAACCTGATGGAGAAGAAGCAAAGAACGAACGGCAGTAGTGGAGTAACTGGCAAGCGAGGGGTGTCGTGGTAAGAGAAGAAAGAAAGATATAAAGAAAATAACACGTGTAAGAACCCTAAAGAAACAAAGCAGGGGCTAATGTCTAAAAAATAAATAAACCCAAGGACCAAAAATTTATGAAAACAAAAAAGCTGTGGCAAAAGTTAAAAAAAGCCAAAGAATACTATTCCTTTAGAATTCCAATTGTTATATTATATAATTAAGTATGTTTTTAATGGAATGGAAGTTAGTATAAATGACATAATTTGTTAAAAAGTTCAACATAAAGGATGATTCAAAAAGAGTCAAAAAAGTGTGAGGTTTGAGAACTACCATGGCGAACTGCATGATTTTGATCTATTTGGTAGCTTGATGCTTTCAAAGTACAATGCATGACTTGCCAATCTAATATTCATATTTACCATGTTTGCAGTCTTAGGAGGTTTTGTTTCCTGCATCGATGTCGTCTTCCGGTTCATATCAGCTCAAGTTAACTGTTATTTTAAGTTTTTCTTCGTTTGTCGTCTACATTGCTATTCTTAGTCTAAGTATAAATTTATCTTCTATCTATGTTTAATAGTAATAGAAAATAATTATTTCAAGCCAACAAGAGCACAACAAAAAAATTACCATTTTCTCCTATTCCGTATAGATCTGTGTGTCATATGATATATTATAAAGTTATGGAATTTCATGATCCAAACATGGAAAACAAAAGCATTATATATGTACTTCATATTGAATTTCATAGCATAATTGTTCTTATCAGAAGATATATCAGGTTAAGAACATTCAAAGTTTTTTTTAATGTACTGTGCTTCATATGATTTATTCGAAGATTTTTTTTTTTTTTTTTAATGTGATTATCAATTTATTAAAAACACCCAAAATAAAGCTTACAACTCAGTCCGACATACAGGGCAAGCGGGCAACAAGCTGCGCCGCAAGCCCTTTTTGAATAGCAAAACCTAAGCGGATAAAACCAAGTTTCTTAGCTCTAGGAGTCATTATATGTCCATGCATAACCTTCTGGATCCGCCCAAGCGTGTCCGCAGCCTCTGACGCGAGGTGCCCGAACGTGTCAAAAGCAAAGGGGACAAACACATGCTGATTCTCGAGACATGCCTTCTCATGCTTGTCCACCTTGCCCGCAGCCGCCTTAGCAGCAGCCTGCCCCGCCGTGAAAACTCCAGAGCCAAAGCCCACAAGGGGAGAGACCCTAGTCAGATCGATGCAAGCGTGCTTCCCCCTTGACCACCCAAACACCAGGATGTCCGCCGGTCTAAGGGTCGAACGCCCCTTTTTTGGGTCAGTTAAGAAGTTGACGGGGGCTTCCTTCTTGGCTGAAATCCCAGCCTTTCTGAAAATGTCAAATAGCACATCCCGGACCCAGTCATGACGGTACTTGAACCCCGGGAGATCTTTACAGTGAACCGCGTGCTCCCCAAACGAGTCCAAACACGCCTTGCGACAAACAGGGCATTTCTCGTCCGCGGGAAAGAGGGGTATCATAAGCCGGTACTTGAGGATAGATCGGTATCCGACCGACGACATGCGCTGCCCGAGCCCGTCAATGGGAAGAGCATGGAGGAAATCTTGGGCATGTGGTTGACGAAGACAGCTCCACACCGCTTTTTGCCTGGCATTCAAATTAAACCGGGTTTCCATATCCAACACGATTTTGCTGGAAAGGGCATTCGCCAAAACATGTTGGGGTTTTGGGGGGGCGGTGTCCTTGTCAGAGAAACCGCTAGAATCAAAACCCGATATGATGTCACGCAGGGCCGCCAGGGCGAAAGTATAATCCGAGTCCATGCCACAGACTCCGCTCTCCCGCAAGATGTGGTCCTGCAGCCCCCAGGATTGGGCCCTGGACGCTACAAACGCATAAGACGAGACCTCCATAGCCGAAGAAACCCCGAGCCCTCCGTGCCGGATAGGCAGGGAAGTGAGCCGCCACTGAAGGTCCCCAAAATAAGCCCCTCCACAGACCACAATGTTTTCAACTGTCTCGCGCAGGGTCCGATCAAAGCAGGAAGCCGCCCCTTGCATGCGGGCGGGGGGACAAGTCCGCAGGCCGAAAAAGAGCTTGGCAACACCCATGCAAGAGCGAAGCAGGAGGAGTTCGCATTGCGGGTCCCGAATCTTGGGAAGGAGGTGCATTAGAGCGGCAGCGTTAGAAGCCCTCTTGGACGCCAACCCCTCAATGAACCCACTATCCCTACTGACTGCCCCTCCAAGGAGCTTTACCCCTAGGGCCGGCCTACTGATGCCCGAGGGGAAGAGGCCCGGCCGATTCTTCCTCCCATCGCAAGACGGCCAGAACAGCTCCGTCTTCTTGATATTGAGTTGCAAGCCCAGGGAGGGGCCGGTCTCCGAAATAATCTGCAAAGCTTTGGCCACTTCCTCGGAATCCCCAATGAGAGTGCCATCGTCAAGGTACCACGCGTGAAGGAGGAGGCGGCAATTTTCCCGAATCTGGTGCGCAAGGGGGTGAAGAACAAGAGCAAACAGGAGAGGGCCCAAAGGGTCTCCCTGTTGCACCCCAGTAGTAGCCCAAATATGATCTCCCCCTAAGTATAGCCGCGCAGATTGACCGTAGAGAATTATGACTCTTTGTTCTGATTAAATCAAATTGAGTCTAATTTTAGCATATATGTTTTATTTGGCAGGTTTTTTCGTTGCTATTCTTTTGCTATAGTTGTGTTCATCTTGATAAGCTTATATTTTTTGTTTCCTATTTAGCTTCTTCAAGGTAGTTTATAGTAGTTTTTTTATGGGGTTATTGGCTTGTATTAATCCAAACTATCACGTATTGACCGATAACACTCACAACTTCACTCCTTTCATCTGCCACCACGAACTATCATCATATTTTTCTCCAGCACTCCCCCGTTAAATTTACTTAACTCCGTTAATTAATTTCCTACGTGGCAACCGACGTGGCAAAATTTTTAATTAATTTCCTCCATCCACGTCGGTTGCCACGTAGGAAATTAATTAATGGGGTTAAGTGAATTTAACGGAGGGAGTGCTGGAGGAAAATATGATGATAGTTCATGGTGGCAAATGGAATGAGTGAAGTTGGGAGTGTTATCGGCCAATACGTGATATTTGGATTAATACAAGCCAATAACCCTTTTTTATGACTATTTAGTATATGTTATTGTTTTTTTTCTTTCATCTCAGAAGATCATAGTTTGGATTTGAGCTTAGGGTATTAGTTTGAACCGATTAATGGTTGGTACATGGGTGAATACACCAAGTTAATGTATTTTCTTAATCAACTATTTTTAATGTACATCATCTGAAACATCAGGTTTGTTTCTATTGTAAATCGTGGTTACGTTAATAGGTTGAAGGAAATCATCATGCGGTTTAGATTTTTTCTGTTCGTTAAGAGCTAATTGAATTTAGATGTTGTACATAATCTTAGCAAAACGCTATTTTAGAAGTTTGTATCTAACAATTACCTTTTTCAATTTTATTGGCCGTGAGTACTCCATGCAACTCAATGCTTCTAGGTACAAGGTTCTTTAATCACAAAATGACTTGGTTAGTACCATCGCTACACACAAGTAAAGATTGTTAATGATATTGGTAAAAATGCTTGGAGTAGTAAAATACGTTCATGTTTTTTTAACTTCTAGAAAGATTGCTCGCCATGACGCAACGACAAGAAAATATCAACTTAAATAACATTGAACATCAACTTTCACTATAACGCAAATATATTTTCGACCCGCCGCAAGGCGCGGGTCGATTTACTCGTAAGGACCAAACCTCAATGACCACCTGCAGCCGGTGAAGATGTGTCCGTGTGTTCACAGTGGTTTCAATCATAAATTTGTTTTTTATATGTGTCTGCCTCTATTCATAGATGCCAATGTATTTTTAATACAATTTCATAAATACCCATGTGCTTTTTTATCATAAAATTGTTTTTTACATGCCTGCCTCTGTGGGCGTTACGTGACGCGAATATTTTTAGAAAATGTGTTTGTGTTGAGTTGGTGGTGTTGTAATAGACATAGTCGTGTAACATAAATTTTTTTATTTTATTTTCAATCTCAACAAATTAACAAGGGAGTTTTCGGTATGATAGATACAATCGTCTAACATAATTTTTAGGTCGTATGCTCGATACTTTAAGCATTTGTGTCACTACGCGTTTTCTAATTTCAGATTTCTCTACATGGCGCTATAGTAATTCAACTGTTTTTGCTCATCGCACTATCCCGTGACAACGTGCGGGTGGTAAAATCTAGTTGTTAATATTTCTCTGCTAATGTTGTAGTTTGATGGGTATCTTAAAAAAAATTATATAGAAAAAAGGAAAAGAGAAAAGTAAAGCTAAGAGAAGATTACATGTTTTGCATTTAATCAAAGAATGGAATAAAAGACAACTCTTTATTGAGGATCGATGTTTGATTTTGAAAGAAACAATATTTCTTATATAAGACTCAATACCTTTCGTGTAACAAAAAAATATTCGTTTTTATGCGTATTTATATGGTGTAGTCATTTCCTATCTTCATTGGCCGAAACATCCGATCTTTTGTCAATTTGTAAGTCTATTTTCTTTCAATTCTTTTTGTGGATTCTTTTATATATAAAAAAATAGGTTCTCAAAAAAAAAACTATATTTCCTAGAAAGCCTAAGAAATATACATATCAGAATTTTAACACATCGTATCGTATAAAAGATGTTAAGATCTTAGCTAATTGAAGCGTATAGTGATCACTGATTACATATTTATACACTTTCATTTGAAAGAACAAATAAAATTTTATTGGAATTAGTAACTAAATGTGGAATGGTTATGTGTTGTTGGTTATAACTTATAACATTGAACCCATTGGAATAACCCAAATCCATGAGCTGTCGGTTCTTTTTTCATTCATCGTAATTTCCAATTCAAACATTTCATATCCTTGTTTTTATTTCTTCCTGAAAATCTTATTGTCATAAGATGATACTTGTGGTTATATATATATGATTTTTTTCCACACATTTATAGATTTTATGTTGAATAATCTAGTAAGTTGTAATGGAGGAGCAACTTCAACACTTTAGTCACGAGCATATGCTCAGCCTCGTTCGTTTGCAGCGTGACCCCAACAAGGAAAAATCCGACAACCAACATGAAGAGGAAGATGAAAGTGAAGATGAAGGTGAAGATAAAGATGATTTTGTGATGGAAGACCCCCTTGTTAGCAAATGCGAGATGTGCATGGAAGAGATTTATTCATTTCATCAATATTATTACCGCTGCAAAGATTGTGACTACTCCCTGCACAAATTTTGTGCCCAATTGCCCACAACCCAACAAAACCACCCACTACATCCAGGCCACAATCTTACATTATCTAAGATTAATCAGTTTCTTTTCGCTCGTCCTAGTGGTAAATGGACATGCTATATTTGCAAAACTAAGCGAAAGATGTTCTATAATTACCATTGTTCCATATGCAAACTCTACATGGATATAATTTGTGCTGCTATCAGTGAACAAAAGATGGACCACCCAAGTCACCCTCACCAACTTCAACGCTATCTTAGCCGGATGATTTCGCATTGTGATGCTTGTGGTGAAGAACATAGTGGGACCTTCTACCATTGTACCACTTGTTCTGCATTCAAGATCCACTTAGATTGTGCCTTGCTTCCGGCCAAGTTACTTATCCAATCTACGAATGAGATTTTCAATCACCCTCATTTTCTTACCCTTGCTTATTCTTTTCCATTCATTGAGCAGAAGGCTAAGTTCTTTCCCCAATGTAGAGTTTGTGCGAAATTTTTCTATAACGATTCGATAGACAACATGGTTGATGAATGGCATCATGTCTATCAATGGCATTATAGATGCAATAAATGTCAATATTACGTCAATGTTAATTGTGCGACATCAAAAGGAGATGCATTTATGTCTCTCCTTACGCCAGCAGGTAAGCAATATATTATTCCTTTCCTTTTTAATATTAGATGTTACCAGTTTGAGCTTAATTTTAAACATGTCCCTTGTCAATTAGGTGTTGGAAAAACATATAAGAACTTCAAAGACAATGACTATCATGATTTGATTCGCTGTCCATTTCGTGACGAAAGTTTCAACCTTTTGAAGCACCTTTTTATCAATAAATGTGAACTTACTATTAAAGGTAAGGTCGATGGTGATGTGTTCAACCATCAACACCCCCTGATTCTTTTTGACACACAAACGTCCCTCCTTAACAGTTCAGTTTCTTTTCATGACCCCATGAGAAAAGTTGAATTATTGTGTGACGGATGTGTGAGACCAATCACAGATGTGTCCTTCTACACATGTTCCCAAAATCATTGTGGTTTTGTTCTTCATGAGTGGTGCACTAGGCTACCGTCTGAAATACAAAATCATCACGACCATCCAGAGCATATGCTTGTTCTCCTGCCAAAGATCTCTAAAACCATCTTGGGATTGTTTAGGTGTGATATCTGTTATTTATATACTAATGGATTTGCATATGGATGCAAGGAATGTGATTATTATGTGGATATCAATTGTGCCTTCATACCTAATGTAATCACACATGATGCTCACCCTAACCATCTCCTCCAAAGGGATAAAGTTCCAGCTGCTATAATGAAGTTTTGTGAGGCATGTTTTTGGTACATCGATGGGCGGATGGGCTTCCATTGTCCCACTTGTGATTTTTACTTGCATGCAGAGTGTGCCTTGTTATTACCAGGAACGATTACGCACAAGTACGATAAACATTCACTTAGTTTAAGATACGGTCCAGCTGAGAACCATAGTAACGAATACTTTTGTGAGATTTGTGAAGAAGAACTTAACCCGCGAGTGTGGTTCTATCATTGCAGTACATGTGATTGGTCTATGCACACTGCTTGTGCACCGCTAATACTTCAATCTGAGCAATCTACATATTCCAGGGATATGAAATCTATCTTCAAGTTTATCAATGTCAAATTTGGCGGAACACTTGAGACCATGGGCCACCCACACCATCTCACTGTTGTACAAGGGCTTAACACCGATGGCCTATGCAATGTCTGCAAATGGAGATTGCAATATGAGGTGATCCTTAAGTGCTTTCAGTGCAAGTTTGCATGTCATTATCGATGTGTGAGCTTGGTGTCCCCGAATCGTGCCATTCGTGATGCTTAATTTGTCCAACCTAGTCATCTTACCATAGTTTGTTTTCAAATAAACGTGTTGTATGTTTTATTACCTTGTGTGCTTTTACCTTACACATATACTTATGTGTGAAGGAATATTGATTGGAATAAATAAACCATTATAGTTTCCTGTTTCTTTTTCTCTTTTCTTATATGACTTGTTTTTCTTCTATCATATATATGATATACAACCAGTTAAAATAATTAATCTCACCTTTGATGGTATAAGATTAAAAGAAAATTAGATCGGCCGCTATGATTTATTTTTGTTGGCTAATATATAGGGACACGTGGCCTGCAAAAAAAAGTGATGATCAGGATTTTTATCCAAGGGTAATTATCCAATCATGATAACTTTGGTCAACATGAGTTTAGTCTAATTTTTTTTTTTTTTGAATAAACTACATTCGTTAGTTTATTATGAAGAGCTGCAACTGATGCTACGTGTTTTGTTATTTTCAAAAGAGTCGTCCACCGAATTGAATTCGGGGCATTTATACGATTAGTTATTTATTAAAAAGTAAATTACACTAGAAGTCTATGTGGTTTGTTGAAATTTCACTTTTCATTCTTAAACTAGCGAAATTATAACAGACGTTCTACAAAGTTACGGATTCTAATCCCGGGGGGCGGTCGTTAATACGTAAAAAAAAAATTCAAAAATTGCAGAAATTAGCACTACGGCCGAAAAAACCCGTGGGGGCGGTCCCCCCCCCCCCCCCCGGTCTCCACTAAGTTGCGCCACTAGCTACCCCTGAACTTGTACCGCGTAGTGGGAATTTTTGTTTAACGTTTTAGATATTTCGTTACCCTTGAAACGATTTTTCCACTGAACGTCACCCTAGAACTTTTAGTCTAGATCCGTCACTGGTCCCGAACCCTGTGTAGAAAACATCCATACTCGTTGTCTCCTCTCTAATTCCTTCTACCGATTAACCAAAAAACATGCATGTACGTGTAAACGTAAAGCAGAAATCTAGAACCTCTAAATAGAGATGGATTCGATCATTAATTTCTATACCCATCGTGAAGATGATCGGAGGTAAAAAGGAAAGGAAGACGATTCGGTGAAAGGGAATTTCACCGATTGAATCAAGCTAAGATGATCGGAGGTAGTGCACCCATTTATATATTTAAGTATTGTTTCATTTTTTAATTGAAAGGTCAAAAAGGTAATTTCACATCTAATTAACGGAAAAATCTAACGGGCGTTAGACCTAGGGACTGTAGGTGAAACAAAAGTGATAGTTGGAGCTGTAATTTTGATAGTTGAATGACGAAAAGTGAGATTTCGACAAACCACTGGAATTTCCGATGTAATTTCGTCTTTATAAAACTCAAAAAATTCATCTCCATTGTAATTTGACTAGTCATAGGCGGACGACATATGCTGACCCAACCAAGTCACTTAAACTATGTATTCTAGTTTTTCTTTATATCTACTATATAATAAAGAAAAACCCGTGTAATCTCTACATTCACTTTTATAAAAAAAGAAATACGCTTCTTAATCCTATTAAATAAATACAAACAAACTCCTTAAATACTAATGATTTCAAAATTTAAAATTATATAATTAAATATCAAAAAGTTCATTCGTTATTATATAGAAAATGGTAGTTCTTCGGAGATTACTAGTACACTTTAAAGTATTACAGATGTGATGGGTTAGCTGTGGTACACCATATATATAAACATCTATGGTACTTTAAATATAGACGAGGAATCGAACTTAGAACTGACCATTGGTTATTGATTGTATCAAATCCCCTATCACCATTGATATACTACTTCCTCTTATCTCGAATATCTCTTCTAATATCGAGACGAAATTTCCTGAAGTGAGGGAGACTGTAACACCCGTGTCTGGCCCATTTACAAAACCCTACCCATATCTGAACTTGTCGCGCAAATCGAGTTTTGATTTAACGATTATCGGAAGAAATTTGTCTAAAATATACAACTAAATTATGTTCGAGATATTCCATGATCATTTTTTAAAGCAAAATAATAAATTTACAAAATTTTAGGTTAATTTGCTTAAAACAAAAATAAAGCGATTTTTTATTTTTACACGATTTCGGTATTTGATTTATCATTTACCGGGAATCTCAGGGTTTTTGTGTCAAAATATATACTTTGGAATATTCTACATTAATTTTATAATACTAAAACCAATTGGTTAAATTATAAAGCAATTCTGTTGATTAAAACGCAAATAAATGAATTTACGGTTTTCCGTGCAAATCCGGCATTAACCATGAGTCACGTAAATTTTAAAAATCATATTTATTATGTTCCTTAGTATTTTATAAGGTTAATATAAGTTGCTCGACAAATTTTAGATGTTATTAAATTAAAATGAGCTCAAAAAGTTAAAAAGAAAATAAATAAATAAGTAAATAAATTAAAAAAGTGATTTTCGATTTTTACACGGTTTCGGTATTCGATTTATCATTTACTGTGTATCATTTCTAGTTCGTTTTTCTTTCACATTTCATTACTTGTGCTCCAAAATTCATCGAATACGTGTCATTTTTGAGCGGCTAGTCACCATAGACACCTGGAGGGACTTGAGACGAATACAAAGACTATGAATAGAGGCCTTAACACTCCATAATCTTCATCAATTTCTTTCATCTTCATCCCAAAAACCCTAAACGCATCCGAAGCTTGTTCTTCCAAATTCGCTCGATCCAGAAGCTCTTTGAAGCTGAATTTTTGCAGCAACGATATTAGGTATGATCTACAATAACCTATCTCTGCTTTTGATAAATATTGTGCCTAAGTATGGTTTCTAAAATTATGTAAAAATTAGGGTTCTTGAGCTTGTTTTGCTAAAATCGGGTAATCGGGTTGGAATTAGGGTATGATTTTTGTAGGCAATCCTAACATAATGTGTTTTAAGAAAGCCTAAGTTAATTTCAAGTTTTGAGAAGGTTTGATATTTTATCTAAAAATCAGTCAAAATGAGGGTTTTCGTAACGTTGTTCTGCCAAACTTGAGTAAACAGTGTTGAATTAAGGTTTGATATTTTGAGTAATATTATAATATATTATAATAAATGAAACCTTAAGTTTATACAATTTTATAAAATGTTTTGATATTTATTTGATAAATACTGCAAAATTAGGGTTTTGAATATGATTATATAACATTAAACAAACCGAAAGGTATTAGGACTTGGTTTTTAGTCTTTGATCATGTGTTATATATATAATAAATACTTATGGGTCCAAAAGTGATAATAAATAATAAAGTATTAAAATTACCGAGTTAATCGGATACTTGGAAGTTCGTGCAGACCGGAAAGGCAGGCGCCTGTACTCTGGGGTTTCTGGAAAAGCGGGGGTGTCGCATAAATCCCAACTGGGACATGGCATACCTCACCGGGCGATCCCGAGGTGAGCGTTTACTTATAGGAATGAGCATCTTCATATTATCACTAAACCCTAATTTCCCGATAAAGGGTAAAATGGTCTTTTAATCAAATAAGACATAACTCTCCTTAAGTTCCTTGTGTCCTTAGAATTATAATCATTATCATTCCCTATACTCATTTAGCATGTTCATTCGTTAGGATAATCGACATATTGATATCTCTCACGATTGGTTCTATCTCTCGTTTCCGATCTACTTATCAGGTAAGTAACCACTAAATCCCCCCTCTTTTAATATTATGGGATGTAGTGCGATATCAACTTTTGTTATCATTAGAAGGGTGATTCCTTCAAATGATGATTTGAGTAGTGAGTATTCACAAACCTCCTCTTTTAATATTGTGGGATATGACTCAATATTGTGACAATCCGACTTTTCAGGTCACTTTCTAGCATTAACTGAACGTAAAACCGTTGTTGTGCGAACATTTATGTGTTGACTTGTTGACTTTAGCAAATTAGGGTTTTGTGTGATAAATCACTACGAGCATGCACGAAAGATTAAACGTTTAATATTCTATGATTTTATGTGGAATAAAATATATATATATATATATATATATATATATATATATATATATATATATATGATTAAACTATATTTATATATTTGTGTAATTAAAGAATTTTAATTACAAACTGTTACTAATAGAGTTATATGGGACTTAAATATAAGTTATGAGCTTTAAATCTCTGGGTTATGATTTTATGTGAATTTAAAATATATAATGGTGGAAATTATATTCCATGCTTTATTTTAGTAAAACAAGATTTATAATTCTTATAAACGTTATACGATTTACATATTTTGACGTTTCTCGTATATTCGTCGTTAAAAAACATTTCATGTTAACTCCGTTAGAACTTCTTAACTTTTTATAAACGTGAGGGACCAATCTTGTCAACCTTTGAACCTCATTTCTTTTATAAAAACTTAGGGATACCATTTTGTAATCATCCTAAACCTCATGACCATCATGTAATATATGGAGGGACTGGATTTGCCAATCTATCAAAGTAGATTTAATGCCATTTACTACCCTAATCAAGACCGGACTGTTTTCACGACCACCATCATTCCGGTCATTAAATCCGGCGATCGGCTCCTGCCGTTTCTATTGAAACATTCCAATCAACCTTAAATATCATGGCAAATCATTGAGATGCACTCACACAGCCCTCAAAAACTCTCTCGTTCCCTTCCTACTGTCGCGAACCGAAACCCACCAAAACAGCGCCGTAATTTACAAAATTCCGGCCAACCACTACACCATTGACCACTTTTCGACCACCAATACAACCACCGCTCAACGCTGATCAACCAGGAGCCACCAATTTCGGAATCGGAGCAACCCGCAGAGTGGGTGTCGGAACTTTCGGACTCGATTTCGGTGTCTAAAACTCATTGTTTCTAATCTCCTACTCGAGGTAAACATTTCCCCTTACTTTTCGCACCTTTTTCTGAGTTAAAATCGACATTCGCGTTTTTCCGGTGACCGGAATAAAACTCCGGCCACCGGAGTTCTATATTGAAGAAGATGACACGCGTTGGATATATGTTAAAAAAATGAAAGTCGATTTGAGGGAAACGGCTGCTAATACCCCGTAGGCTGAGGAGCAAAAGGAGGAATCCGCCCGAGGAGGGGCTCGCGTCTGATTAGCTAGTTGGTGAGGTAATAGCTTACCAAGGCGATGATCAGTAGCTGGTCCGAGAGGATGATCAGCCACACTGGGACTGAGACACGGCCCAGACTCCTACGGGAGGCAGCAGTGGGGAATTTTCCGCAATGGGCGAAAGCCTGACGGAGCAATGCCGCGTGGAGGTAGAAGGCCCACGGGTCATGAACTTCTTTTCCCGGAGAAGAAGCAATGACGGTATCTGGGGAATAAGCATCGGCTAACTCTGTGCCAGCAGCCGCGGTACCAGATGCCAATCTGGCCTACTGGTTCGTTCACGGATTCGGTTCGTGAGGGGTGCGGGTTCGAATCCGGCCCTCACCATTTTTGTTTCTTTATTTTCCTGTAATTAATTCTTTGGGCACAGTTTATGTATAAAATCGTTTCCGACTAGGATGTTAACAAACTGGGCCGCTGGCCGGATGGCTAGAGTCTTGGCTAAGGGTCTGGGAGGTCACGGGTTCGAACCCAGTGACCTCCATTGTTTTTATTTTTGTTGTTTTTGTATTGTTTTAAGCATTTGGTTACTAGATTTTGTATCAACATTGTTCCTTGTCATATCTTAAACCCGTAAAAATTATATTTGAGACATTTACACCCCGTAAATCATATTTAACTTGTCATTTTAATAATAAATATAGTTTTAAAACCTATAAAAATATATATATTGATATAAAACTTTGGGTTTACCTCAAAAGAGGAATATATATATACATATTGTGTGAATTGTTATAAATATATATATATATACATGACGTTGGCTTGAAACGAAGTGATCTTTGGTGTAAACCATAGAATGTTTTAGAAAACTATTTAAGAACGTCGTTTTGGACTAGAAACATAAAATACTCGGTTTTGAATTATAGCTCACCATAAATTGTTGTTTCTTTTCAAAGGTAATATTTAGATCATTGGATTTAATATTTATGAATATATATATATAACTTGTTAAAAACTTTATTATCAACGTCACTTGAACATTTATTTAAATATATATATAATATATATGTATTTACTTAGAAAATATATATATTAAAGATATATATTGGATTTTCTCGCATTATTTCGATAATCGCTCGGATTTGGCACACGCGCCATCCTCGACTTATTCCGGACTTCACGATCCTTCGTTTTTATCGTTTACGTTAGATTTAATAGTTTAGAACACACACTTATACTCGTATGCTCGTTAGGTGATTGATTGCTTGCACAAGACTCGTTTTTGCTATTTGAATTAACTGTTTGTCTGGAAACTTTGCCGAGCAACCTAAGGTGAGTTTCACGGCCCCATTTTACTTATTTTAATCCTGTTGGGGGAGATTAACATGTAAACACTTGAACTGTTAGATATATATCACCTGAATGATAGTGGCACACTTAATATAAAGCCCTCACTTTATAGTTACTGTCAATGTGACATCAGCGGGAACTTATTTAGTAGATCTACTGGGTATGACAACCCCACCCGGGTCAGTCGCTCTGACACGATTGGATATCGAACGGGTGTTATAAACTTCTTAGTCTTAACGAGGCACAATTGAACTTGTCGAGCTTCAGTAACTTGATAGCTAGTTGATCTAGTCAAACGTGCACTGATTTCTTGAAAATAGTCTAGCTAACTATTGATATATTATCTGGATTTTACTGAACCGTTAAACTGTTGAACTGATTAAACCTGTGAACTCACCAACCTTTGTGTTGACACTTTAGCATGTTATATCTCAGGTCCCTAAACTGGATTGTCTGCCACGAGCTAGGATGCACCACTTAAGGATTACTATTACCATGCATGCATCATAGACTTATTTATTTATCAAACTTATTAACTTTTGGTTTGCGCATGTTTTGGCGCTTGAACAATTATTACAACTTTGTCGATTACGCTTCCGCAATTAAAAACGCATTTACTCTGCTTTTACTTTTACATTGCATATAGACTGTTCGTATGGCTAATGTGTTCGATCCTGGTTTGTCACGCTCCCTGCGGCGCGTTGTCGCGCGTGGGATTTTTGGGGGTGTGACAAATATTCAATTCGTATTATCGTTTCTAATGGTGATTCATTCGAATGATAATCCGACTTGTGACAAATCATAGCTCATTTATCTTTAAACGTTTTGGGGTGTAACATGTATCTCTATTTAAAATTGTTTCTCTAAAACGCAAACGCGATTATATGTTGATTAGATATTTTTGGGGGTGTGACAAATATTCAATTCGTATTATCGTTTCTAATGGTGATTCATTCGAATGATAATCCGACTTGTGAGAAATCATAGCTCATTTATCTTTGAACGTTTTGGGGTGTAACATGTATCTCTATTTAAAATTGTTTCTCTAAAACGCAAACGCGATTATATGTTGATTAGATACGTTCTATGTATGTTAAATTTGTGTGGATTATTGTGATTGGTTGTGCTCGATCTCGTTAACTCGTTATCTCGAATCGTACTCATTAACACACCGAGCCGGGGTTACAGTAATAGATCTATTGGTTTGACAGCCCACCCGGTAAATTGAAACGTATTTTCAATGGGTGATTGGAAGCCTAGTTATCTAGGGTTTGATGAACTCACTCATTGCCTCTAACTCATTACTTGTTTGACTATATATATGAAAACATATCGTTATACATATATCGCTGTTGAAATTATACATATATTATTTAAACTTGTGTTTACTCACCAACTACTTTTGTAGTTGACACTTTATTTTATACATGTTGCAGGAACCCGTACTTGAGCTATGTTGTGATCACGCTAGGATTGTTGGACCTAGATTAAAGACTTTAAATCAGTTTGATATGTATTTTGCATATTTAACTTTATTGTACCATATATTTACTTGATTAATGAAAAAATGGCATATTTAAGTATTACAACTTAATTTAGTTGTCATGTGCATCTGAACAATCATTGTGCCCCGACATATTCCGCCGTCGGTTGGGGTATGACATAAAGCCTCTGCATGGGGGCGTTAACAGTCATGTTGCGATTCAATTAGCAATGCGCTTTAGGCTATGTGTAGTGGGTAAAGCTCTTCCCTTGAGCAAATGCATGTGACAACCCAGTCATCAAGAGACTTCATGAGAAAAAAGGGTGTAGTCATAGGAGCATGTCTTAATCATTACCCAATCATTCATTTATTTTAAAAGTAAACAAATAAATAAACATAATTTCATTAAATAAAAACAACAAATTACATAATTCTATAAAATAAAACACAACAAATTACATAATTTTATGCAATAGTTGTAATATATTTCATGCAAATACTTCCAAATGTCTAACTTAATAAACGGTCTTCCGTACAATTGGTCATATTCAATAACAGATTCGTTGATAACACCATCGTCGTGATTGTAGTGCGAATCTCCCAACATCAATATATGTCTTGTGTATATAGCGTCAAACTTTAAAAAAAACGGGACTAATCTAATCTACTTTGCTTTCATCTCATCCACTGTACGGGTTGTGTATATGAGATCATCCTCACACCCCCATATCGTAATCAAACATTAATTCACATATATGCTTTCCTTTAATTAATTTCTTTACACAATCCCAGTAAACTTCCCTTCATCACCGCTAGCCTCCATGATACAAACAATGAACTCGAACTCCCCCTCTTTGGTCCACCAATTTGACATTGTTGGTAGAAAAATAATAAAATGTGAAATATTTGAAAGAGGAGCAGAAGATTAGAGAGAAGTAGAAATAGTTGTGGTGAAAATGTAAAAACAGATTGCTAGTTTTATAGAGAATAAAAAAAAGGTAGCAATAAAATTAGTTTTTAAGCGTTGAGTCAACGGTATTTTTTAAATTCAAACCCTCACTCGACGCCATGGACATAACGCCATCACCCTATTTTGCCCTCATCGCACCCCTGGGGGCGGTGTGTGGTACGCTATGGGGCGCCATGAGGGGCTTAAAACACCCAGTATGGGTAACCTTATGACCTTAAGGTGTGTAGTGCATAAAACCTTATAAAACCCCATCATAATAACACAATTATTATTATTATTTAAAATCCGTCAAAAATAATGCACCAATCAGAAAAGAAAAATAAGTCTCTTTCTAAACCGGACGACTGGATTATATACGCAACGACGATGATAGAACTTAGAAGTTCTGCTGGCGCACGTTAGCCATTCGACGCCCCGTACCGGTTCATGTTAGCAACTGGACCATTCGTAATGCCTAATCACTCCTGTCCACCTGCGCCACCACCTCCTTATCCTGCGCATGACTCCTACATGCCGACGGTTTCCTCTCCTCCCAACCACCGATAACCTATCTATCCATCACATATTCTTCTTCTTCTTCTTCTCCGTAAAATCCACAATCCTAGGGTTTCACACTTTCTGGTTGCCACGTCTTCAAAACGCAACACAATATGGACTCGAATCGCCAGCACATGAATCCGTATACCTACTCCAATCTCTTCAATCTCGAGGTACACACAATTGTTTGTTGCATTCTGTTATTTTCGATTACTGTTCTCTGGATTCTGAAATTTAGGGTTTATGAGATTCTAATTTTGCCTATTATCAAAGAGCTGTGGATTTTTTTACTACTGTTACTTGTTCGGCTTATATATTGTAGTCGTTGATGAACTTTCAACTACCTCAACCAGAAGAAGAGTTTGATTATCATGCCAATAGTAGTCAGGATGAGAGTAGAGGTACGTAGGCACAACTTTAAACCATTTTTTCTCATTATTTTGCCTTTTGATAATTTTCTGGACATTCTGAATTTACACCGAGAATCGAACATGTTGAATTTTGCGTGCTATATTAGAAAATGTTAAAACTATCCATTAATAAATGTACCTATTGAAGGTAATGGTTTCTGGATGAACAGGTGGAGAAGCTGCCCAAACTAATGGAATGATGTCGGAAAAGAAACGGAAACGAGGCGTGTACGGTAGCGATGAAGATCAGGATGGTGGTTACTGTACATACATATCTGAGGAGCGATATAGAGCCATGCTTGGCGAGCATGTGAATAAGTACAAGAAAAGGCACAATAATAGTAGTAATAATTTGAGTACTCCTGTTTCTACATACAATGGTGTGTCTGAAATGAGGAGTAGTTTAGGATCAAAAGACCGTAAAAGAGCGAAGAAGATTGAGACAGGTTCAAATTTTTTAAGTGGTAGTATAACTCAGAAGCAGCAGGGTAACTATGAAATAGATATTTCTCCACATTTTAACATGAATAGGTTCGTCCATCATTTATATGCTCTACTTAAATGTATTGTTATTGAGTTTTCTGTCTTAATGTGCAGGTCATTCTCAGAACCTATTTATTTGGATATTGTAGACAGCATCAGTTACAGGATTCCTCCAACTTATGAAATGCTGGCTACTACATTAAACTTACCTAAAATGTCAGAGATTCGAGTGGATGAGTTTTATCTTAAAGGGACACTTGATTTGGGCTCATTAGCTTCAATGATGTCAGCTGACAAAAAGTTTGGCCCAAGAAACAAAGCAGGGTTGGGCGAGCCTAAACCCCAGTATGAATCTCTTCACGCAAGATTAAAGGCCCAATCCTTAGATAATTCTCCACAGAAGTTCAGTCTTAAAGTCAGTGATATTGCATTGGAATCGTATTCTGTTCCAGAGGGAGCGGCGGGTGGTATTCGGCGTTCTATCATGTCAGATGGTGGAACTCTGCAGGTTCACTATGTGAAGGTGTTGGAGAAAGGTGACACATACGAGGTTTGTATTTTAATATCTTCAAAGTTCAAACTGTCTTTTATGCAGAGGTGGCAGGGTGGGATGGTTGGATAAAGGTTCAAAATTGGTAAGTTTGTGTAAATGTTAATACGGCCAAACAGCTTAAGTTAGATTTCCTGAAAGGCCGAAACGCTTTTTGGCCGAAAGAACAATTTTTTTGTATACCGTTTGGGACTAACATAACCGGAATCAACTCAAACTGCCACCTCTACTTTTATGATACAATAGGATTTTGTTGGCTGCTGTCACTTCTATGCATGCACCTTGAACCGTTTGACATCCAGATCATTGAGCGTAGCTTGCCCAAGAAGCATAAAGTGAATAATGATCCATTTGTGATTGAGAAAGAGGAGGTGGAAAAAATTGGTAAATATTGGGTGAACATGGTCAGAAAAGACATACCAAAACATCATAGGGTTTTTATCAACTTCCATAGAAAGCAACTAACAGACGCCAAGAGATTTGCAGAGAGCTGTCAACGTGAGGTCGGTGCATAAGCTCTTTGAAGATTGTTTAGTTTTGTTAAAGTTATTTTCCTTGTGTACATTATTAAGAGGCTGCTCTCTGATCCAGGTCAAGATGAAGGTGAGCAGATCACTTAAGTTGATGAGGGGTGCTTCAATTCGCACAAGGAAACTGGCAAGGGACATGTTGGTTTTTTGGAAGAGAATAGATAAGGAGATGGTAATCCCTTATATATTTTACTGTTGGATAAAGTTGACAACATTAATATCGCATAAAAAATGATGAATATTATTCATTTAGGCTGAAGTAAGGAGAAAGGAAGAAAAAGAAGCTGCAGAAGCTTTGAAACGTGAACAGGAGCTGCGTGAAGCTAAGAGACAACAGCAGAGGCTTAATTTCTTATTGTCACAAACAGAACTGTACAGTCATTTTATGCAGAACAAGACAGCTTCCCAACCTCAAGGGACTTCGACTGAAGAGGAAAAGAAAGTAGTTGACCAGGAAGCAATTTTGACTTCAGAAGTCAATGTTGAAGATGAAGATCCTGAAGAGGCAGAAATGAAAAAGGAGGCCCTGAAAGCAGCCCAAGATGCAGTTTCTAAACAGAAATTGATTACTAGTGCATTTGATGATGAATGTTTGAAGTTGCGTCAAGCTGTAGGGACGGACGCCCCTGACCAAGATGATTCAATTGCTGGATCAACTGACATTGACTTGTTGCACCCGTAACATTCTTCTTCTTCTTGCTCCAAATGAATATAACTGGGTTGATATAGGTTTTTTAGGCCTTCTTGTTTATCTTTTGGGTTGGTTGGGTGAAACAACCTATCCAAATGGGTTAAAACTTTAATTACAATATGCTCACAAATTTATGGTCGAAACGGGCTGGATCGGGTTGGGTTTTACGCTGACACCTTTTTTGTTGTTTTTCTGAGGTTGATATATGATTAAAGAATTAAATATGATCACAAAAACTATACTTATAAAATAATGATCCATTTTGCCACATCTACCCGGACGTTTGGTCCATTTTTTGATTGACTATTCAAAATTGTTTCAGTTCAACTATGCCTGTGGGGTCGTCAGTACAAACACCCCAGTTATTTAAAGGTACTCTGAAAGAGTATCAGCTTAAAGGTCTCCAGTGGCTGGTGAACTGTTATGAGCAAGGTCTAAACGGTATTTTAGCGGATGAAATGGGACTTGGAAAGACTATCCAAGCAATGGCCTTTTTGGCCCATTTAGCCGAAGTATGTACTCTATTTGAAAATCTTTAATTTCTACTGTTACTCTGTAACTAAATTGAATAATTATAACCTTTATAGGAGAAAAATATTTGGGGCCCGTTTTTAGTTGTTGCACCTGCTTCTGTCTTGAGCAATTGGGTTGATGAAATCAGTAGGTTTTGCCCTGATTTAAAAGCACTTCCTTATTGGGGTGGCATTCAAGAGCGTACAGTACTTAGGAAAAACATAAATCCGAAGCGTCTATATCGTAGGTACACTGTATTGTTTTGATTATAAATGATAACTTCATTTATACGTCTACTATTTTATTTTCTATATTTCAAATGCTGATTATTACACTTTTATTTCACAGGGAGGCTGGCTTTCACATTCTTGTTACCAGCTATCAACTGTTGGTATCAGATGAAAAGTGTTTCCGGCGTGTGAAGTGGCAGTATATGGTATTGGATGAAGCTCAGGCTATTAAAAGTTCAAGCAGGTTAGAAGCTTCACCCTTTTGTTGCCAAAAGGATGAAAATACTCTTACATGTATGTTTCTCATGGTATTTTGTTTGAAACTACCGACAGTATAAGATGGAAGACCCTACTGAGCTTTAATTGTAGAAACCGTTTGCTTCTTACTGGAACTCCAATTCAGAACAACATGGCTGAGTTGTGGGCTCTACTTCATTTTATCATGCCAACCCTATTTGACAGCCATGAGCAGTTCAATGAGTGGTTTTCTAGAGGGTATGATTTTTCATTAAAATTATGTTATTTCTGATAGTGACAATTAAAACTGCATCTCTTATCATGTTATATTTCATCATGTATGACCAGCATTGAAAACCATGCGGAACATGGTGGAACATTAAACGAGCATCAACTTAGTAGATTGGTGAGTAAAACTAATCTTTTCTTACACTTGTTTTTGTATTCATGAAGTGTCTGTACATAATTTTGGGCTTACATTTTCTTCTTTGTATTAAATATGTTACCAGCATGCCATTTTAAAGCCTTTCATGCTGCGGCGTGTTAAGAAAGATGTGGTTTCTGAGTTAACCGGGAAAACTGAAATCACTGTTCATTGCAAATTGAGTTCGAGGCAACAAGCTTTTTATCAAGCTATAAAGAACAAGATATCTCTTGCTGAGTTGTTCGACAATAACCGTGGTCTTAATGAAAAAAAAATTATGAATTTGATGAACATCGTCATTCAATTGAGAAAGGTAATTTTCATATATGCATGATTAACATTTTATCGTCTTTGTTTAATCCGTTTTATATTCTTCTATTATCTTATTTATGGTAGGTTTGTAACCATCCAGAGTTATTTGAGAGAAATGAAGGAAGTTCATATCTGTATTTTGCTGATATTCCAAATCCACTTCTTCCGCCTCCTTTTGGAGAATTAGAGGATATTTACTACTCTGGATATCAAAATCCTATTACATACAAGGTCAGTTTTTTATCGTATCTAGAAAACTCGCTTCAAGAAACCGGTTTTATTTATCTTCAGTTTGTCTTATTTTATGAATCTATAAGTTATATATCCTTAAAAATGCTTCCAGATACCAAAGTTGGTCTACCAGGAAATTACCCATAATTCAGATGTGCTTTCTTTGGGAGTGAAGTATGGTTTTGGCAGAGGGTTATTTGAGAAACGTTTTAACATATTCTCTTCAGAAAACGTGTATCTATCTGCATACAAACAAGAGAAAGATGGAGCTTTTGGATTTACTCGATTGATTGATTTGTCACCGTCTGAGGTGTCATTTCTAGCAAATGGTTCTTTAATCGAGAGATTATTGTTTTCTATCATGACATGGGACCGACAATTTTTAGATGAGCTTGTGGACCTGATGATGAGAACCGAAGACATTCAAAACAATGATATTGAATTCAAGAATCTTGGGACTGAGAAAGTAAGAGCAGTCACAAGAATGCTACTATTGCCAACTAAGTCAAAGTCAAATGCTCCATTGGGCAACTTGGTCTTACCACATCAGGATAGACTTGCATCCAATGTTCGACTTCTTCATTCAGCCTTCTCTTTTATTCCAAAAACAAGAGCGCCGCCAGTACGTTTTTCCTAATGATTTTTTAATATCATTTTATGTAAACATGTGATTATACTTTTGTCATGTTTCCTTTGGTAGGTTAATGTGCACTGTTCAGATAGAAACTTTACATACAAAAAAGTTGATGAATTGCATCACCCATGGATTAAGAGGTTGTTAGTTGGCTTTGCGCGAACCTCTGAATGTAACGGGCCCAGAAAGCCCAATGGCCCGCCTCACCATTTAATACAAGAGATTGATAAAGAACTACCTGTTTCACAACCTGCTCTTCAACTCACTCACAAGATCTTCGGGTCATGCCCACCAATGCAGAGTTTTGATCCTGCAAAAATGCTCACCGTATGAACATACTTATCTTCCATTATTTCTTGTGCAATATGGATTATTTTCCTTTTTAATTTGATTTGTGATGATTTATAGGACTCGGGAAAGCTTCAAACATTAGATATACTATTGAAGCGTTTACGTGCTGGAAATCATCGTGTTCTTTTGTTTGCACAGATGACCAAGATGTTGAATATTATTGAGGTACCGGAAGCTACTTACAAACTTTATTTATTATGTTTTATCTTTTCTATGAGATGATGAATTTATGATTATTACTATTACAACTGCTTACAGGATTATATGAATTATAGAAAATATAGATACTTAAGGCTTGACGGGTCATCCACCATTATGGACCGCAGGGACATGGTCAAAGATTTCCAGCATCGGTGAGAATATTATAATATATTACATCACCACTGCTTAATACAATCTTCAATACTAACTTGTGTCCTTTCTACAATATGTACTTCTGGACTTGGGAGTGGTTTTTCTAAACTTGTTAAACATCTTTTCAAAACATATCCATCTCACGTATTTTTTTTTTTAAATTTTATTTCAGGAGTGATATTTTTGTGTTTTTATTGAGTACAAGAGCTGGTGGGCTTGGGATCAATTTGACGGCTGCCGACACCGTCATATTCTATGAAAGTGATTGGAATCCTACATTGGATTTACAAGCGATGGACAGAGCTCATCGGTTGGGTCAGACTAAAGATGTTAGTTTTCTCTCAACTAGAAACATCTATATATTATTTTACATCATATCTAAATGATGTTGGTGAAACCTTAAATGAATCAAACATGTTTTTCTCGTGATGTAGGTTGTAGTTTATCGGTTAATTTGTAAAGAGACAGTTGAAGAGAAGATCTTACAGAGGGCTAGCCAGAAAAGTACAGTTCAGCAACTTGTAATGACAGGTGGACATGTACAGGGTGACTTGTTAGCTCCTGAGGATGTTGTTTCTCTGTTGATTGATGACGCACAACTGGAGCAGAAACTAAAGGAAATCCCCGCACAGGTTTGATTTCTCGACTTCATTATATTTTATGTTTTAAATATTTATTCATTTATGTTCAAATGCAGGCTAAAGATAGACAAAGGAAGAAGGGGTCATCAACAAAAGGTATCAGGATAGATGAAGAAGGAGATGCTTGCTTTGAAGATGTTGCTAAATTCGAACCGCCAGTTGACGACGACAACCCGTTTCCCAATCCTGATAAAACCCCACCTCTCGATAAAAAGGTATGGATCCTTTGACTTGTTATCCAACCCGTCCGTTTCGGTTTCAACACCTCTAGTTTTATCATGCAAGTCGTTTTGTAACAACCGACAATTGCAGAGAAAAGGTGCTGCAAACCCAAGGCCATCAAATGGCTCAAAGAAACTGGACTCTCTGGCAGCAGCAAGTTCTGAACCTAAAAGACCAAAGAGACCAACAAAGAGTGTGAATGAGAATCTTGAACCAGCATTTACAGCTTCACAGGATCCGGCCCAAAACCTGCATGTGGGCTGAGCCCACTACTGTTTTTATGGCCCGGGATGCTACTGCTACTGCTACTGCTACTGCTAATGCTAGGTATAATAACAACATCTAACATTATTGTTTTAGTCTTTTAGAGTCAACCAAGAGAATTCTATCGATGAAGGGCTGTAGTGCGAGGATAGATGGTAGCAGATCACATTCACAAGGTGTATTATAGTGTATGTATGTAACAGTAAGTTTAGTTTGTTATTTTAGTAGTTGTATACTTGTTTGTGGCCAGTTTTTGAAGCCTTGTGCCACTCAGAAAAGCAAGTGCGGTTTAACAACTGTTTTTCGACCCGTTTTTAAGTAGAAAACCACTAGAACCGTGGTAAATAGAAATATTTGTACATAGTATCTTGTAGGAATGACACCATATTATCCTCATTCCGTCTCTGGCTTCTGAATTCTTGGGTCTTCTTTAACCCGTTCTTAAGATTCAGTTTTCTAACGTGGTAACGTTCTCATGTTTGTTTTAACTTTTGTGGGCAATTTATGTTACATGTTATATAGTTAGGGGCCAGTTGATTAACATTTTCATAGTTAAGGTTTGATATTGTATAATGTAATAACAATCAGAAGGCTCGATATATCCTTTTGGTGATGAGATTTAGTTTATGCAATGAAATACAAAGTTTGATCTCTTCTCTCTACAATCTTCTATCTTCAATTTTGGTTGCATCAATTTATGGTTTAAGAAGAAACATGCTCGTATATTATGGCGGCACTACGAAATCCTTATGGAAGACAATTCATTTGTATAATGAATAACAAATACAACAAAAGTTAAAGACCTTTAAATTATTGTTTCCTCTTTCACTTTCAAATAAAAGTCCTAGTAAGAGGCGTACAAAATCAGACTTTGGACCTGTCTGAACTCTGAAATGGTTTGAGACAGCTTGGGACCGGATCCGCGGAAACCGGTTTATAACAGACAGCCGGGTATGGTCGAAGTTGGTTTTAGTTGAGATTGGATCATTCCATTTTCTGACAGATAGTCATAAACTGATTTGAAATCAACTGACCTATTCGGTTAGAAACCTTTATTTGATAAATGGGTAGTTTGTTAATGTGAGTAGCAACCTTGACTGAGTTCGCTAGTAATCTAGCATGAGTAGCAAAGTTGTCAAACTTTGCTACAGAGATCATGCGGTATACTCCGCCAAAACCCCTCCGTGGGTCTAAATGGCGCCAACTCACGGCGTGCACACCACCCGAACCTCAATTACTTGGTTGTGCGGCTTTTCCCCATGAGATTTCTAGCAGCGTGAAAGAGGACAGGATCAATGGGATATCCAATCAATTGTTGTTGCCTATTATTTAACAAATTAATCAAAAGTTTTATTTTAACAATAAAATAATACCAACTCACATCACACAACTCAAACAACCATACACCTCCTATCAAACTCATACAGGTGAATCGAGTCACTACCTACTTGGCAAACTCACACAACCAAACCCACACAGGTATACCTCATGACCTGACAATAGCAAACCTGACTAAGTTCGTTGACATGAGTAGCAAAGTTGTCACAGACTTTGCTACTTACAGTAGCAAACTTCCAGATTTTGCTACTAGCGATAACAAACTTTCAGACTTCGCTACTTGCATTAGCAAACTTGCGTACTTTGTTGCGGACAATAGCAAACTCAAAGTTTGCTACTTTGATCAACAAAGTTGTCAATGTTCCATAAAATATTCGCAGCCTTCTTTCCTCACCCGTGAGAAAGTATGATGAACTTTAATTAGACATTAAATAAACTTGATTACTATTAGGTAGTGCTGATAAAATGTGTCGTATTCTACTAAATGCGCGTCATGCATGACACAATAAACACAAGAATATTGGGTTCAAAAGGTTTTCACTAAACTAAATTTGTCACTTAAAACACTAACATCGATACGTTTAATAAAAGAGTTACATGACACAATCAATTTAAACGGTTAAAAGAATAACATGACTAAATAAAAGTAATGATTATAAAAACATACTTAAAACAAAACTTAAAAGAAATATCACGTTGGAACATATTTATAATTTTTTTTTTCATAAATCGTTAACCCTGCTTCAACAAATGCATAAACTTATATATTCATATTTTTAACTATTTAAACATTATTAAATTATATAGTTTTAATAAACAATGAATAAACGTGTCATGTTAACATGTTAACCCATTTAACGTGATTAGTTAAACATGCCATTCGTGTTATAAACGGCAGGTTAAACCTAGACAAAGGATTTTAATCGTGTAACCTATTAATCAAGTCGTGTAAATTGGATAAACATAATAACTCAAATTCTCCACAGTTAGGTGAAATATGTATTCACATGCATATTAGTGTGTTTAGATTGTATTTTTTTCAAGGTTATTCTACATCATACTTGATTTGACACTCTACAGTTACAAAAAAAAGGAAAATCTAAACCCACAAAATCAACCTGCAACCCTTATCTTGAGAAAAGGGATGCCCAAACTATTCATGCAACTTAAAACACCTTCAGCCTTCATAACCAAGCCTGCTGCCCTATACAAATACACAGCTGCACTCATGATAAACCGGTCCGATTTCGCACCTCCCCTAGCGCTAATCCTTTCGAACAAAGACACGCCCTTTTCCACATGACCATAGTCCAGATAAAACCTAAGCATGGTTTGATAACACCCAACATCTGGAGTCAATCCAGCTCCGATTAGTAGCTCGTAAACCCTCTCCGTTTCCTCCAACAGACCTGTTTTTGCATATGCCGAGAGTAAAATGTTGTAATGAGCGCAAGTCGGGGGTATCCCTTCTTGTTTCTTCATCGAACTAATGGCTTCCTCCGCTTCCTTGTACTTCTCACCCGCTGCATATGCTCGAATAAGCGCAAGATAGGTGTAAGAGTCGGGTGGCGAACTATTCCTTTGCATTTCGTTAAAAAGTTGAGCCGCTTCTTTGTGCAATCCCTTATTAGCATATGCATTCATCATAATATTGTAGCTCACCTGTAAATATACATTCCAACATACATATCAAAGTAAGTTTTTGTCTCAGAAATTACTATCCTAGGGTCCCAAATTATTATTTTTATTGTTATCATTATCGGTAAATAAATTGCTGCGCTAAACAAATATACTTTCTGGTCTCAAAGATATTCCTTTATCGAGATTTTACAGTACTTCGATAAATATCCTAAAAAAGTCACCCAAACTTCACTTCTCAACACCCTAAATCACCAACTTTTTCAGATACAGTATCTTTTGTTTGGTTTGTTACATTAATAACCAACTTATTAATCCTCGGTCCGCTTTGATTATATCAACAGTTCAATAATAATACACATGCATACTTATTGGCACCTCTAAATGACTAAATCATAGCTTAATCATGGCCTAAACTAAATAGATTACATCCATATCTGATCTTCCATGCATCTAGCTGAAACACAATTGTGCTCTCTAAAGTTTATTAAATATCAACACCTTAAATGCTCAAATATTATACGAGATCAAACATGAAAAAGATAGCAATTTTGTATCAACGTTTTTTAGAAGTAGGGTAATACTGGGGTGCATACCTGCCCAGGTTTTATTCCTTCTTCCTGCATCTGGTTAAACAAGATCGATGCTTCATCGATTTTACCTACAAAAGGCCAAGTAATTAGAAACCTTGAGAGATGTATGCCAATAAGAAATACCATTTACTCATTTAGACTCTACCATATAATATATCCATAGACATAAAACTGAGGCGTTTTGAAGAAACTCATGCACTGATACTAAAAAGTCATCAAGTTAAACTAGAGTCTATCGAGAAAGACATCAATATTTCAAAATGCTTACTTTATACTTTTATTATTACTTTTTCTCTCTCTTTCACTCACAACCATAATTAAATAATATTTTTTTCACCTTTATCATTACCTTTTCTCTCTCTTTCAATCCTCAAACTTTAGCAAATCACCAATTTTTTTGTCAAATATGCAAATTTGCTAAACTTTTTCTCTCTCCTCTACTCACAACCACTTACGACCAAACCTCAAATTTTACAGATTTACACTCACATATTTTTTTAGAGAACCTGCCGTGAATGCTCTTAGGGTCTCATTTGAGATCCTAATAGCCAAAATCTAGTCACCAATGTGTTGTCCTACTCCAGTTAATAGGAAGAACGAAGGAGTGTATTTATTACCAGCCTTCCCAACGTAAAATATCAAATTTGTGTATGCTTTCTCATCCAAAGCCACACCCTTTATTCGAGCAGTATTCAACATCTCGATAGCTTTATCAAGATTCCGATTACGCCCATGCACACTGCATATATCAACAGGTTTATCATAAGAAACAAGAAGTGAACTCTTTTTTTTTCTTGTCAAACACTTTGAAACAATATCCGAGTTCTTACGTAATCATGGTGTTGAATGTTTGAATCGATGGAGCAACACCGTTTGTAAGCATTCTCTCATATATGTTTACCGCAAAATTCAACCTACCTGCACCATTCAAACGATGGTCTGCACGTATTCTTTCGAAATTAAAAAAAGTAAAAAGGGACTAAAGAAAAGGTAACGAACCTGCATCTAGCATTGCCTTTATGAAACTATTGTATGCCACTGTATCAAGCTCCATGTTCTTATAGAAACAATTTTTTATGACATTCCCTGCATCCCTATGCTTTCCTAAAAAGTGAATAATAACAATAATAATAACAAGATTAGAAAACTAAGTCTCCTTAACATTTATGCTAGTAACAGATCACACTTCTTACCATGATTACTCAATGCATAAACCAGCATGCTGATTGCAACAGCACCAACATCATGGCCTTTCTTATCTTCCTCTATGTAGAACATATATGCCTCATCCACTTTGTCGGATTTGGCAAATACATCAATCATACAACTGTACAACTGCTTTTGTTCTGAAGAACCATCCGCCACTGCTTCAAATGCTTTTTTCGCTAGCTCCACATGATTTTGCTTTCCATATAAATATATCATAGATGATAAAGTTGAAATCTCTAGTTTGCAACCCAGCTTCAGTAATAGGTCAAATAGAGATTCTGCTCGGGATGTCAAACCTACAACAAGAAAGTCAGACACAAAATTTTGGATCCCAAAACAAAAGCAGGCACAAACATCCTGAATTGAAACTATTAACTAATATACCTTCTTTCATGAAATTGACAACCAGTTGATTGGCTACTAACAAGCCATTAGAAGTGTTCAACAACAATTTGAGTGTTTTTTCCATCTTATTTGCAGTTTCGGGTGCCATATGCAGAGTTATCAGCAGCTCAAACGCCAAGGGATCCGCAGCAGCTTCTTTAAGTCGTGTAAAATCTCCATGTATACCCATCAAAATCGTTTGAATGAAGTTATCATCTTCTTCAAATAATCCGTTTCTGCTAAGCTCGTGTATTGTTCGCTCAGCATCACTTGACATATTTTCCTTGCAATATACCTTCATGACCATCTTAAGAAGCACCTTATCAAATTTCACTTTATTTTCTCGAATCTGGATAATCAACTCTTTTGCCTTTTCGGTAAGTTCTAGTTTCATATACAAAGTGAGCAAGTCTGTGCAAGAAGAACAATCGGGAAAACCGGTCTCTGAAAGAGCTTGAAACGTAAGTTCGGCAGCTTGTGTATCCTCCTTCATTACATAGCATCGCAACAAAACATTATATGCATACCTTGAAAAACTTAAACTTTTGGACTTCATTTCTTTCATTACATCTAGTGCCTTTTCACAATTTCCTGCACTCAAATGGACTTGTGCCATTGATATATATGTTTTATCATCACTTAATAAACCCAACCTATCAATCTCTTCAAATGTTGCCATGGCATCCTCATATAGACCAAGCTTACCATATATCCTAATAAGCAAACCATATATGACTTGGTCCACCACAACTTTATACCTTTCCATTTCTGAAAATAGAGATAAAGCTTGAGAATAGTTTCCGTTTCGATAGTAGAGGGATAAAAGTGAAGCACACGTGAAGTTACTCGGAACTATTCTCTGTTCTCTCATCTCTTGATAGAGTTTTATTGCTTCATCTTGGATACCCTTTTTACAACTTACTGTAATAAGATGGTTATAAGTAACCTCCTCTGGTACAAGTCCCATACTCTTCATCTCCTCAAAAGTCTTGAAAGCTTCATCGGTAAGACCGCTTTTCACCAATGAACTGATAACAACTGTATATGTGAAATGGTTTGGAACCACACCACTTACAACCATGTGTCTCCAAATCTCTATGACGTTTTGGTGAAACGATTTCTTCTGCAAAGAGGATAGCATGAAATTGTAAACGGAAACCGAGAGCATGATACCACGTTGTTGTACGGCAGAGTAAAACGACAACATAGCCTTGTGGCGACCCCATTTTGCGTATGCACATAGCATAGTTCCACAAGCAACCTCATCCGGCTCACACCCGGCTTCAAGCATTTCCAAGAATGTCTCTTCCGCAAGCTTGATTTTTCCGGTTTGTCCATAGGTTCGAAGCATGAGCGTATAGACGATAACACTGGGCCGGTAACTAAACTGTTTTAACCATAAATCTAACATTACACCAAAT
The DNA here is from genome assembly GCA_039602395.1 of Deinandra increscens subsp. villosa. Taxonomy (NCBI): domain Eukaryota; kingdom Viridiplantae; phylum Streptophyta; class Magnoliopsida; order Asterales; family Asteraceae; genus Deinandra; species Deinandra increscens. The sequence goes on from JBCNJP010000016.1 coordinate 6,463,523, forward strand.
TAATGCAAGAGCATACACATAAGTTCAGTAAAGTGAGAACTGAGATATTTACAACATATTAAACCTCCAACAGAATGTTTTCAGCTAAATTATAATGGCAAATTGGATTTAAATAATCCCAAGTTTCATCAACTGGCCGGCATTAATCCCAACTAACGAAATGTTTACTATCGAGCCCAATTTTAACCTATTTTTCTACAACGATCCCTGACTAACAAAAACTTAACGGTGTTAGTCTTTATAAAACTTGAGATTATTACCGGCCAATTGATGTTACTTGGGAAAATAGGTCAAAAGTTGGGCTCGGTAGTAAGCATTTCATTACATGGGATGAATGTTGGCCAATTGATAAAACTTGGGATTATTTAAATCCAATTTGCCAATTATAATTTAAATGAATAAAGCAAGTAAGAGTAGTCACCTGTAATTTCATCCAGGCAAAGAAGTCTCTGGCTTGCCTCCAATTCCTTTGCTCTTTCAACACAGTACACATCTCTCTAAAAGTGAGCTTAGTAACAAAAGAAGCCATGACTTTCCTCATGTCATAAGACCCGTCGGGCAAACCCGAAAGACTCCGCACCCGTTGAATTGCCGCCACTACATGCCTACCATACAAGTGCCCGTTCCTATCATCCTCCAAGTATTGTATCATCTGCTCAGGTGACCTCTTGATCCACCTGGGTGTCAAGGCCTGTGAGCCCTGGTTGCGCCTTAAGGCGCTTAAATAAAGGGCTTTTGCTTTGATAATGCGACGGGCATTGTCGTCTGAAAGAGGATTCTTTGGGTGCTTTGATTTGGGTTTAGGTTTGTTTCCATCGCTCAGAGACCATGGGTCCGGTGAAACCGAACAGGAGATTATGTTTATGGTGGAGGAGGAACTAAGCTGAAGAGGATAAGGATACTTCGAAGACTGACAGTTCAATGGGGTTGTGTTTAGGAACGAAGATTTCAGACCTTCCATAGATGTCCAAAAGCGTCACAGCCTCATCACTATGTATACAAGATAACGACTTTACGGTTTACATCTTACAATCTCAAGTATTAATTAAGTAATATAGTGAGTTGTTCAATAAAAACTTATAAAATGCAACCTTCAAATGAGAGCCTAAAACCAAAATAGTAACAGCATAATGATCAATAACTAATGTTTATAAAACATAAGCTGCATATTTCGAAATCGTCCAAGACTTCATTCGAGTACTTTTCTCATATCTACAAAATGTCCGTCATGTGAAACACAAAGCCAACATATATAACAGGAAGCAACATATGAAACAGAAAGTCAGTAACCCAAAATTTAAAGATTGCATCTTAGATGTAGCCTTTTATGTGGTAGAAACTATAATAGTTAAGCTTACCACTTCTATTCTAAAGATTGCAATAAGATTATATCAAGAGCAATATAACAACTTTGATACTATCATACAAAGTTTAACTGTCAAACACCACTTTTACCAACAATATAACTGTAAACTAACACTTTAGCTACTAAGATACAATTTAAGAACTTTGATTCTGAATTTTGTAACTAAAAGTGGAAAATTAAGACAGTTGAAGAACATTAAGCAAGCAAACCTAAAACAAACACTTTGTAGAAGAGGAGTTATAACTTACGAGATGGACCGATTACCGGTCGGAGGAGTGTGGTATCCGGTCTCCGGCCGCCGGTTCACTGTCACCGGTCGGAATCTCGGATTTGGAGCGGCTGGTTTCACAGAATCAGAATGCAATTTCTTCTTGAGAGACTGTGACCTGAGGGACGATAACAGATAACTCACGATTTTTTTCTTGGGTGATTCGGGTCGGGTCTTTCACTTTTTCGGGTCAAACCGATTTGACTATTGGGTTTGGGTTACAAATCGTCAAATCGCACCCTTGTGAGTATATTAGCTTATATTTTTGGATTTGGGCCTAGAGATATTGACCCAAAATAATATAGTTTTTGGTTAGAACAAATTGTTTGGTTTTAATGACAAACAAATGTCTTCAAAACGTCCTCTGAATTTGTTTTTGTTCCTCAAAAATGTTTTTATGGTCGTCCGAACATAGAGCATAATTAAACGAGTTTAGAGTATGGTTGTACAAGCCTAGAGTATGATCATTCGAGCCAAGATTTTTTGGTTTTAAATTTCAAAGTTTATATTAACATAAAATTTTTTAATTATATTTCTTTTTTGTATTACTTTAAAAATATAATGTTTACGTGCTTATTTTTATCTACTTGACAGGACATGTTTAGATACAATTAATAGCTTGAGGACGAAAACTATAAAGAAATCAAAGTATGGAAAATAGAGAGATTTGAAGAATTTGAAGCGTCGGAGTCGGTATGGTTATGGAAATCTCATGTTAGATTAAGATTTTTACTTTTATTATTATTTAATTATTTAGAAATATAACTATGTTTAGTCATGTTATAAAATGTTAGACGAGGTAAAACTAATTTAGACATAAATTTAATTGTGTTATTTATGTGTCGATTTGTTTAAAAAATATAATGTGTTTAACTAAAACCCGAAGCTGTTTAACTTTGTGTCGTCTCGTGTTGTGTTAACTGGTCGGAATGTGTCTAGTTTTTATTAAATAGCATATAAAAGAGAGAATAAAGTGTGATACGATGATAATATGACATATAAATATAAATAACTAGTGTCATGGTCTTAATTTGGTCATATATAAATGTTGGACACCAATAGTTTGGAAAAATTTTCCAAACTCTGGAGTTCATGTTGGTTCATTTTGAGAAGCTTGGAGACGTTTTTAGAGTGAATACGGAAAAAAATTGAAAATGATATGGGGTGAAATCGTTGAAAAAATGGTGTAGAAAGTGGTTGTATTTATAACTGTAATAAATGAAATATTATATTTTTTTATAAAAAAAATAGTCGTATTAAGGATGGTTGCCCACCATCAACGGTCAAAGTTGGGAGGAGAGGTGTGCAGTGGAGGGGAGTCACATGAGGGAGAAAAATGAAAGAAAAATTGAGGACCCATCGCCTCCATTTTGATGTTTCCATGCGGCATAGCTCACTACGTCACCAAACTGCACCACGTGGCTATACCACTACAATTACCCTTACGATAGAGGATTGAAGATCATCATGCCACAAAACTCTTTACATCATAAAATTAAGAAAAAATAAAAGAAATTGATCTCCATGATAATTGCGGGGATTGTTTGGTGATTACCGAAATTAAGAGACAAAAAAGTATGCAAAGATAGTAGAGCTCTTGGGAATAGTAGAAGTCAAGTCAACAACGTTCTTACGGCTAAACTATCATGTGAAGGAGAAACATCTTGACTGACAAAGTGGACCTCTTGAGTCTCTTATTTCTTGTAAAATATAATTTTGTTTCAATATGCTAGTCTCTTGCTAGTCGTTATTCATGAATCACTCATTTCTCTGTTCAAAAAAATCTATAATTAAAAAAAATTAAAATAACTAGAACACCAAATAATTTAAAATTAATACAAGTAATAAAAGATTTAAATTTGGTTATAAAGTGATTATATTTTAACTAAAAAATTAAACGTTCAAATCTTATAAAAAAACGATGTAAACCGTTAAAAAATGTGATGATGATTTTAGTGTTAAAAAGGAAAAGCAAAACGTCCATATAAAGATCTTATATCTTTTTAAATCATTGGTTGCAAAACACAAGTGGACAATTGTTTGAAGGGGCCAATAGGGACATCTCACACTTGTAAACCTCTTAAACGATTCCTTCTATTCTACCAAAGGTTATACGTTACCTCCTACCATCACTTTTGCCCAAAACAATAATGTGGTTCTGTCTACTTTTTAGTAACAGATGTCACTTTCGCCATATGAGTTTATGATCAGAATGTTTAGTTAAAAAGATAACGACTCATAAAGTTAAACACCACAAAACACAAATTAAGTATGTTTATAATGCAAACAACGTTTAGCATCGCTTTGTTTATAAGAAAATAATTGCTTATTCAGTTATTTTTTGTTACATAATGACATCTTTGAATTAATTTTGTTTGTTTATTCTATACGGGAATTTTTGAAAATCTTTTAAACCAACTTGTCAAAAAGATTTAAATGATTAATGATTATTAAGTTGTCGGTCGAATCAGTTTAGATCCTACGCGATCAGACTAATTGTAAGAAAGGAAGAATGAAAGTGTTCTGTTATTGAACAAAATTAAAGCAGTACGTAAATAGTAAAACCAACATGTTTTGGGTACTTGATCACGGTGAATGACGGAAAGAACATGTCCTTAAGGATTTTACGCCCCTTAGAATGTTGTAAGGCGTGCGCAAACTCCCAGGATTTAATGCAGTTTTGGAATCCCAACAGCAATGGAATTCGAAAATAACACGAAGATGGTGAACAGAAACAAGAGAATTCGCAAAGAGGATAGACTGGAATTCGATGTGTAGTATTTATAGCAAAAAGATTAACCAACTTTGAGGAATATCGTAAAATCAAACTTAAAAAATAAGCGAAGTGCAAAGAGCACCTAATAACCGCCCATTCACAAAACTCATGTCTCGCCTCGGCACGTATATGGGCTTAGTCATTTTCTTTAACCCCCCACAACTTGTTAAAAAGATTTAAATGATTAATGATTACCAAGTTGTCGGTCGAATCAGTTTAGATCCTATGCGATCAGACTAATTGTAAGAAAGGAAGAAGGAGAGTGTTCTGTTATTGGACAAAATTAAAGCAGTACGTAAATAGTAAAACCAACATGTTTTGGGTACTTGATCACGGTGAATGACTGCACAGAAAGAACCTGTCCTTAAGGATTTTACTCCCCTTAGAATGTTGTAAGCCGTTGCGCAAACTCCCAGGGTTTAATGCAGTTTTGGAATCCTAACAGCAATGAAATTCGAAAATAACACGAAGATGGTGAACAGAAACAAGAGAATTCGCAAAGTGGAGAGACTGGAATTCGATGTGTGGTATTTATAGCAAAAAGATTAACCAACTTTGAGGGATATCGCAAAATCGAACTTATAGCCTCCTCGCAGTTAGTTAGTTTTGGACCAACTCTATCTGAAACCAATTATCTGTATAAAGTTAGTTACGAATCAACATTATCCGTACACTAACCACCTAGCAAAAAAAAGCGAAGTGCAAGAAGCACCTAATACATGCCCATTCACAAAATCATTGTCTCGCCTCGTCACATGTGTGGCTTAGTCATTTTCCTTAACTCCCACAACTCTTTTGAGATTGAAATGAGCTAAGGCATATAAACCGATCCCAAGTTTCTTCCCCCACCAATGTGAGATAGACAATACATGTCAACTTGAACATTTATAAATTCCAACATTTATAATTTCCCAACAGGAAATTCGTCAGAAACCTGTCACAATAACACGATTTTCAAAAGGAAAAAAAACATGTTTTTTCATAAATATTTTGAAAATCTACCTTCTAAAATTTTGAGAGAAACCCGTCCCTAATCCGATTGAAATTTGTTTATATAACCCTGATAACCATCTATTTTTATTTTGTTCATTTTCCTGAATTGTGTTCCTCGATAATTATCAAACATGCACATACATCACAAGAAATGGTGTTAACGGGTTAGATGGAATTGGTGGCCTTAATAAGAAATTAAATTTAAATAACACAACATTAAGTTTGTCATCTTGCTCTACATGAAATCTTTCGTTGACCTGCTAGTGGATTAAAACAAAGCTTAGAATCGAAGTAATTGGTGGGTCGGATTCCTCAACACTTAATACGTGAATGCGGACCCATACGAGGATTGGACATATCTTGTGTGCATGTTTGTCCCATGTGCACACATCTATGTGTTAAAGAGTACATTTTATTCGTAAATATGATCCTTGATTATTAATGAATATTACATCGATATATATACAAAGATATTACGCCTAGCCCCCTATACAATCAAGTAAATAATAATAATACATCAATACATAAATACATGCCCCGCAGTTCGAGCGGTAGGAACCCGAACGCTCAAACTGTCCCAAAAACTCTGGAACAGTGGACGTGGGAGACCCTTTGTGAAAATATCGGCATATTGATAGGCATACGGGACATGTAAAACGCGTATCTGACCAACGCGAACCTTTTCTCGGACGAAGTGTCGAAGTATTGGGGGAGGTGGTCGTTGATTCAACACTCGCCGGCGATTTAGGAGAAGATGACGCCAATTGGTTGAAGGCAGGAGGTCGACGTTAGGGTAGGGGTGACGGCAGAGATTAGAGAGAAAAATCAGGTTAAAGTTTTTTTAGGCTGTGATACCATATTCGTAAATATGATCCTTGATTATTAATGAATATTACATTGGTATATATATACAAAGATACTACGCCTAGCCCCTATACAATCAAGTAAATAATAATAATACATCAATACATAAATACATGCTAATACATTTCTCGTCTTGATATGTAACAACGAGGAATGTAATGAATTTATTTGTAAGCGGTTGTTCAAGCTTGTCGGTCTAACGATAAATCACTCGAAGTTAAAGTGTTTGTCTATTGTGAGCAATCACTAGTTGAGGGAGTAATTTTCATGATCCGCATGCTAAACTATGACATGAAGTTAGTTGGTGTTTTATGAATTTTCTTAATATCACACCTCCAAAATCCAAATATAATATAACTAGTTTTTTAAACATGTGTGTTACACGGGTTAATTCAAAATTTTGTGGTGATGTCAAATCACAAATGTCCTTTTTTATTAATTAAACTATGATCAAACTTTTTGTTTATTATATAGTATAGATAGATATAGATAAATGTAACTTAATAAACTATATTATATATTAAATTAAGTAATTAAATAATTGGTTATTAAATAATTTAGAAGACAATAAATAAATAGTGGATATATATCCAAAAATAGAAGATCCGCTTGTAAATGACTATTTGCGAGAAATATTGTTGAGGATGAATGTGGCTCTTGAGCTATTAAGTCCATCATTTGAGCCACAAGTATAGTGTTAGGGTATTTGTTGGAATTTGTAGTTTTGGAATATGATAAAAACTTAGGAGCCGTTTGGTTCTTGGAATGTAATGAAATTAATTGCAAAGTTTTCTTTTTAAAATTGTGCTTAATTGAGTTATGGCAAATTTAAATTTGAATTAATTACTTTAATCAATGAAATTTGAAGTCATGTAATTTCCTACATTAAAGTGATTGATTTCTAAGAAATATTGAAATGGTATCAAATTCCATTGATTAAAAGATTTCATTATATTTTAAGTTATTTCAAATTCCTCTGTTAACCAACTAACCACAACTTTAAAAGAAAACTTTTGCAACTTCAATTTCATTACATTTAACTAGGGCTGTAAACGAGCCGAGCCGAGCCAGGGTAAGCTCGGGCTCGGCTCGTTTAGAAACTGAGCCGAGCCGAGCCAGCTCGTTTATTTTAACGAGGAGCTCAAGCTCGGCTCGTTAAAAGTCGAGCCGAGCCGAGCCGGCTCGTCGAGCCAGCTAGTTTATTTTTTTAAATTTATATTATTTACACATATTGATATATAACATGACTAAAACAATTTTTGACATACTCGTAATGGAAATTTTAAAATTCGATGTTTATTTTTTTATTTTTCAATAAAAAAATATTTCTTACTGAAAAGTATCATATCAGTTTTATATCTTATTTTAATTTAATATTTTATTAAGTAAAATACTATAGGAAACTTAGTAATTAACTAAAAAATTATATTATAAATAATAAACTCATAATTTTCGGTTATATATATGTATATATAATAAAAATTGAGCTTAAATTTAAACGAGCCAAGCGAGCGAACCAACGAGCTAACTAACGAGCGAGCCACGAGCCAAGCTGACCTTGGCTCGGGCTCGGCTCGTTTAGAAACCGAGCCGAGCTAGCTCGGCTCGTTTATAATCGAGCTGATTTTCGAACGAGCTAATTTCGAGTTTTTTTCGAACGAGCCACGAGTTTTTTGAACAGCCCTACATTTAACTAATCAAACGTCCTCTTAGAATCAATGCAATCAGGATTCTTCAACATTTAATGCGGGAATACATGCATTTACTAGGAGTTAACATACATTATATTATATTATATTGTATTGTATAATACGGAAATGTAATGTAAATCAGTGGTACGATCGTACGAGCTTATTGGTCTAATGATGAAATCACTCAAAATTAAGGTGTTTGTCATGTTGCTATTTATGGCTTTGCTAATGTTAAAACACACAACCGAATACGGGGTGTCATTAAGCTTGTTTAAATGGTTGCTAACTAACGAGTTCATAGCTCAATGTTATTTAGGGGGATTTAAACTATAAGGTTTTGGGTTCAAAACCGGGTGTAAACAAAAATACTCTTGGACTAAAAACAGAGGTTTTCCCGGAAATAACCCGGTTTCTCTGAAAGTGAAGATAGATATATAAAGAGTGGTTATATATAAACCATCATATTTTGTTAAAAACACCCACTTTTTAAGGTCGTTTCATTTGAAACGGCCGTTTTAAATGAAACGGTCCCAAAACGATCTAAACGGAATGACGTGTCGCGACGACGAAACCTTAAAATTCAGGGGGTCCCCCTTTTTTGAACGACCGTTTTGGAAGAAACAATCTCAAAACGATCGTTTTTCTTGAAACGATCGTGAGGATTTGATTTTTTTAGTAAAGGAAGGGGTGTCTATAGCCAGACCCTTATATAAAGAGGTAATGCTGCTGAACCAAAACTTATTCAAAAATGGGGGAAAAAGTGGTTGCTAAATTAAATTATAATAATTAATGAAATAAATATTAGTAAATAAAATAATATTTAATTAGAAAAAATTAAAAGTATATATAAAACAGCTCACCTACGGATTTCAAAAAGGCTCCCACTAACTGGACACCTTAAAAGCCTATTTTAACACCTCAATATGGGGCGTATTGGCCAATACGTCCCCTTTTGAATAGTGACAAACGAATTATGTCATTCTCCGTACTGACGGTACATCAATGAGGGGCGTATATGCCAATACGCATTTATATTCGGCCTCTTTTTTAACCAAATTTTTTCTACCCGGTGTATGAAGATAATTTTTTCTTACTCCCTATTGCGGACGTATTGGCCGATAAATAAAGATATATTAAATATAATAGCATTTATATTAAGTTAAGTATAACTTTTTTTAAAAATAATAATTACTAAAGATATAAAAAATAATAGCATTTATATTGAGTTATATATAATTAAAAAAAATTATATTTATAAAAAAGATCAGTTTAAATTTTAAAAAAAAATATCATATGTTTAATAATGTTTCGGCACATGCTTAATAAAATTTGTATAAATACAATGCTTATAATTATAATAACAGTTAATATAAAGTTTAAAAAGATTAGAGAAATAAAAAAATAAAAAAAAATTCAAAAGGGGGCGTATTGGCAAATACCTATTGGGTGTCTAGATAGGAGGTCCCTTCAAAAATCAGTATTCACGTCGCAATATTGCTTCCATCTACCTCACTCTCATCGTTACTACTTATCTTTGTTGCCCCAATCCACCTTGCTACCGTTGACATTGCTTGCATCCACGCAACGAACCACCATCTTCTTCGTGAACCGAAGCTACATTCACAAACAACACCCCCCCACCCCCCACTCCACCCCAACCACTTTGAGATTATTTGTGTTGAATTTGTTAAATTAGGGATTCAAATGAACTGGCTCTGATTTTTTTTTTAATTAGGTCTTCGAATGGATTAAGTTATCAGTTGTTGATTTGTTCATTAAGTTAGGGTTTCGGATGGATTAGTTTCTGATTTGTTTATGAAATTAGGTTTCAAATGGATCATTTTTCGATTTGTTAGAATCTATAATCTTAAACCCTTGTAGTCTCGGAATTTATTCTGAAATTTTCTATTAATCTATTAAATTTTATTTTGATTACCTAATGATGTTCTTGTAACACATGCAAAAGGCCCAAAAAACCATGCTTAACTCTATTTTATGATTTTTTTTAATTTTTTTTTTAACGGCAAATTTGGATCACTGACGAGGGCATTACCCACCCACCCGATCATCTCCAATCTCCATCAGAAGGAAACTCACTATAGGTGAGAAAACCCCCTGACCCAGCTTGTAACCCCCATTTATTTTTTTGTTACAAGTGGGACTTGAACCCAAGACCTCCTCATTATAATGTCTTGGATACCTTTTGGAAAGGAGATATTTTATGCATCATAATTCTCTCCCAATCCTCCTATAATCATTCCTTATTTCTTGCCAATACGTTTACTACCTTCCTTCTTTATGTTTCATATCTTTTGTATTTATTCTCTATTATTCTATTGTATCCCTTTAAGAAGTAATACACAAAAGAAATATTCACAGCTCCATCCATCGAATTTTGATGGTATCAGAGCAGTTCTAGCAAAAAAACAAAACCCATCACTAATCAACACCCATTCTCTACAACGATGGCCGACGATAAGAATGAAACCAACATGAAAACCGAAGGCGTCGTGGATGTGAGTTCACCACTCTACGTTCATCCATCTGATGTTCCGAAGCAACTTCACGTCCACGACATCCTTAACGACAACAACTATGCTGATTGGTCACAGGAAATACTTAATTTTCTGTTCGCCAAGAATAAGGTTGGTCTCGTTGATGGGACCTTAAAGAAACCCGACAAAACAGCCCCCGAATACATGGCATGGATGCGTGCAGATGCGATGGTAAAAGGGTGGTTAACAACCGCCATGGAAAAAGACATCAGAAGTAGTGTGAAATATGCTAACACCAGTTCCGAAATATGGAGCGATCTCCTCGAAAGGTTTGGAAAAGAGAGCGCCCCTAGGGCGTATGAATTGAAGCAAGCGCTCGCCACCGTGAAGCAAGATGGCACATCTGTCTCCTCCTATTACACCCGACTTCGCGGCTTGTGGGATGAAATCCATTCCATACTACCAACACCACGATGCACCTGCAGTGGGTGTACTTGTGAAGTGGGGAAAAGGCTTGGTGAGCACCTTGAGAAAGAAAAATTGTATCAATTTTTGATGGGTTTGGACAGTGAGTTTTCTGTCATTAAAACCCAAATTTTAGCCTTAAAACCTACACCAAACTTGGGCAGCGCCTACCATCTCGTGGCTGAGGATGAGCGTCAAAGAATCATATCCTCTGAAAAGAGATCGGGACCTGAAACCATTGCCCTTAAGGCTCACGTACCTAGTCGACGTGATACCACTCGATACCGCAGACCCGTTTCGAAGGAACCAAAGGGAGGAGAAGTGATTGAACACTGTGATTTCTGTAATAGGGGTGGACATAACAGGAACGGTTGCTTCAAGCGGATTGGGTACCCAGAATGGTGGCCGGGTAATAAAGGAAAGCGTGAAGATACCAAACCAAAGGCTGCTTGCGTCGGGACAGATCCGAGCCCCATACCAGGTTTAACCAACAATCAATATCAAATCCTTTTAAAACAATTTTCTGAAGGTAGCAGTGACGTCAAGAATGACACACCCCATATAGCCAACATGGCAGGTACGCAATATCTTGATAATGAATGGGTAATAGACTCGGGAGCCTCCGAACATATTACCCATGACATCGAAATACTTAAAAACAAAACAATAAACAAAACCGAAGAACCCGTAATTATCCCCAATGGAGAAGCCATACCCGTTAAGGGGAAAGGTGACTACAACCTAAAACAAGGACTTGAATTAACGGATGTCCTTTACGTCCCTAAATTTAACTGTAATCTTTTATCCGTCGGACGATTAACTGAAAGTCTTCAATGTTCTGTCACCTTTTTTCCTAACTTTTGTATTATGCAGAAACTGAAAACGGGGGACTTGATTGGTGCGGGTAAGCGGAAAGGCGGTCTATACCGCATGGGGGTGGCGAATGACAGTAGAAGAGTTATGATGACCACCGGGGACACTTGGCACAAGAGGTTGGGGCATGCCTCTAATGAAAAACTCAATGGGATTGATTTTCTTAAAAGTATTTCTTATAATAAAGTTTGTGACCCCTGTTCTAAAGCCAAACTTACTAGACTTCCTTTTCAAATTAGTATTACTAAAACTAATGAATGCTTTGAATTATTGCATTGTGACATTTGGGGAGGATATCGCACACCTTCTCTCACAGGGGCACGTTATTTTTTAACTATTGTCGACGATCATAGTCGAAGCGTTTGGTTGTTTCTTTTAAAATACAAATATCAAGCAAGTGATTGCTTAAAAGTGTTCCACAAAATGGTTAAAACACAATTTGGGAAAGACATAAAGAGGATTAGGTGTGATAATGGGGGGGAGTTCACATCAAATGATATGACTCGTTTTTATAAAGATCATGGGATATTACTTGAAACGAGTTGTCCCCACACCCCACAACAAAACGGGGTCGTGGAACGAAAGCATAGACATTTACTCGAAATCGCTCGAGCACTTCGTTTCGAAGCTAACTTACCTAAAAGATTTTGGGGTGAGTGTGTGCTTACGGCCGCTTACATCATTAATCGATTGCCCTCTAAAGTCAATGATGACAAGACACCTTACGAGCTTTTATACAAACAAAAACCGGATTACAACCTTATGAAGGTTTTTGGTTGTTTGTCGTACTATTGGAACACCAACACGAAGGGAGACAAGCTCGAAATGAGGGGGAAGCCCGGGTATTTTTAGGTTATCCACAAGGAACAAAAGGATACAAAATCCTTGATCTAGCAACCGGGAAAATTATAATATCTAGACACGTTAAATTTCAGGAAGAAAACTTCCCTTTTAATGAACTTGAGCAAGAAAATGGTGAGTTGGATGTCTTTGAATGGCAAAACAAAGGCTACTGTGATGAAGTAGAAATTCTAAAGGAGCCCATATATGAATCAGATAACACCAATCAAGAAGATATGCCCCAACGTGGATATGAAGATGACGATTTAAGCATGGGCCAACCTATGGGCCAGACCTTGGAACATCACGAGCTGTCCGACATGCAATCTGGTGATCCAGTTCCTAACCAACAAACTGATGCTCACGTCCCTTCCCATGAGCACTTTAGACCAAGACGAAACCGGCCACAACCGGCGCTTCTCGGTGACTATAATGTCATCCTTCCGCCAACGGTTGACCATTCCAAGACCGCACCGACACAAGGAACATCTACGGTACATCCATTATCTAATTTTGTTTCATATGATAAATTTTCTAAAACTCACAAAGCCTTCTTAGCGGCCATCAATTCCAATGATGAGCCAAGAAATTTTAAGGAAGCCATACAGGACACAAGATGGAAAGAAGCAATGATGAGAGAAATTAAAGCCCTTGAAGAAAATGGCACGTGGACGCTCGAAACCTTACCCAAAGGGAAACATGCTATCGACTCGAAGTGGATTTACAAAATAAAGTTCAAACCAAATGGAGAAGTGGAGCGATACAAGGCACATCTCGTTGCTAAAGGGTTTACCCAAATGGAAGGAGTGGACTACCATGACACCTTCGCGCCGGTTGCCAAGATCGTCACCGTTAGAACACTCCTTGCCGTCGCCGTTAAAAAGAATTGGTTGATCCATCAACTCGACGTTAACAACGCCTTTTTACATGGAGATTTACATGAAGAAGTCTACATGAAGATTCCACAAGGTTTTTCAAGGGAAGGTGAAACACGGGTATGCAGATTAAAAAAGTCCCTATACGGTTTGAAACAATCTTCCTGCAATTGGTATCAAAAGTTCACTAGCTTTCTCATCAGCCTTGGTTTTAAACAATCTAAAGCAGACCACTCACTTTTCATCTTTAAACATGACAACGTTTTCGTAGCAGCTTTGATCTACGTTAATGATGTTATAATGGTGGGTAGTGATCTTTCAAAAATCTGTGACACAAAAGAAAAACTCAACAGGGAGTTTAGCATCAAAGATTTAGGAGATTTAAAATACTTCCTTGGTATCGAAGTAGCCCGCACATCTGAAGGCATCGTCTTAAGCCAAAGAAAATATACCTTAGATATCTTGGAAGACTGTGGCTTACAGGGATGCAAACCAAGCACTTTTCCAATTGAGCAGAGCCTAAAGTTGGAAAGAAATAGCAAAGCTCCAAAGGTTGATGCTAGTCAATATCGTCGCATAGTTGGGAGGTTGTTATATTTACAGGCCACAAGACCCGACATTGCCTACTCTGTAAATGTCTTGAGTCAGTTTGTTGCTGACCCAAGACAAAATCATCTGGACGCTGTGCATAGGGTCTTAAGATACCTAAAGGGGACACCGGGACAAGGTATACTCCTCTCTCGAGAAGGAGGTTGCAACCTTACTGCCTACAGCGACTCTGACTGGCTTGGCTGTCCATTCACTAGAAAATCTCGAACAGGATATTTGGTCCTTCTTGGCGGTGCGCCAATCTCTTGGAAAACCAAGAAACAATCTGTGGTCTCACGATCTTCCGCAGAAGCTGAATACCGATCTATGGCTGCGACCGTTAGCGAAGTCTTATGGCTAAGATGGCTCTTAAGCGAATTGGACATCACCCCCAACGGACCAACCCCTTTATTTTTTGACAACCAAGCCGCTAGGCACATTGCTAACAATCCCGTCTTCCATGAAAGAACTAAACACGTGGAAATGGATTGTTATTTTGTTCGTGAAAGAGTGGAGTCCGATGAAATTCGACCCATGCCCATTGACACAAAAATGCAGATCGCCGACCTCCTCACCAAAGGATTAGGGACACAACAACTCAAGTTTCTACTTGACAAGTTGGGCAGTAAAGACTTACATGCTCCAACTTGAGGGGGAATTTTGGAAAGGAGATATTTTATGCATCATAATTCTCTCCCAATCCTCCTATAATCATTCCTTATTTCTTGCCAATACGTTTACTACCTTCCTTCTTTATGTTTCATATCTTTTGTATTTATTCTCTATTATTCTATTGTATCCCTTTAAGAAGTAATACACAAAAGAAATATTCACAGCTCCATCCATACCTCCCCTTATTATACAATGTAATATTTTAAAAAATAATAAAATTACTATTTTGATTTAAAATTGGAGAGTAGTGAATCAATCCGGTCGCCTTATAGGGAAAGCAAGATGAAAGACGTGATTGCATTATGTGTTTGCACAACATATCGACAGCTCAATGGAAACCCCACTTCACAACTCACCAATCAATCATGTCTTCCTCATTACTCAACCAAAAAAAAAAATCTTTTATTTATTTGTCATACAAAGAAATAGTATATAATATGTTAAAAACCCCTAAAAGAAGTAAAGAATATTTAGTGTTAATATTATATGATCATTAACAACTAAGTACATATATACAAAAATAATTAATCTAAATCCACATATAATATACATTTAAGTGGCCAATTAAATAGACATAGACCTCACATGCATATATTAACCTCGTATCCGACCATCATCCAACTCTTCGAATTTATTATCAAAATTCAAATCCAACTTTTAATGTCATGTGTATTAATATTAACTCGTACGATGAAATGTACGGATGCATCGTAGCGTCAAGCGTGTATGAAAACACAGTCTTTTTAGTGTGACGTCATAAAATCAGCTAAACCAGACGTAGATAACTTAAATGTACGGATGCATTGTAGCGCGTATGAAAACGTGGTCTTTTTAGTGTGGCGTCATAAAATTAGCTAAACCGGCCGTACATAACTTAAACCGCACGATTTTTGTGACCGTTGGAACCCACGAGACGCTACGTAATGATATTTTTTAATTGTTTAAAAAGTTACCCTTATAACTCCTATTTAAACTTCCACCTTTTTACATGTTCCATTTACTCTCCTTAGAAACTGAATCATTAAACTGAATCATTAACAATGCCAACAACTCTTTCAATACGGGTAATAAGTCATGTATTGTTAATAGGTTCCATTTATCAACATAAAACCTTACAATTATTTGCCAAACACTAAATTGACACAAGAAGAAATCAGGGGTAGAATAGTACTTTTCAATTATTCATGATCGTCCCACACCCATGTGGGATTGGAGCTTTGATTCCTACAAACTTTTTAAAGAAACAAAGAACAACCATCTATGGACCATTTTTCAAACCAAAAAAGAATGTCAACTCATGTGAATCTAATCAATTACTAATAAATATAATATAATATAATAATAAAATATAATATAATAATATAATAATATAATATAAAATTAAAGAAAACCCCTTTTATTATTATTATTATTATTTCTTTCATCACTCCACCCCCAAACAAAAGTAACTATCGTCATATAACAAAACCCCCGACCATATTTTGTTGCGGCTGCCAATCTTTTTCCACTTCAATATTATTATTATTATTCCCTCCTTCTAAAACTTCTACCCTATCCATTTCCATTTCCATTTCCAAATCCCCTAATCCCACCGCCGGTCAATAAGTCCACTCCTGCGGTAGCCGGAGAAGATCATTCTCCACCTGTCGCCGCCCCTGCTCCGCCATCAAACCACCCTTCCGGTACTTCATCTCCGCATCTGCAAACACCACCAAACCAATCAAACATCAATTCATATCATCATATATATAACAATTTTTAAAAAAAAATCTATATATATTTCACACGTTAAATTGTATTTATTGCACGATATTTATTGCGCCATAAAGTAAACAGACAACAAACTACGTCTCTAAAACTTTTTTAATAGCAAAAACCAAGCCATTAAAAACTATAACAATTGACCATGAACTTCGACTTCAGACTTTTTTAATAGCAAAACCTCGCGGTTAAAAAAATATAACAATAGACTACTAATTTCGACTTCCGAGTTTTTTAATAGCAAAACCTAGCCGTTAAAAAATATAACAATTGACCATGAATTTCGATTTCTGACTTCCGACTTTTTTAATAGCAAAACCTAGCCGTAAAAAAATATAACAATTGAACACGAATTTCGACTTCAGAACCGGATTCGAGATTTTTCGAGATTTTACCGCAATCAAGACGGGGAACTGCACCATTGGGTCGATTTTGGGCGTCAAGATTCAGATTCAGGGCTTGAACAACTCTTTCCGGAAGCAGAACAGTCGAGCACCCTAATCACAAAACCAAATTGACAACTAATCAGTCGCAATCAACAACAGAAATGGCCAAAACAGGACAGACAGAACAGATCTGGGTCAAAATCAAACCCTAATTAGTCAAATTGTTCTCTAGTGAGCTCCAGCATGTGAGAGAGAAAGAGTTCAATTAAAGCGAAATAATAAAATCCGTTGTTATTCAGACCTCGTTTCTTGTGAGATTCAGTCGGAGCTCCGATTCGCCGGGGCAGAAACACCCCTGTTCCGGTAGATTCTCGTTTCGCGTTAGGGTTTGCGAGGAAAACCGCCCTCATTCCTGATTGCTGCTGAGTTGGCCACGCGGTTAACGGCGGCGCCATGTTCCCTCCGCCGTTACCGTTACCGTTACCGTTTCCGTTTCCGTTTATCATCCTGCTCTGTTGAACAAACTGCTGGTACTGCTGCTGCTGTTTCATCATTTGTTGTTTTTTCAACTTCAATAATGGAGAAACGATGAGAATTATCAGAATTAGTTGAAGGAAAATATAGAAATATAGGAAACTCAAAATGAAAATGATATTTGATTATACTCGGTTGCTTACGTCAGCTTGAATTTGGTGAAATTGGGGGTTAGGGCTCGGAATTTGGCGAGGAGGCTCCGTCATCCTCAACCTCTCAACTTCGCCGGCGGCTGCGCGGAGGACGCCCCACGGCGGTTCCACCTGCCTCACCGGCGAGTTGGAGCTTCCTCTGCTTGAAACATGGTTGCAACCGCAAAGCGTTGACTGCGGTGACTGTCATAACAACGAAGACGAAAAGTACGAATCAGAAACCACAAAATTCGAACAAAATTCGAACAAAATCGAATGAAATGAAACCTTTGATGAGAAATTAGGATACTCCGAGTTCCAGAAACCGTCTTCGAGAGTAGACTGGGCGAGCTTCCGAGAGAGCTCGCAGAGGTAATCCTCCTCGTCACTCTCCGTCTCCGTCAACGACTCCACCGGAGAGCTCAAATCGGAGTTCACTCCAAACAAACCAACGGCGTTAACAGGCTTATTAACGGAGTTGAAGTTGACGAGCTTCTGGTCTTCTCCGGCGAGGAACTCCGCCGGGAGCCAGAACTTAGGGTCGTAAATCTGCTGCTTCTGCTGTGGATGTTGCTGTTGTTTTTCCATTGATTGATTGATTGATTGAAGAGAAATGGGATGAGTGATTGAAAAGGGAGGGGGAGGGGGGGGGGGATTGCTTGTTGATGAAGGATAATTATAGGGGTCGTCTCCTCCGTCGTGCCGGGCTGCTTTTTTGCGCCGGTGGACCCAGAGGGGTTTTGGGGGGAGAGAGAGAGAGGGAAGATGGGGGGTAAAGTGTGGTGTGGGATATTATTAAATACGAATGGGAACCCTAAAAAGTTGCACGCGCTTTGGGGGGAGAGTGGAGGGGCGGGAAGGCGGTTTTTGGTTTGGCTTTTTGCGAGGGATAGTGTGTGTATTTGTATCGGTTTTACTCGGATTTTAGAACCACCCGCTAATTAAGCCGTTTTTAAGACGAACGAATAACTTTTTTTTTTCTCTTTTAATTTAATAGTAAATTCGAAGCACTGAATTACTGACAGAGGTATTACCCGTTCATCTAATTATTTTGTTTCTTATTATTAAAAAACTTATTATAGGTGAAAAAACTTTCCAACCAACCACCATTAATTTTGTTTCACATGTGACACTTTACCCTAAGACATCTCACTTTTAATGTATTTTTGATACTTTACTTTAAGAAATAATTTCCAACGTGAATATTTATTTCTCTCGGTTGAACGAAAATAATATAGTAACAAATAAATAAGTCTAAGGTTATACGGTATACAATTGTCATTTATTATGAGATGAGTATCGCGCATTATGGCGGCGTGATACACCGCTCCTTAAATATGTGATCCCTCTGTGGGATACGCACGTGCCATAATAATAACGTGTGTGAAGGAGAATTGGATTCGTTCAACGGCTAATTTTTCGACCGTTAAGGTCATTAAATATTAAAAAAACTACCAATTTCACCTATTTAAACCACCTTTTCATCCTAATTTTTTATAAATGTTCTTTCTACTCTTCTATTCACTCTATATTTTTCTAAAAAATTAACCACTATGAATCTCACCCAAACCCTAAACCTATGGAATGTGCCCACATAAAATGGGTAACCGAACCCGTCGTATACGGGTCAACCGCAACCTATGTACAACCCCAACCCCGCTTTTGCAAACAACTTCACTTATTGCGGACAAATTCCACCATCACAATATCCCCACAAGTATTCACGCAATCGTAACTTCAAACCCCGCCTGTTGACGACGACTTGGAAATAATATCGGGAACTCAAGAACCGGTTAAAAAAGGACGCAAGGGTAAAAAAAAAACGTTCACGGTATTTATATTTGTAAAAGTTTATATCTTTTTGATATTACACTTATTTAAAAGTTTATATTTTTTATATTACACCTATTTAAAAGTTTCTATCTTTTTTATATTACACTTATTTAAAAGTTTATATTTTTTATATTCATTTATTCAGAAGTTGATATCTTTTTACAAACATCTAAAACGTTAAAACTTTTAAAATTGTTTTTCAAGCAACTATCAAGTAAGAAAGGCGTTTTGGGGTCGGATTAGATACCGATTCCACGAGAAGCTCAAGGAGAATGCAAACCCCGATGATGTTATAGGTTTTTGTAACAGCGACCAACTAAGTGGCAAGTTGACCGGTATGAAGAAGAAAATTTCCAAGTTCAATGGGATAATGAGGGGGGTCGAACGAAAATGTTGGAGTGGTGCAAGCAACCGACTTGCTAAACATTACCATTGGTTAGTATAATGACGATCATAATAGAACATCGACAGAAGTTGAGAAAGTCCTCCAAATTTTAAGAGATTATGGGTGGTCCATGAGTGTCTTCGAGCAAGAAACGATCATCAACTGATATGGATAGTTTAATGGGCTCGGGATCAACCGACATTGTCAAATAAACCTTAACGACGATGCGGATGAGGTGGAGGCGGATGCGGATGCGAACGCGGACGTGTTGCCTAGGCCGGTGGGGAAAAAGAAGGTCATGCGGCAACAAAGGGAGAAGGCTGAAGACGACACCTCTTTGGAACAAGTACGCTTGTTTAACATGCAACAAGCGGAAAGAACAAAACTCAAGAAGGAGAAAATTCTTCTTCGATACGTATACTCGGCAACGACACCTCGAACATGAGAGAAGTTTATATTTTGTTATTCTAGTACTTAAGTATTTGTACGTTTTAATTTATTTTTGACCTCGTACTTGTAATTTCCTTAACAAGGTGGATATCCACCGCGTATTGCGACGGGGGAGTCCAAAGTTTCACCACGGTTAGGTGTACGGTCTACCCGCCCTAACACCGAGTATATTTCGTGGCTAAATAAACACGCTAAACTAACAAAGTCTAGCAAAAGAAATGTCACATCGGTCAGAAAACCAACGCTAAAACAAACAACTTCAAAACTACTAAACTCTTGATAAGAGCCTTCAAATGCCACAGATCCTAACTGATTATACAAGCATCCATCATCATCCGGAATCTACAAACCCACACTAAAATTCCATACGCGCGAAGACCAAGCCCACTTCATGACAAAAGATCCAGAGTTAGCTAATGGGAGTGCTCACAACCTTATATGACATGATGCCATAAATTTAGTTCTCGTCTTAATATCAACAACAAACTAACTAAACAATCACGGGAGCAATCGAACTTTGATGTTTATAATAAGTAAAAAGGCATACCTCAAAGTACAACGTTGGCAAAATGTGATCCACACGAAATCGAGGATAACTGTTGTTGATGAATGTGGAAATTCCGGTGGATAAGACATGTAAACCTCCAAGGACGATGAACCATATCATCCTCTGTCCTTTCCTCCTCTTACTTTAAGCGACAACGATAGGGAAATAAATTATCCTTTAAAATCAAGTACAGGATGCAAATATGTACTTACACAAAGCAGCAAATTCTTCATACCAATTCATGTATACTTGACTTTTAAATTCCGACAATTCTTCATCTATATGTACATAAGCGGTAAATATATATATATTTATATATATATATAGGGAGATGATCATTTGAGAACTAATTGGTTGAGAGAACTTTTGAGAACCATTTTAAATCACTAGTTATATTTACATATACCCCCCTCCCATATATATATATTGGTTCATGTAAGCCAATATGGATCCAGAATGGATATAAATCGATCCAAAATGGAAGCCAAAATGGATCCAATATTTAATCGACCATTCTTAAATATTTACATTGGTTCATGTAAGTTTAAATGAGAAGAGTTAAAATTTATATTGGTTCATGTAAGTCAAAATGGATACAAAATTTATTTGACCATTCTTAAATATTTATATCGATTCGAAATGGATAAAATCGTACAATTAACAACCATCATAATCATTAAGGTCAATATAAGCAAATAATTACAAAATGTCATATTCTTCATTGAAGTTGTAGCTTTTATTTTGAGAAATAATTTCCAACGTGAATATTTATTTCTCTCGAGTTGAACGAAAATACTATAGTAATAAATAGTAAAATCTAAGGTTTTGCGGTATACACCCGTCATTCATTATGTTGTATCACACATTATGGCGGCGTGATAAACCGCCACTTCCATACGTGATCCCTCCTTGTGATACACACGTGCCATAGTTCTAACGGACGTGAAAGAGAATTGTATTCGCTCAACGGCTAATTTTTTGACCATTAAGGTCATTAAATAAATAAATAAAAAACTACACTTTTCATCTATTTAAACCCTTTTCAACATAAATTTTTAAAAAATTTCTTTTGCTCTTCTCTTCACTCTATATTTTTTTTCTAAAAAATTAATCATCAAGAATCCCATCCAAAACATAAACCAATGGAATATGCCCACATACAATGGGCAATCAAACACGTCGTATACGGGTCAACCCCAACCCCGCTTTTGCAAACTTCTTCACTCAGCGGGGACATATTCGACCATCACAATATCCTCACAAGTATTCACGCAATCGCAACTCCAAACCCCACTTGTTGACGACAACTTCGAAATAATATCGGAAACTCAAGAACCAGTTAAAAAAAGGACGTAAGGGTAAAAAACTCGTTGAAGGTTCTTCGTCCGGGGTTGTAAAGACCAAGTGGAGCACGGAGGAAGCACTTCACTTGATTCAAGCATACATGGATGTCTCCGAAGACCCCCTTCACGGTATTTATATGTTTAAAAGTTTATATCTTTTTAATATTACACTTATTTAAAAGTTTATATTTTTTATATTACACTTATTCAGAAGTTTATATCTCTTTTCAAACATCTAAAACGTTAATTTTTTTAATTGTTTTTCAAGCAACTCTCAAGCAAGAAAGGTGTTTTCGGGTCGGATTAGAGATCGATTCCACGAGAAGCTCAAGGAGAATGCAAACCCCGATGATGTTATAGTTTTTCACAACAATGACCAACTAAGTGGCAAGTGAATCGATATGAAGAAGAAATTTTTTAAGTTCAATAACATAATGAGGGGGTTCGAATGAAACCTTTGGAAAGCGACTGATGTCACACCCCAACCGACGGCGGAATACGTCGGGGCACGAAGATTGTCCAGAAGCTCACAACACTACATTAGGTTGCGATAATCATAATAGTTACCCATTTCATAGCAAATAAACAATCCATAGCATCCAAGTCACAACAAACAATAAACAACATAAAATATAGTCTAAACATAACGATTCATTATTTATTATGGTCTCTCTAAAGCCGATGCAACCCTAAAGTGACGATATCCAAATCAAACCGCATTACCTGCAACATGTTACAAAAAGAGTCAACTAAAATAGTTGGTGAGAATTCATAGGTTTAGCGACAACGTTCAAAAGCATGCGTACAAGTTTAAAGATATGATAATTGATAAAAATGATTAATGATAAAATGATAAGTTAACGTAATCCAACCCTTGACAATTAGGTTTTCAATCACAAGGCGCCACACGCGAGGCAGGCCAAGTGGGCTTGTCAGGCCAATAGATCTATTATCGTAACCCCGGCATGTTTAATGTTAATAATTACGTTCATCGTTCAATCGTTCATCGTTCCATCGTTCAATCGTTCATCGTTCAACCAAACAATCAAGACAATCATACAAGTTTCAAGTAATCATCGAACATAGAATACGCATGTGAAAATAGAATTTGATAAAATGATACATGTTGCACCCCAAAAAACGTTTAAGTAAAAAGGGGCTATGAAAACTCACATGATAGCTAGAGCGTCGAGAGTAAAACCGAAGAATAGCGGCGCGAATCAGTCCCGGAGATCACCTTTACGATCGAACGTGATGGAGAAAAATACCGACAAAAGATAAATAACTAAATAAGTATTCGAACGGATAAAAGGTGCGACTAGCCATGACACGACGGACTCGATCGGATACGCGACTCGTTGGTGGAGTATTTAGGTAATAATATGAGAATATAAAGAATCAAGTGGTCAAACCTATATCTAGGTCAAATGTTAAGCAAAAATAATTATTTACTTAGTCATGAAACTTTACGACGCTTCAACTTGATTATTTTCTATAAAATCAACCGAACCATATTTAATCACCAAAAATTAATTTAGGGCTGATCTATATATGTATAATTACCAAATAAAATTTCAAGGCATAACTCCAAAGTTAACATAATGATTTACTCAAAATGATTTATTTTTAAATCCCAAAAATACTAGTTATTCTAATTAAAAATAACTAATCATTTAAGGTTTAATCCTAAACAAGGCATAACCCTAGATCTAGGTCCAAAATCATATTTTTCATGACAAATCCTTAGATCTAATATCCTAGTTAAATTATGGCATCATCTAGACAAGATCTAAACATGATAATTCAAGAAAACACATAAAAATCATATTTTTACCTCAAGAAGTCCTAGATCTATAACCATGGTTATGATTCCTTCATCCCAAACCCTAGACATACCATTTTCGTGGTGTCGATGTCAAGATCCAACAAGATTGTTTAGGTAGAAACCTAGATCTATGAAGATCCAAGGAAAGGAATAAGAAAAAGATGGACTTTTTAGTATAAAAATCAAGTCTTTGATAACCAAACACTAGATCTATAGCTTAGGATGTGTTCTCATGTCCAAGACATGTATAAAGAGGGTGTATTACCATCCATAAACTAGATCTATCAAGATCTATAAGGATCTTATGAGTTTTTAACAAAAAGTGTCATAAAATGTTATAAAAACCAATAAAAATATATTCTTTTTGCATAAAATCACTAGATCTAGTTATGTAATGTAAGATCTAGGTTTAAGAATGCATAAAGGTTGGATCTTGATGATGAGGGATGAAAGATTCAAGAAGATGGAGGTTCGGTTTGAAGATTCTAACCTTTTTGATGAAAAACCGACACTAAACGAGGCTCCAAATCATCAAACTTAGCTCCAAAATCTTCAAGGAACTTGGTCTTGGTTGGTCACAGCCGTTTTAGGGTTTTATGTGAGTGGGAAATGAGAGAATGGAGGCCAAAAACGAGTTTAGGAGCTTAAATACTCGAGAATTAGGGCAACACAAAAAAAAAATCCCGACGGTGGTCGGTGGGCGGTACGCGCCGGCCCCAGAGAAACCGTCGCGGTACGCGGCGTTTTCTGGGGCGTCGCGCGCGCTTCGTTTTGCTCCCAATTTCGCGTATAAACTCCGATTTGACCCCCGTTTTCGCCCAAATTCATTATTTTAAGTTTACCATCATGTCAACCACATTTAATCCACTAAATTTGATATATGATATGTCCCACAACGATTAACGGTTGATAAATTATCACAAAAAGTGTATTTTTTGTCGGTTTGTCGTTTTTCTCGTTTTTAAGCAATTCACCAACGGTTTGCGATCCGATCAAGTGTGTGATGACTCATGACATAGTAAATGATCATATGACTCATAATCATGATAAAATTGATATACGAAACTCAAAATGTGATCTCTCGGTTATAAATCGAAATCGCGCGGGATTTACCGAATTTTCACCGTTTCCATTCTAGACCTTGAATTCCCACCAACCTTCACTTGTATTCACTTGTGTGTGTAACTAGTATTACACACAAGGGTCATACACGTTTAGATTGATCAAATTCCCGGTTGAACGTAATTCGATGACATGTTCGCGTAACATCCAAATTAAAGACAAATCGAACATCAAATCGATCAATAAACATGATAATGGATCAAATAACATAAATTTAGGTTAACAAACATCAAAATCGATCAATACCCATAAATTCGATTATCAATCAACGGATCGGGTTACAATATGGATAAACGGAAAACCCGGAATGTTACAACTGACTTGCTAAACATTGCCATTGGTCAATATAATGACGATCATAATAGCGCATCTCTAATTGAACATTGGCAGAAGTTGAGAAAGTCCCCAGAAATTTAAGAGATTATGGATGATACGTATAAGAGTGTCTTTGAGCAAGAAACGATCATCAACTGAGATGGATAGCTCAATGGGCTTGGGATGAACCGGGTGTTGTCAAATAAACCTTAATGACGAGGCGAACGAGGTGGAGGCGGATGACGACGCGACGTGTTGCCTAGGCCGATGGGGAAAAAGAAGGTTATGCGACAACAAAAGGAGAAGGCAAAAGACATCACCTCTTTGGAACAAGTACGCTTGTTTAACACGCAACATGCGGAAAGAACAGAACATTGAGAAGGAAAAATTCTTCTTCAATAGATATGTATACTTAGCAACGACACCACGAACATGAGAGAAGATGAATGGGAGATAATCGAGATGCAGAGGTTGAAGATTATGGAGAAATTGTAGAACAATTACTTTATATTTTGTTATTCTAGTATTTAAGTATTTGTACGTTTTAATTTAATTTTTTTCTAGTATCTGTAATTTTCTTAACAAGGTGGAGATCTACCGCGCGTTGCGGCGGGATTGATAGTCCAAGGTTTCACCACGAGTAGGTGTACGGTCTACCCATTGTAACACCAAGTAGACCTCAAGGCTAGACAAAAACACTAAACTACAAAGTCTAGCAAAAGAAACGCCATACCCGACACACACACACACACACACACAAAAAAAACAACACTAAAACAAACAACTTCAAAACTATTAAACTCTTAGCCTTCAAATGCCAAGGATCCAAACTTATTATACAAGTATCCATCATCATCATCCGGAATCTACATACCCACAATGTAATTCCATACGACGAAGACCAAGTGACAAAATATCCAAAAGCTAGCTAATGGGACTGCTCACAACCTTATATGACATTTGTCATAAATTTAGTTCTCGTCTTAATTTCAACAACAAACTAAGTAAACAATCACATGAGCAATGTAACTTTGATGTTTATGATAAGGCATACCTCGAAGTACAACACTAGCAACATATGATCCACACGTAATCGAGTAGAAGTGTTGTTGATGAAGGTGGAAATTCCGGTGGATAAGACACGTAAACCTCCAAGGATGATGAACCTTATCATCCTCCATCCTCTCCTCCTCCTACTTGAAGCGGCAATGATAGGGAACTAAAATAACTCTTAAAATCAAGTACAGGAAACAAATTTGTACTTACACAAAGCAGCAGATTCTTCATACCAATTCATGTATACTTGACTTTTAAATTCTGACCATTCTTCATAAATGAGAAGAGTTAAATATTTATATGTACATAAGAGGTAAAAAAAAATGGTTCATGTAAGCCAAAATGGATCCTAAATGGTATAAATCGATCCAAAATGGATACAAAATTTAATCGACCACTCTTAAATATTTATATTGGTTCATGTGAGCCAGAATGAGAAGAGTTGAAATTTATAATAGTTCATGTAAGTCAAAATGGATACAAAATATATTTGACCCTTCTTAAAAATATTTATATATCGATTCAAAATGGATATAAATCGTACAATTAACAACCATCATAATCGTTAAGGTCAATATAAGCAAATAATTACAAAATGCCATATTCTTCATTGAATTTGTAGCGCTACAAACTGAACTACAAATTATACGATAAGAATTTGTAGTAGCAAGAATAAAAGAGATAGCTGATGATAATAAACAAAATTTACAATGATTTGGAAGAAGACGTTACAGCCAGCATACAAATATAATCCTATAAAAAAATTAACCAATATTATTAAACTAAGCAACATAGTAGCAAACAGTCAAATCTAAGAAGTTCAATAGGATAGTAAAAGAAGTTCCAGCCATGGGAAAAAATGATAGAAGTCCAACATCTACACAATTTTATAAGTCTTTTGATACATGTATAAAAGGCAAGCGGGACACTATTCCACAACCTATTTCATAAGTCTTTTGACACATAACACCCGTGGTTGCTTTTGTTGTACCAGTCTTTCTCTTTAGGGATCTTAATATTAATTGGTTTAATGTTTTTAGTTGGTCCTTAGGGATCTTAAAATATGCGGATCGTGTCACATGCTATAATAAATATGAAATATAATATGCTAGAGTAATTTGGAAAACCTATTAACTTTGATATTGATATCGATATGCATAAGCAAACCTACATGAGTTCCTATCCCGAAGGCTAGGCTTTCAACGAGATGGTTTCCTATCCCGAGGCGAGAATTAAAATATGATGAGTTCTTATCCCGCATGCTAGGCTTTTAGATGAGTTGTTTATGCTAATGAGATACATGAGATACCACATTGAGAACACATTGAGAGACATGATAGAATATCACGTAACACATAATTCACACATAATCAACAATCGCATAGTTTACGAGAATACTGAGAAAACGACTCGTTAAGATACGATACATGTTGCACCCCAAAATAGTAAAAGTAAAAAGGGTCAAGATTACTCACATGTAAAGCGCCACGAGAACCGAGAGAGTAATGTCGCGAACACAAGAATTCAATCTGAGATTCAACCGAGAGAATAATGTCACAATGTACTTTACTTGTCATTATGTCTTTTTGCTTGTTATCTTTATCTTTATCTTTATCTTTAATCTTAATAAAGCAATAAGATGGTTGCCACATGGCCTTTTACTAAGGCCTCCACATCATCATGACCACATGTCAACACTATATTAAATCAATATATAAATTTTAAAATAAATTCAATGTATTATTTCAACTTTCCAAATATAAAATTGAACCTTACATTTAATAAATTTTAAATTTCTAATTCAATGTAATGAACTTGTAAATCTTTTAAAATTTCTAAACTTAAATTTTAAAAAAATCAAATTTTAAAAATTTGATATTTTAACTTTCCACATATAAAAGTTCAATATTACATTTAATAAATATTAGATTTATTATTAATATACTGTATTGTTAGATCTTAAAATTTCTAAATTTATATTTTACAAAATTTAAATTTAGAATATTTTACAAAATTCAAATTTTAAATTTTTAGTTAAATAGTTATTGTAATGGTCAACAAATCCTTATTTTTTTCTCAACTACTATAAGATAACTTATTATTATGTTGCAATAATTAAAATGATAATGGTGGCGGTCATACTGTTTTACGGCCAACAAATTAGGATCATAACAATATGGGTCAGTAAATGGTCGACCATCTAACCTAATTAAACTACAACATCGAAAATAAAATACTAGATCGGTCAAACAAGATTAGTGTGATTATTAAATATATTACATGATAAACGAAATTCATATATTTATATGACAATAAAATTTAAACGAACTCAACTCAGGTTTAACAAAGCAAAAATTGATTAAAAAAATTAGGTCATTCATATTTTCAAATCTCTCATCTATTTTTTCTTCAATTTATCTCATTTATATCTCATTTTATGAACCTAAATTCAACCCGTATAGTTTACGGGTTACCAACCCAGTTGTATATATAGCAACACTGTACGCGTTTTAAACATTTAAAAAAACCTCAATTTTATGGTATAATTTTTTTAAAATATAATATAATATGTAAAAGTTATGCTCACTTTTGTATGATATAACAACACTATACACGATCTGTTTAAGTGAGAGAATGTTTGACATTGTATGTTCAGACCCGACCGATTAACGTAATTGGCCGGTTGTTGATCTATAAGAGTTACACTAGGATCAACGAGTATATTACCGCTTAAAAAGTTAACCGACAATTAATGAAATGGCTAATTAATAATTTACTAATCTATTAGTAACAACTAATAGAATAAATAACTACTTGTTATACAAAAATACTAATGACAGACAATATTACTCGCATTATGGACCATCATTTCCCCTATGCATTACAGATATCGGTTTCACTTTGTAGTAATATACATACGTTGCATATTTGTTATGCTAAATTGCTAATATAAGAATACAATTGTTTTTCATCTCTATTCTCTCTATACTAATACATGTTATCAGCATGGATCTACGCGGTGTCGTTGCCGGGTGATATCCAAAAGGGTTTGACGTTTGAGATATGGTATATAAACGTATAGCAATTATAGGTCAAATAACAATACTATTGTTAAAGTTTTAAATTTATAAAACACGATAAAAACTATCATCAAACACCACAAGTTAGGGTCAACCCGCATAATCTATTTAATTAGTAACGAAATTTTAGAAAAAGACAAAATAGCACTATTTCCAAAGTTACTTTATATTTATATATATATATATATATATATATATATATATATATATTAGTTATATAAAATTCTATAATTTCATAATTATGTTCATTGAAATTAATATTTAATTAATTATATAAATAATTACAAATAATCAGATTATAGTAAAAAGTTAGATACCGAAACAAGATATGCTATAATATTGTATTCTGTTGTATTTATTAATATTGAAAATAATTCTATGAGTTTGTTGACCATAATAAAGATCTATGCTTTTAATGTTTAGTAACTATGTTGTCCCCTTTATTAATTGTGTGTGCGTTTTTTTATTTATATATTTATTTTTTTTGAACAGCAAATTTGGATTACTGACGGGGGCATTACCCACCCACTCGATCATCTCCAATCCTCATCAAGAGAAAACTCGCCATAGGTGAGAAAACCCCATGGCCTGGCCTGTAACCCTGTTTATTTATTTATTTTTATTAATAATATGCTAAATCATCACATACGGTTTGTAGTATGTAAAGTTTTAAACCCATTCATTTATTATTTTTTAGACGAATGAAATATTACTTTATCATCAAATTCTTCTTTGAGCATTCATATCTTATTTTTTAAATTTTCGTGAGTATAATTTTTAAAATTTAAGGTTTAGTTGCGAGTGAAGGAGAGATAAATTGTTACCATTATCAATTCTAATTTAATTACATTTCACGAACCAAACGCCACCCTAAAGGTCTCAAATTCAAATCCGACTTATAGAGGTTTTATCCTAGTGGGTTTATTTCTTTAAGGTGTTCTTCAATGAGTCAAACCTGAAATATTAAATCCAGTATAAACAGATACACCCCATCTCATAAAGACTCACGCGACTATTAGGTGGTGTTTGTTTTTCTGAAAAATTTCTTCCTGTCCCCTTATGTCTGCGCCGCGCACACCAAGTGCAGACATTTAGGTCTACAGACTTTTTGTTTTTTCAATAAAATTTCATTAAAAAATATCTGCGCAGACTTTTCTTGGTGCAGATGTGGCTCAGTCACTACTAAAATCATCTAACCTCTTCTAACATTATGTTTAAACTGTTTTATCTTAAAAAAAAACATTATTAAACAATTTAAAAAAAACACGTTTTTTAAAAAAATAAATATTTCAAACCCTTTTTTAAAACAGTTTTTAAAAAACGTTTTTAAAAAGTTTTTAAACAATTTTAAAAAAATATTTTGAAATAGCTTTTTTAAAAAAAAAACTTTACAAAGAGTTTTTTTAAACATTTTTAAACAATTATTTTAACCAATTTTTATGAACTTCTTTATACAAGTTCTAAACAATGCTTTTTAATCATTATTAAACATATGTTTCTTTTAAAAAAAACATTTTTAAAGAGTTTTTTTAAATGTTTTTTAAACAAATTTTATAAAGCATTTTTTTAATTTTATTTAAAAGAAATTTATTTTAAAAAAAGTTATTGGTTAAAATATACAGAAGAAAAATCAATATGTTTGAATGGTAATTATCTATTTCAGTTTATTTTAGCAGTCTACAGATATTAGAAAACAAACACTTTTCTTCTTGCAGACTACAGAGGTTTAACCATCTCTCCTTCTATAGATGTTTACAGATATAGTCCGCAGACTACATATATTTTAGCTCTTAAAACACAAACCGCACCTTAAAGACCTAAAATAGTTTCAATGGTGTTAAAAAAAATAAAAAAATTATGTGAAAATTCATGAAGGGAGTGGTGGGTTAGTGGGACCCAGGGCAACATCTGATGGCAGTCACGCCAGTTGCATGTGAGGTTTGGTGGGACCCAATCCAGTGTGTACGAGGGTTAAGCAAAATGGGGCCCACGTAGCTGCTTTCCACTCCTTTTGACAACGTGGCCACTCATTCCTTACGCGTGGCTTACTACGCTAATAATGCTTTGCATGTAAGTAATCATTATTATCATATATACGCTTAACGACCCAAATTAACAATAATCATTCAAAGTTCAAACTATGATGTCATAATTTTATTATTTTGTCTTTATTATTAAATTAGTCAGTGACTCGGGTAAATACTCGAGGCTATGATATAAAACCTAAGCAATATGAAATAAATGTCTGATTCGTTGATCAAAACCTAAGCAATATGAATCTAGTTTTGTTAGGTTTTCTGTAACGAATCCAAAGCAATTTACGGGTCGAATTTTTGTTAAGAAATAATGAAGATATGATGAATAAAAGTTGTGGTATTGTAAACAAAAATATGGATAATTTTTTTTATAGAAATAATTAATTTATTGTAATTTTTAATTCTAAATTATTAAAAATTGACAAGTAAGCCAAATTCAATATGCCACATTTAAAATTATGCCACATGAACTTTAAAAACTCATGTTTATTATATAGATAAGCAAAAATCATTCAGATATGTTTTTATATATCCTGTGTTTTTTTCGTGTGACCGACAGAATTTCATATCCTAAGGGGAAAAATTTGTGTAATTGTCGAGTCGTATAAATTTTGAGTCAAGATGAGCTCGCTTAAGTTAAATAACCCATCTATAAGGTCCATTCTACTATATAAGGTTAAATGTAGAAAAAACTCATTTTTTTTAACAAAGGTTGAAACATGAATCATTACATAATTATTATTTTTAAAATTTTAAATAAACAAATTAAACAATAATTTTCTAATTAAATAACTACATAAATTAAAGAAATAGAAACAAAAAAGATATTGAGACTTGTCTCATGGGTCATCCGTCGATGATAGGACACCAAGTGGCCATGAGGTCGGGGGTTTGATCCTTGAGGCACCCGGTTTTATCCCAGTCGGTGGTGGATTTTTTCGGGGACGATTCAAACGCATGGTCTCGGTTACACACATTGTCAGTGTTTCGTGGGTGTCGTAAGTAACATGTTCGCTAGATGTAACTTAGGGTAATCGGGCGTAGATGATGTTTGCCGTTAGAAAAATAGAAAAAAAAACTTCTAATATATAAAAAAAAAGTTAATAATTTAGTCATAATATATTTATAAAAAAAACTAATCCTCGTCTTGAACGTCATCGTAACCCTCCACTTCATCGTCATCATCATCGTTATCATGGGCATCTCCGGCTACATTCTCAAATGGACAAATCGACCATACACGTTCCATCATAAATGTCATGAGAGTGTTATGTTGTTCTCTAGAATGCATGAGCGTTGTATTTACCAAACGTTCTTCCGGGGTTGCATATGGTATTTGCTCCACATGTTCGGGATGATGATTTGAACAAATCGCCTTGCCTTTGTCCTCCTTAACAATATTATGCAAAATGATAATAACATACATACAATCTTTTATTTTATCATTTGCCTGTAATCGAGAAGGATTTTTTCACAAAATGTCATTTTTCTTAAGAACATTGAAGTAACACTCGATATCCTTCCTTGCAGACACTTGGACCTATTAAAGTATTTTCTTTATTCATCAACGGGGCTTTAAAAGTCTTGACGATGAAGAAAAATTCTAGATACTGTCTTTTCACGCCCACTACGTTACAAAAAAATTTACTGTCACGTGTCATATCCACATTCACCCTCATTAAAAAAATTCCATCTCCCTTTCCCATTAAACGCTAATTAAATTATATAATTGAATATCAAAATATATATTTTTTCTAAGGGCCTGTTTGTTTTTATTTTTATTTTATTTTATGGCCTCTTAAGTCTGATTCAGTCAGACATTTGTAAGAGGTTGGATCATTTGTTTCTTATTGGTTAGTAAGAGGTTTTACATCTTAATACCATCTTAACTATAATACGCCCGCACACACAAATTCTTCACATCGCCCCCCCCCCCCCCCCCCCACTCACATTTGTCGCTCCCTCCACCGCCTTCAAGAAATCATCGCTCCCTCCACCATCTTCTAAGCTGACGGATAGGGCTCCTCCTCGCTCCTTCCACCATCTTCTAAACCGGCGTTGCGTCCCCTTTTCTGGTCCATCTTTTAACTGGCAACTCGTCCCCTTTTCTGGTATGTTTTCCTTAAAATTTTCCAAATCTTTAACCGTCATGTGGATCCATCAGTTGATTTTGATTAAAAGGTTGTTGAATTTGTGATTTTGAAGCTGATTTTTGTATTCTTTTGTGATTTAGAAGTTGATTTTTGTAAACTTTTATGATTTAGAACCGTCATGTGCTAATCATGTTATTATATTGTATTTATGTGTGGTTTAGAAGGTGATTTTGTTGAAAATGTTGTTCAATTTGTGATTTAGAAGCTGATTTTGATGAAAATGATGTTCTTTTTCATGTTTAGAAGGTGATTTTAATGAAAATGTTGCTCTATTTCATGCTTTGAAGCGGATTTTGACGTTTATTAATATTCAGATATTTTACAAAAAAACAAACAGCTTTAATGATTCGGATTTCAGACATTTAACCAATCATTTACTATTCAGAAGTGATATTTAGATCTATACATAAATCTTTTACAGAAAACAAACGGGGCTTTAAACTTAATAATAAGTTATAATAAGATTTCAGTTATGCATTATTTTAAAATATAATTTTATAATAAAAGTTTAATTATTTTTTATACGTTTACGTTTAAACTTATTTTTAATAAATATATGAATAGTTATATACGAAGTCTTTAATTATATCATTTTTTATGAAATATAGTGTAATACACGAACTCTTTTCACTAGCTTTTATAGATAAATAAACTTTAACACGCTATAAACATTTTCATATGAATTAAGTTGAACCGTCTTGTTTAATTTTAAGCTCGAATTTAAGTTGAAGTTGACTTGGCTTGACCCGCTCGATAATCAGCCTATAAACTTCCCCTAAATATCAAACGAACACATGGGTCGGATCTTTGACGTGGAAGACCCGGTTAACCGTCTCCATGGAGCTCACGTGAGGGCCGCAAACACAAATCCATGAGATCCAGCCCAATTCGACCGACCACCTACCTTTAATAAAGTTATACTTTTTTTTTTTTTAAACAGCATAATGCAATAGAAACTAATAAAGTTATACTAGTAACGTATAATGACAATAAGAAGAATTATACCAATATAAATATTAATAAACTAGATTAAAATAATTACTTCATAATAAAATAAAGGAGAATTGAGCAGAATAAAGGAAGCATGCCCTTTTTTTTGTCGGAAACTATGACAAAATGGTCGTGGAAGCACTGTTACGATACACAAAGGCTGAGACAAGATCTCACTGCCAACATAATAACTTCTTATGTAATTTTGTTATTTTTTTTCGTTATAATCTAGTATCTTAATTAGTTTTTTTGTAAAATTTGACTCATATTACGATATTGGATTATTAAAATGCCGTTGTAAAAATAAATATTAATATTTAGTTGAGCTGATTCTACTGTGTATTCTTACTTAGATTTTAGTACTCGTGCGTTGCCTTGAAAATAATACGGGCATACAAAATAATTGTTGTTCTGAATGCATCGAACTAAAACTAAGAGATGAAAAACAAAAAGGTTTATTTGTTTTCTTGACCTCATATAAATTCATGTCATATTAGTTAAATGAAACATTATACAAATTAGAGATGTGAAACTAAAAGTAAAACGAAAAAATGCTTTATAAAAACGATAAAAAAACATAATAAAAAGGGGTAAGTTTCTATATAAAATTTAAAACAAAAGAAAATTAATAAAATTATAAAAGCCATATAACAAAGAATTGTATCGATCTAAAAATAAGACGTGAAAAACAAAAACATTTACTTGTTTTCTTGACCTCATATAAATTCATATTATATTAGTAAGTGAAACGTTATACAAAATTAGAGATTTGAAACTAAAATTAAAACTAAAAATGCTTTATAAAAAAGATTAAAAACATAATTCCAAAAAGAGTAAATTTCTACATAAAATTAAAAAATAAAATAAAATAAAAAACATGTAACAAAGAATTATACATAATGTAAAGAAAAAGAAAAATTGTACAACTAAGTTGTAATTTATAAGCTGCAATGAGACTTGTATAATAAAGTTGTACTTTGTGTATAATACGACAAAAAACATGATCAAAAGCATCCACAAATTTGAACCAGATATTTTTATTGACTTCAGCAAGACGTTTCCCGCCTGTAGAGTTAACCAATACATAAATAGTAGATATTTAAAATAATTAATGCATTGTCTAATATAGCTATCAATCCCCATAATCTTCATGTCATACAATATGAAGAAGTATATTGCTATGATTAAACTTAAGTAGCAATAATGGTAACCATATTGAAGTAGACGTATGAAGTATATTGCTATGATTAAACTTAAGTAGCAATAATGGTAACCATATATACATTTTACAACTTCTTGCACAAGTAAAGATGCATAAGTTATAAGTTCTACTACAAAATGTCCAAGTTTTTAAGGTTTGGTTGGCTCTATTACTACATATATACATAAATCAACTTATGTTGTAAATCTGGTATAGCATGGTTGATAGATGGGGGTTCAACACTCATCTATCAACCATGCTACACCGGATTATACATGAGGCATGAGAATTTTACAACATAAGCTGATTTATGTATATATGTAGTAATATGTATACTCTAGCAACTAATTAAGCATGCCGCTCATGAATTATAAAAAACTCTATGATTCGATTTAAAATGAATACACTTAACTAACAACTTTATTGAAATATACAAACCTGGGAGTGCAAATAGCTAGTTAGCCAGTTAGGCCATCCGCAGTGGTATGGTTGTGTAATTGGAAAAGTGATATCACATAGGCTGTGGTGTGATAAAGATAAATGTGTGTAGTGAGTTAGTGATGATCTGAATTATTGTGTGAATGATATGTAATTGTTTAAGTAGTGGAAAGGAAAAAAAAGAAGTTTGCAACAAGGTCCGTGATGGGTGGTTTTGGCCGGAATTCTCCAGCAATATCGCCACATAACCAGATCATTACGGACAGTCTTACATGTTCAAACTTTTTAGTGTGAAATGTTAACGTGTAAAAGAACATTGTTCTCGTAACTTGAGGGGATCAGCTAGTTCGATAAATCCGACCGGAAAACGTTCACATAACTAGTTCGGTTTAGTAGCTTTGAGTTTTGAACCGTCTTCACTTTGATAATCTATTTGAGTATAGGTTGGGCCAAATGAACCGCAGAATTGAATCGGTGGCTGGACCAGATTTTCTTACTTTTCCTTTAACATATTATTTATCAATTTATTTATCATTTAAAAACACCATCGTTAATATATACTTAAAAAATGAAAGAGAGAGAGGTCTGGGTCCAATTCCCACACGTAACATAAAAAGTAGTGGTTTATGGTTTTTTTTCCATCTATGATGGGTTTTCTTTTCATGATGGTCTTCAGGTCCTGTACTCAGGAAATGGACTTGATCGAGTGGGTCAGTGGTCCGTCAGAGATCCAAATTTATCATTAAAAAAAACTATTTTTTATGTTTGTTTGTAATCTTCTGTGTATCTTTAATTTTAACTACTTCAGCCAAAGAGATGTTTTATATACTTGATGGTAGTCTTAAGGTTCTGTACTCAGGTTTGATCGAGTGAGTCAGCGGCCCGTCAGAAATTCAAATTTATCGTTAGAAAAAAGATATTTTACTATTTTTAAATTTTCTTTTAAAACATGGATTTTTCTGATAATGGGTTGGTTTGGTTAGGTTATAAATGTTGAAGATCTTCAATCTGGTTAAAAAAATTATCACCAACATTATAACTTGCAACTGTTAAATTTAGATCATAAACTTAGCTTGGAGGTTTATACTAAAACTATTTGTGTTTCTCATTTTTAGGAACATTGTTTTTTAATATATACTTTAGAATAAAAGTTTGTAGCACTCATTCAAAATTAACTTATTTACTTATAAATAATTAAATTAAATAATAATTTGACTTTTAGTCTTTGTTGCATGCTCTCATGTCTCTTAATGCCTTTAGTTTTACATGATTTCATAATTATTTTTTTGTCTAATTTACATTGTCCACACTCATGCATGTAATATAAAAATATGGCATGCAAAATAAATAAAAAATGGTTAGCACGATGGACGAGTCTCTTTTTGAAACAGTCTCTCTGTTCCTATGATGGATGTGGAAAGTTGTCTATATCGCACGATTCATGTTCCTGTGACCTAAACCCTACTCTTAAGTAAGATTTGACTAAGTATTTTTTATTTCTAAAATATTATTTCTTAAGTGGTCTAATTTTTGAATTCACAACAGGTCCTTTATTTTTATTTTTATAATTTATTAAAAAACACATTACTCCTAAAATTTAAAGACTTTAAAAAAAACACTCTACATAACATTCCTTATCCTAAAAGAACTTTATATATATGTAATGAATTGATATATTTATCAATTTATTAAATTTGTCTTTCATAATTTAAAGATAAAGTTTAAATATAAAGATAATGATGTATGAGAAAATATATTTTTTTATATTTTCTTTAAATTTAAGAATAGTATGTGAATGTTCTTTTTTTTTAAACAACAAATATTTATTTACACCAAATACACCATTCCCTAAATATGAATTTATGAATGTTCTTATCTATAATTTGATCCAGTACTAATTAAAGCCTGGCCGTTCAATGGAACAAAAAAAAAGACTAATTAAAGCCTATAAAGTTGTCATGGACTAGTGGGTCATGGATCAAACGGACCACGGATCATCCTTAGTTGGGCATCTAAACTAAAACGGGCCCAATAATAAAATCCAACTGGACTTACACTTGCCCAATCCAAACTCTGACATATATATTTTTAATTTATTTTTTTGGATATCCTTTGATTTTCATAAATTTTAATTTCAGTTTGAACTTATATAACAAAATACTAACTCTTTTTTTTTCGTGTGTTTTTTTCCTTCATTGTTTTGTTTTTATTTACTTATTAACTTCATTTTGTGTTTTTGTTTTTTATCCGAGTGCAACAAGTATAACAAATAAATTGGTGGTGTAATAAGTATAGTTATAACATAGATTTTTTTCTTTGTAGTTTTCAATCTCAACGAATTTAGTACACTACTTAGTGATGTAGTATGTACGGTCATATAACATAGATTTTAAGTCGTAGATTCAATAGTTTAAGCGTTTGGGTTGTTGCATAGTTTTTTATTTTTATTTTTTCTTTACGTTCCGTTATAAAAAATGCAACTATTTTGTATGTCTGCATTATCCCCGCGACATCTTTATTAGTATCTTTATTCTTATAAAATCATTTTTAAGCGTTTCATTGGTTTTAATTTTAGTTTCACACTGTTTCCTTTAGTTATCTAATTGTTTGTATTGTTATATTTAACCAGACTTTTAACTTTATCGTTGTTTCGTTGTTTTTTCATTTTTTTTCGATACGTTACGCTTGAACAATACAACTATTTTGTATACCCGCGTGATACCCGCGGCAATACACGAGTAGTATAATCTAGTTATATACATTTTTACCATTTTCTTATCCGGATTGGTATAATGAACACTGCCACCACGCAAACTTTGCTAGACTTGGTTGGAATATATAGTATGATGTGAGGATCCTGACATGTATTAGTTGCTAATCCGAGACATTCAAAGTTACTGTAAAAATAGTTTATCCTTAGCTACTTATTGTGGACTGAGTTTAGTGTTTAAACATTTTGGTTTTCGATATCAAAATTTATAAAGAAGAAGATTGAAATATCAAATCCTTGAATAAAATAATTTATTTCAACACTGTTTTTTATTTATATATTTTTTAACACCCATGGAATAAATTTTATGTGTATTATGTATGCTATCTAACCCAATGGATCATCCATCCTGTAATAAAGCCCTTATTCCGGACCGGGTCTTGGTTCGGGCTTCGGATTCCTTGCTCCACTTTCCAACATCAGGTCCCACTTAGCGCATTATCTTCCAAGCATAAAAATCAAATCAATCAAAACGGAAAACAGAATCAACTCCTCCTTCAATTTCCAGATCTGCTTCTAGTTGTTGCTCGTGATTATTGCTTGAAGAAAGATGGTGAAGGATCGGAAGGTCGGCGTCGCCATGGATTTCTCACAGAGCAGCAAATCCGCCTTAAAATGGGCGATCGATAACCTAGCCGATAACGGCGATACGTTCTTCATCATCCACGTCAAACCTCACTCCGCCGACGAGTCCCGGAATCAGCTGTGGGAGGCCACCGGATCTCGTAATCTCCATCCGTCTTCTCGATCGATTCAATTCGATTTCAGTAGTTCAGTTACAGATAGGGCATCTAAACGAGCCGAGCCAGAGTGAGCTACTGGCTCGGCTCGTTTAGAAACCGAGCCAGCTCGTTAATTTTAACGAGCTAAAATATTGAGCTCAAGCTCGGCTCGTTAAAAATCGAGCCGAGTCGAGCCGGCTAGTTTATTTTTTAAAATTTATATTATTTACACATATTTATATAGAGAGAGGATCATTTGAAAACCAATTGGGTTCGAGAACTTTTAGAACCATTCTGAGCCACAAGTTATATATAAGGAAACCCCCATGAATTTGAATGCTTCCCCTAAAATTAGTGGCTAGAATGTTTCTCAAAAATTCTCAAAAAAAAGTTCTCGTTTGATCTAACCCTATTGATATAACATGAGAAAAATCTGATATTATAACATACTCGTAGTGAAAAAATAATTCGATGTTTCTTTATTTATTTTTCAATATAAAATATATATTTCTTATTGAAAAGTATCATATCAATTTTAAATCTTATTCTAATTTAATATTTTTGTTAAGAAAAATACTATAAAAAACTTA
Organism: Deinandra increscens subsp. villosa; assembly: GCA_039602395.1. Taxonomy (NCBI): domain Eukaryota; kingdom Viridiplantae; phylum Streptophyta; class Magnoliopsida; order Asterales; family Asteraceae; genus Deinandra; species Deinandra increscens. The sequence goes on from JBCNJP010000016.1 coordinate 6,503,957, forward strand.
GTATTTAACTAAAAGTATATATTATAAATAATAAATTTATAATTTTTAGGTGTATACATATGTATATACACAAAAATTTGAGTTTAAATTTAAACGAGTCAAGCGAGCGAGCCAACGAGCTAACTAACGAGTCGAGCTAACCTTGGCTCGGGCTCGGCTCGTTAGGAAACCGAGCCGAGCTCTGGCTCGTTTATAATCGAGCTAATTTCGACGAGCTTTTTTTCGAGCAAGCTTCGAGCGAGCCACGAGCCGCGAGTTTTTTAAACAGCCCTAGTTACAGATCAACTAATTTTCATTTTTTTTCATTTTTTTTTCATTTTTTTGTTAGCGTTGATTCCGCTGGTGGAGTTTAGAGAGGCGGAGGTGATGGCGAAGTATGATGTGAAAATGGATATGGAAGTTCTGGACATGCTTGATACAGGAGCTAGACAGAAAGAGGTTTTTTGCGATCTGATTGATTTGATTTTGTTGAATTGGATTTGATGATTGGGAATTGTTATGATGAGATTGAATTTTGGTTTGCAGATTCATGTGGTGGCGAAATTGTATTGGGGAGATGCTAGAGAGAAGCTAATGGAGGCGATTGAAGATCTGAAACTGGATTCTTTGGTTATGGGTAGCAGAGGACTCAGCGGTATCAAAAGGTAATCAAAATCAAAACCTCCATAGCTTAACATATTTTAAGCAAATTCAAATCAATATGAAGTAATTAAACGACATTTTAATATAAAACTAATAAAGTATTCAACCGATAATTTACTAATTTCGGCAAATAACCAATAATTTAACTTTAAAAAAGCTTAGCAATTTATCTATCAGATAATAAAGTAAAATTTAAAAAGAAGCACGTAAACAAATGACTTTGGGGCTCTTTAGGTCTAATCTGTGTGGGGCGGCCGAATCCGATAAAAAATTCGGTTAGTAGTTTGTTCAATTTGTTACAGCAATGATAATGATGGCGAGATTTAGATGTGATAAAGGGGATGAACGCATGTTGATTTTAGAGACAAGATAAAACATGAACAGTTCAAACTAATATATTTTTTTTAATTTGTGCGTATCACTTATTAAATTGCCATGAATATAATTGTATGAAATATGTTTGTTTAACAAATTAATTATTATGCTAAAATTTAAATGTGAGTTTAAAAAGAATTATTAAGTATTTGACTAACGAAATTTTGTTTAATAAATTTAATTAATATTGGGTTAAAATATACATATAGGCTATAAAATATTACGATAGTTATTGTTTATTCGAGAATTGGGTCTTGTTTATAACCTTTAATATTAATAAGGTGACGAACGGACTTAAATGTACGAATACTTATTCGGTTTATATTTATAAATCTCTAAATTTTTTATTAATCTTCTTTTGTATCGAACCCTAAAGATAGTTTATTTGGTTGTTTTAATTAACGTATGAATAATAGTAGTTATTATTTTTGTGAAGGATAATACTGGGCAGCGTGACAGATTACGTGATGACAGCTGCACCATGTGCCGTGACTATTGTCAAGGACCCGGATACATTTCACAAGCACTAAAGTTATCAATCATCGATCATTCTCTTGTTTCCTATCACATGCATTTTGTTGTTTTGTGTGGTTTGCTTTTGTATTTCGTCCCTACATTTGTTGTTTTATATCTAACCGTGGTTTGCTACATAAATTAATATTAAGTAAGTTAATAACCCGTATATTATACGGGTTTAATAAATGATATAATCTTAGGTAAATAAAGATGTTCATAATATGATCTAATTACATGTGATATAAGTAACATGTGTAAAAAAAAGTCAAATTATTATGCGTCCACCAAATAATTTGATATTATTAAGAAGATTAAAATAAGTCTATATAATTTTGTAATCTATAACTACTTTTTATAAATTATTGCATTACATATATTAATGAAAAATTAAAAGTTACAACAATTGTTCATAAACCTTCACATATTTTCGTGTATACAACATTTGGTGTTCTATTTGTGTAACATCACTATCTTTATCCAAAATTAGTAGTTTTAGTCCGTTAATACTCTCTTCTCTTGATAATGCAACATGCAATTGATCATTTGTAAAGACCGGATTTCTCAAATATAACCCAACTTTACAAAGTGATTGTTATCTGAAAACATACAAGGGAAAATAATATTCCTTTAAATTAAAGAAGCATCTTCTTATGAGTGGGTGTCAAAGCTAATGTCACTTTCATAAACTAACTCTACTCCTATAACATAATTACCCTATTATATCACTTGTAGTTTTGTTTCATTACATAACCCTTTTTTTTATCTATATTTCTTAGCAACATCACTGCAACACCTACATATAGAACTAACTTATGGTTTGGCATTCCTGTTAGTTAAGTTCATTTAGAACATTAGTGAGTATAAACTTTCATCAAAGTATAAATATAAATAGCAAGTAAAAAAATATGTAAGTAGCAATTAATATAAACTTTTAAAAGGTAATATGATCCATAATATCTAAAATGTGTGACAAATGACTTCTTAGCACATGGATTACATAAATATAATAAAGAGTAAATTACACTTTATCTCCATGTAATGTGATGAGCTAAAAGTCAGGTTTTGTCTCAAATGGAACATTTTGCACTCTGCGTACAAAGAATTCTTCAAATTCTCACATTACATTTGTGGTTCAAACGGTAATCACTTATTCTTTTAGATGTACTATATCATGCAAAGATCTCTTCATCTGAATTGCATTGTTGTTAGAAAGTTCTGATGTAAAAAAATATTTGATTTTGTAGACATAGATTCCATGTTGTATGTAAGTTTTATATCATTTTAAATTTAGATTCTTCACGAAGATAAATATAACAATAGACAGGTTATAATAATAGTGTGAAAGAAAAAAAATACACAATGAAGATTAATTTAAAGAAAACACAAACAAGAAAACTTGCAAACTAAAAATAGAGTTTGCAGCAAGTGACAAATGAGTTATAGTATCCACATAATATAAGCTAAAATTTAGTAGTAAAATTCTTTTGAAAATGATGACTTTCAAAACTTGCATTTTGAAAATATTACAAAAAAAAAACTTGATAGGATTAACAAGTTTCAATTTCATATTAAATATTTGAATTATAAATGTTGATGATTATAATCATATTGTTCTATTGATTATAACTAAAGTATAAAATTTAAATTTGGAAAATTCAAATTTCAAAAATCTATATATCAAACAAAAAGATTTGTCATACTTTAATTAGTAAAAAAGACAATTGTTACCATAAAAATTTGGATTAAATTAAAATTTTAATAACTAATTATGCAAATACCAAATTTCCATATTAGGATTTATTTAGTTTAAACTTTTAATAAGTAATTATTCAAATACAAAATTTTTATATTAAGATTAGTAATTATCCAAATACTAAATTTTAATATTAATGTTAATGTTTTATTGCATATAATAATTAATTATTCAAATACAAAATCTTTATATTAAGATTAGTAATTATCAAAATACTAGATTTTAATATTAACGTTAATATTTTATTACATATATATTATATTTTATTAAAATAATATATTTTATTGCATATATATTATATTTTAATATTTTAATAATGTGTATTTTAATTAAATATTATACATGTAATATAAAATATTTTATTCTATTTAATTTTATAATTTTTTTTAACTTTAGTTAAGTTTAAATTCAAATTTAGCAAGTATTTCATTTCAATATAATAAACAAAATTCTTATTTTCCGTGACTAAATTTTATTTTAACTGCCAACATCCGGTTACCCGGGGGTATCATCATGGCAAACGATGTTAACCACGACACGTTATGACCGCAGTCAGTGCGAGTAACCAAGACCTATGTGCTGCAAAACCCATCGCTTAAATGGTCACTGTCATAAAACCTCTGAACTACCTATAATTACTGAGAAATTTTTTAGATAGTTATAAAAATACATCGTAGATTATGATTGTATTTATAGTTTTTCTTATAAATTCAGCCGTGTAATACACGGGGATAAAAAAAAAACTAGTCTTCAATTATATGATTTGTAAATGTTTATTGTTAAATTTCGACTATAATAACTGTTACAAAAAACATTGATAAGGAGGTTTGAAAATATTTAATGGCATAAATGTTTGACCGTCACACCCACAAATTTTGCTTGCAAGGTTTTACCGCGAGGCGTGTGACAAACCGAGAACCGAAGTTATTAGCCATACCAAACGACTACTAAATGAGTTCGAAAATACGTAAAGTTTACTCAATCACATGAACAAATACAGTTTTAAGTTTGCGGAAGCGTAAATGTAAAAGGTAAAGTAAAAAATAGAATGGAGATTTGAGATTTAAAGATGTGTAAACATAAATTGAAACTCTTAAAATTAAAAAACTCATATGGTTAAAAGATGTTGTAAACACAAAGACTCAAACAAGAAATGCAAACATCCCAGCAACATAAACAATCCTCGCGCAGAACACACACAAATTTACAACTTGTAGTAAAACATAAACCAATAAATAACCCTTATATTAACCAAAGTTATGCATAGTTATTTATGTCCAAAATTGATAGTTCAAAATTGGTGAAAAATCATTTTTGCAATTTACTAAAAATATCATTTTAACCCGTTTTCCTCAAAAGTCTCCAACAAGTGCACCTAAAACCAGATTATTTTAGTATAAAGATAAAATTGCCACGCTTGTTTTCATCAGAACTCGTGATAAACCAATTTTCAAAAATTCGAGCATTAACAATTTGATTTGTCTTTCACACTCAACTGGATAAACCCAATGAACAAGTCAACAAGCTTCATAAACACATCTTTGCCTTTAAAATAGGGATGCAAATTGAATAAAAAAACTTTTTTTAAATCAAGTTCAACTAAAAACTTTTGAGTTTATGATTAACATATCCATACAATATCTGTTTACTAAATATGAGTTTTGAACAAAAGATATTCTTACAAGATTAAACAACAGCAACTGTTATGGAATCATCATCAGTTGGATCCTAATCCACTTTAGTCTCATCCTCAGCAGTTGATGTTCTTTCTGAGACTAACTGCCCAACCTTCACATACTTCTCCTCAAACTTGGCTTCCCAGTCCTCGAGGACTTCAAGTTCGGATGCACTAAGACCGTCAATGTCCCCGGTTAGGTCAGAAGGCTCGAACGACATCAAAGCTAGGGCTCTGCTAGCATCCCGACCAGCAAATAGTGCATATGGTCCGCCAGGACCGTAGAACATCCTGAACAATTTGTTTATAGTACCAGTTAGCATTATGTATGACATCTTGAGATAATAGAGGTAGTACATATGGTGCAACTAGAGGCGGTAATTTCAAACAGTTTATTATGTTTTGATATCATTAAGGGAAAAAAGAAAATGGGTAGAAAGTCACAAAAAGTGTTTTTTTTAAAGCATACAACCTCCTAAATCATCGCATTCAATGAATTATACAGTTATTGTAATTCTAAAGTGTTTCTAATCACAATTACCTTATTAATTATTGTAATATCACTACCAAAAAAATGAGCCTAATGCAACCTTTTTTTAGCCTAATGCAACCTTCTTTTTCAATAAAAGGTTGCATTAGCTCGAGTTGCATTAGACCTAATGCAACCCTTTTGTTACCTAATGCAACCTTTAAAAGCCAATGCAACATTTTTAGGATGCAACTCTTTATGGAAAAAGTTACATTAAGTAATAAAAAGGTTGCATTAGGTCTAATGCAACTTCAGCTAATGCAACCTTTTTGTCAATAGAAAAGTTGCATTAGGCTCATTATGTTTTAAAAGATACAGAAGAAAAAGTGTTTCCGGGTCAACCTAACACTTCCACACTGAAAAAAATGTTTGAATCGACATGTTACCCATCCTGCCCGACCCGTCCATTTTAGTATCTTACCACCTCTATATCTATGTTGTCAAAAGTGCATGAGGTGCAGCCTAGTGCAGCCATGTCGCCTCGCTTCAAAAGTGCCACCTTTTAGACGCTGGGCGCATAATCAGACGAAGCTCCGACTAAAAATCGTTCGAATAGGTTTGAAACAATTACACTAGCCCTAAACAAAGCTTGTAATCAACTTAAAACAACCTCAGACTAGCCCCAAAAAACAAGCCTAAAACACGTCTAAAACCCCTAAAAATGGTATTTTTACACTACTCATTTCGCTTAAAAAGGCCCAAGTCTCACCCTTTGCGTATATTAAGTGCACCTTGCACCTCCGAAAACTATGCTCTATGCACAACATCTCATCAATCTTTTGATTATCACAATATTGTTGAAAATAAGCATTCAAAATTGAGCCATCATTTCATTGACAAACAAAGTAAATGAAAGAGATCCCATCTTAACTCCACTTATAGCTAAAACATTTAAAGCCCCAAAATCACTAACTACATCACACAACTCCATTTTATCTTCATACTTCAATCTAAACATCTTTTTAACAAACAAATCAAAGATAGAGATGATATCAAATGGAGTTCTAAGTTCAAAATGAATTAAAAAAAAAAAAAAAAAAAACCCTCAATTCATCAATTTGTGTTGTCAAATATCAAAAGTCCAACAAACAAGTGAACAACCATAGCTAAGATCAAACCTAGTTTTATTACAGTAGATGAGTATATATATAATCAATAATCAATTAATTAACCTGGAGCGAGAAACATCATAGATCTTTCCTTTAATGGCCATCAATAAGGGTTTATTAGGATCAGAACCGTCGAAAGGTCTCAATTCCTCCTCCGTAATGCTTCCGATTTGGACCGGTTCACGCAGGGTGACTTGCTGCTCACGTTTGACCGCCACGTGGTCATCTGCAGCTACGAACATGCCGGAGACGAATTTATAGACGAAAAGCATCATCGCCGATATGGTGAAAAAGGCCGCCGGCGATAGGCCGGTGTATTGGGTGATCGCATCCGTTATCGTTGCGTACAACGCCATCGGGTTTTGGTAGAGAAGTTAGTATCGTTAGTTTTGTCCTAAAAAACCCCTTTTTTGCTGATTGACCTAGCGATAGAAGTAGGTAGACCAACCAACTGCCGTTAAAAAATACAAATTAAAAAAAAAAGAACAAGAAAGAAAGAAAAGAGGTGGACGGTGGACAAACTGTCGATAAAATCGATTGGTTTAGAAATCGAACAGATTAAGAAAATAAACGTCATCTTTTGTCGGACTTAGGGATAATGTTTGGATGTGTGTTTCTTGTCTAAAATAGCATAAAAACCATTTTTAGTTGGTGGATGAAGAAGAATCATGTGCTATAGGAGAACCCTAGATGGATGATGGATCCTCTTTTGTAAAGAAGATGATGTGTTGTGAAGAAATGAAATGGGAAAATAAGAGTTTTATGGACTCGAAAAACTAAAAGAAATTAAAAAGAAAGCGAAAATGATGATTTTGCCCTCACGTGACCTACACGTGGTTTGACTTAACGGGTAAAATTTATGGACGTTAGGCCAAATGACAATGCATGTAAGGTTTATACAATATAAATGATACTGAGTGTTGTTACCTTAGTTCAAGGATAGTTCGTGAAATCCATGAAAACTTAAAGGACAAATATGTAATTCACTCCAAAAGAAAATAAAAATAACGATTTTGCCCTCACGTGACCTGCATGTGGTCTGATTTAAAGAGGAAATTGATGGTGGTTAGGCCAAAGAACAACATGTGTAAGGGTTGTATAATATAAAGAACACTAAGTGTTTTTTTTTGAACGACGTTTGAAACTACTCCCCAAATCTCCAATACCCGAGTGAGCCTTTCTGAGACGGGATTGCAACCGTCCATACTGAGTTTGACACTCCAGGCTTGGCTCACTCAAGAACACCATCAAGGAGAAACTCATCACTTGAGAAAACCACCTTGAGTCAGGTTTGAACTTGAAACCTCAAGGTCCCCAAGCTCTAACATTCATCCCCATACTATTGGGACTAAGTGTTATTACCAAAGTTTAAGGACAATTCATTGGCGATGAGGGGAGACTTGGGGCTGAAAGGTCACAAGTTCGATCCCTGAGCTCCCAGGTTTTACCACCCGGCCGCTCGCGGAGGTGGATTTTCCCTGGAATGAGCTGAACTGGTGTAAATAGTTCCTGGGTTTTCCGGGGCATTTGTTGGCCGTTCAAAAAAAAAAAGGACAATTCATTAAATCCGTACAAATTAAATAACAAAAAATATAATTTACTAAATTTAATTGTCAATTGATTTATTAGAAATAAAACTTGATGTAGTTTAATCTCCTTTATTTATAAATTATCCAAATAATAATATACAACTGTTTATTTTAATTAAAAAAAAGTATTACTGGTCTCGCCAACCAGCAAGCGGCTCGCTCAACCCTGAACATTACAGAAAGCAATCGACTCATGGTTCTAATCAAGACCTAGGTGTGAGGTTCGAACCTATATCTCTAACCCACATCGCTTTACTCTCAAACCCAAATCTCATATTCTTCGGTCATCGCCGTGAGGTAGCCGTCAAAACATTCATCTTGTAAAAACGAAACCTCGATTTCTAGGTTTTTAGTTTCTACCCGAGAACCTAAGCACCCTACCACTACCAGATCACCTTGGTTATCTTTTAATTGTTTATTTTAAATTATGACTATTTTATTCTGGTGCCTAACTTTTAACCCTCTATTGTGACATTATTCCTGGATGAAACAAAGTTAATTGTTCGTACGCCAAAACTTGATTATTTTATCAAGAAAAACCAAGGCCCGTCAATGGCGACCCCAATAATCGACTCAAAATTCTGAAAAAAAAAGAAAGAGAACACGAGATGTGTAAATCCTTCTCCTTTAACGCTAGATTACCCAAATCTATCATATCTGGTGCTACAGATTTTTGGATTCACTCGCAATTACTAATTTGTTCTCTTCTTCTTCCCCATATGCTATAGCTCTTACTTCTCTCCTGCTGCATGGACGAAAATTACCCTAAATCCGGCCGCAGAACGACGATTCTTCATCCTCTGGGTTCAGATTTCGAGTGAGTTCTTCATATTGTTCCGTTATTCTCCGCCGATTCGCGTTTTCGCCTGTTTCTGTTAGTCTAGATGTTTCAAAATTGAAATCATGAAATCGTTCAATCCACATCATGCAGCTTTGATTACAGTAATTCGTTTCCGATTTACGTGAATTGAATGTTTATTAGGTCAATTTAGCCCCTTTTTGTGTCGATTACCGGAATTGATTATAGTAATTGTTGTTTGATTTGTGAGAGTTGGGAGATTTGGGAGATTAGTGGATAATTAGGGTTTTGGTGTATGGGGACACAAACAATGGGATCTAATGGTGGGGGGAGGAAATCTTCTTTGGGTGGATTATCAAGGCAAGGTTCTTTGTATAATTTGACATTAGATGAAGTTCAACAACAATTGGGGGATTTAGGGAAGCCTTTTAGTAGTATGAATCTTGATGAGCTTCTCAAGAGTGTTTATACCGCCGAAGCTAATCAAGGAACGAGCGGGAGCGGTAACGGTAACGGTAACGGCCCTAATTATACGGAGCTCACGCAGCTCGATTCGGTTGTAACGAAAAAGACGGTTGATGAAGTGTGGCAGGATATCCAGCAGGGGCAAAATAGGAAAAAGAAGATTGTTAGTGATGATGATGGTGAGGAAGATGATGATGATGATGGGGAGGATGATGATTATGATGATGATAGTTTTAAGAATGGTGATAGGAAGAGGCAAGCTACTCTTGGTGAGATGACACTTGAAGATTTCTTGGTGAAAGCCGGGATAGTTGCGGAATCTTCTCTTGGGAAGAAAAACGATGAGCGGGGTGGTCTTGAACGGCAAGAAAATCAGTGGTTAAACTATCAAACAATTCAGCAGCAGAATGTGATTATGGCGGGTCATTATCAAGCTCAACAACCGCTTTCGGTTACTGGTAACAGTTTAATGGATGTGGGTTATATGTCTCCTGCTCCTTTGATGGTGGGTGGTTTCTCGGAGAGACATTTGTCTGGAAGGAAAAGATTTGCTTCTGGAGATGTGATGGAGAAGACGGTTGAAAGAAGGCAGAAAAGAATGATTAAGAATCGGGAGTCTGCTGCACGCTCACGAGCAAGAAAGCAGGTATGGTTGTTTAATGATGTTAGTTATTTCAGTCGGTTAATGTTTTATTTTTTATTTTTTTGTGATGAGAGAGTGGTGTATGGTTGAACAGGCTTATACCCAGGAGCTGGAAAACAAAGTTTCGCGTTTGGAAGAGGAAAATGAAAGACTTCGGAAGGAGAAGGTAATTCTGTTTCTTGAGATTTTTGTATCTCTATTGGTGTCTTTTTTTGTGGTGTTAGTGATGTTAGAAAACGAATTCAAGTAGATGATAATGGCCACCTTAGAGATTTTTGAAAATACAGTTTAAGTTCATTGTATTTTAAAGGATTGACATACACTCTAGTTCAGGTAATGTAAATAGAATAGGAGGGATATTCTCTCCATTGTTTCCTTGATCTTATGAAGAGTGAAAGATGAAACTTATTCCCTTCTAATAGAGGTCTCAAGTTCGAACCTTGTTTACCTGATCCCGTTCGTTAGCAAGGTATTGATGGGGTCTGGTGAGTTCTCTCGTAGTGGTTCTAATTGTTAAGAAGAAAAAGAAAAACGAAAAAAAGAAAAAAAAACTTAAGTATGAAACCACATAAGTATGAAATGATCCAACACATTCTTTCTCGTCGGTAGTTAATTAATTAGTTAATTGCTTATACTTCAAGTTAGTATCTTTCACAAGTTACATTATTCTTCCAACGCGGTGTCTTTCCATGTGGGTCAAACAAGGTCAAATGTCCAACTTTCTACAAAAATAGGTTCCTCATGACCTCAGGATACTCAAGTACATATATGTCAGAATAAAAAGACTCGGTGAGACCACTTGAGCCAAACTAGTTAAAACCTGACTCTAAGAAAATGAGTTAACTCAGTGAGAATATTTTTAAAAGAATTGTAACATCTTTTTTTATGAGTCATGGTATATAACCAACAAACGTATTACCTGTTTGTTGGCAAGAATATTGTCTAGTGAAGCAAAATGTTAAGCTATAAACACTAGGTATTCATGAGTTCAACGGATGAGGAACCTAATGAGCTAACCTTGTTATTGCAAAAACAAATGTCGATCTCGCAGACTCAAATAAAGTGTATATTCTAATGCTAGTGCTTATGATACTCAGAAATGGCAATTTCAACACATTTACAAATTAACATGTCAATTCGGTTGTATATTAATGATAATGGGTTAAACATGTAAGATAGAAGAAATCAAGAAATGGCTATAAAGTAAACGGGCAAATATCATATTAGTCTTTTTTTTTTGTTGCGTACAACTTTCTATAATGTTGTACTTTTAATACATCAAGTATCAAGTATGTATACAATTTTAAGATGGGTAACAGAGTTGCCTAATGTTTACAGGACAAAAGTGCAAGAGTCTTCATAAATCTATCATATATCTTGAAAACAGATTTTGTATTACACTATGTTTGAATTTGAATATTCCTTAACTGAAACCTCTTATCCGGACAGACTGCAGTTTTTGGTTTTCTCAAATTTTTTTTTTAAATTCTTGGTGCTTGTATAAGCCTTCTTGTTATGCAACTGAAATCCTCTACACATGCATCAATTTTTGCTAAAGGTGGCAATTTCAAGTTTCAACCCATGTACTTATGAGTTGGTTGCTTTGGATTATCTTTAATCGCTTATGCATAAAATAAAATAGAAACAGTTAAAAGGAAACAGGTTGAAAGTTGTACAAAATGCACTTTTAACCACCCCCCCCCCCCCCCCAAAAAAAATAATAAATAAAAATTATTGAAAAAGTTAAGTTTTTTTTGCAAACATGATCTTTGTAATCAAATTTCGATGAACTGCTTGTTTTGTAAAAGAAATGCAAAAAATTTTAAGACATAATTATTTCAAGAAAATGGCCAATTTGTTCCGTACTTTATATCACCTCAAACTTTTAGGGGTAAATCTTTGCTGCATTTGTGACTAAGATAGTCTGTATTTGCAGGAAGTGGAGAAGGTAATACCATGGGTCCCACCCCCGAAACCAAAGTATCAGCTCCGAAGAACATCCTCAGCTCGTTTCTGACAGCTAATGTTTTCCATGTGTGATCTTGGTCATGGAACTTGTTCTACAGCAATGAAAGTGAAAGGCTTGTAGACTTTCCTATATCTTTGGTGTACTCCCTTTTTCTGTTCCTTCTAAATCTTTATCAGACATTGCTATGGATAATGTATGCCTTTACTTTTCGGTTCTAGTTTTTTTATACCTAGGTTCTGATAACTGCTTCTAGAGGTTTGTTGCTTAATGTATTGTCCAAGGATGGTTTTATGTACATTTGATAGTGTTCTGATAGCATAATGTTGGCTAACTCAACTTCAAATGTTCACTCTTAGTTTCCTCAGTTCTGTGGTTACTCAAGCTGACCAAAGTTCAAAAACTAATCGAATCGATTTTCACATTTTATTTTCATTTATAACCCTGTGAAAATAACTTTAAGCAATCAAAATGCAGCTAGTAATCACAGAAAATTCCATCTCATACACATATAATGGTCCAATTCAACATCATCAAACAAAACAAGAAAATGAAACAAAAAAAGCCTGAAAACAATAAAGAAAAAGGCAAAGAAAAAATCTGTACTGAATATGTCTGCTCACAGAAGGCAATTAGTTTGGAAACAGAATGATGACAGCCTGAATTTACAACTGATCTGAATTTGATCTATAGAAGGCTTCTGCATTCATCTTCCGCTTTCAGAAGACACCCTAAAACGCCACTGCAAACACAAAAGATACACTGCATAATGTAAGAATATGGTATCTAACTATCAATTAAAACTAGCAAATTAAATAGTAAAACCATAATGTCCAACCATAGATTACACAGAAAAGTAGCAAATCAGGACTGTGTAACCTGGGTTGGATTGACCCGCAAACATTATTTTGTCACTTTTACATAAACTGAAAACAACACACATTTTTTATGATTTAGGTGGTTATAAGCATCAAAAATACTATTCGACTCATCTGACCCATTTGAGATAAAAACAAGACCCAAATCAACCCACTGCATATGTAAATGAGTCAAATTGCAAGCTGAAAGCCAAGAAAATAGTTAAAAGTAACAAAGATTACCTCTATACTTGGTGAATATTTTCGGTTTCATGAGCAATAACTAGTTCATCACGTTTCCCTAGTTCGAAAACAAAAGGAGACGGGTGAATATCAAAATCCACACTTCTCTCCTTGTCTTTTGAGTTCCCCTCCAAATCATCATAATGCAGATTTTGTAGAATTTCAGGAAGTGAAATCCCATTTGATTCTGAAAACTTGTCTCCCATTTCAATATCGATTTTTTCCTTTGAGGTGCGAACATGGTCCGCACTTGGTGCCTCGGCTACCATGTCATCTTCACACACAACCGCCCGAAAGTTATTCATTGAAGGAGGGATTTTTGATAGAAAGACTTCTACAAGGTTCCTTCCTATTCCCTTGTGATATGGATTCTCCTTTTTATCATATCGATATCGAAAGTTTTCATATGTTGTCTATATCATGAGCAAAGTTTTGTCAGTATATACATATATGTATGTAGGTAGAGGATCATTTGAGAACTAATTGGTTTTGAGAACTTTTGAGAACCATTCTTAGCCGCTAGTTTATATATATGGAAAAAAACCCATGAATTATAGTGGTCCCCGCCTGAATTTGGTGATTGAGATCTGGTTCTCAAAAGTTCTCAAAACAAAAAGTTCTCAAATGATCCTCTCCCTATGTATGTATGTTTATGTATGTGTTTATAAGTATATTCTTGAATTTACATATATGTAAAGCCATATCTTGTCATACAGAAGAAATGATGATCACCTGGTTTGTGCAAATGAGATAAAAGTGGAAAATCGTAAGCCCGCCCACAAACCAAACAGTGATGAAGCAGTATACAATGAGGACATCAGACAGGATGTCTTTTCGCATAGCCTTCAAAATGCCCTCTTTGTTTTGAGCAATGTGGACCCACGAAAAGCCGAATACATATAAGCACAAGATGGTTGATGTCGATATAAACATGTAGAAGAACCGATAGTTGCGCTGCAACAACAATATTATTTCAGATATAATAAGCGAGTCACATATGATTTAGCACCAATAATCAAACTTTTTGAAAGGAAAAAAAAACGATTTAGGAGGTTGTATGCATCAGAATTAAAAAACATGCTTAGAGCAACTTTGACCCGTTTGACCTGGTCAACCTGCTGTCATTTTAACTCAACTTTTTGGTGTTACCCGTTTGACCCATTAGTGATAAAACATAACATTAGCGGAATCTATCCATTCATGAGAATTCAATCAACTTACTAGTCCAATGCATTGACCAACCCATGGACAATGATGGTCAAACTTTTGAACACAATTGTTGCAGATGGAGCAATGTGAGGCACGAGGTGGACGATAAAGCATACAAGTGTCACAATATTTGACGTTAACCGGATGGCCATTCACAATCACTTCTTTGGTTTTTGGTAATCTCAAATGAGGAGTCCTGTCATTGATCCACTCCATTGAAGGTGTGTTCATATCAAATCCTTCCTCAGATTCAGGCGGTTTCGTGTTTCGTGGGATTATTCCAGGATCTCTACTTGCTGTCATTAAAAGAAATAGTATATCCTGTAGGCCCACAAAAAAGAGTTAAAATCAGAATTACTTTATCCAAACTCTAAAAATGAAACCATTGTGATCATAAAATCAGTTCCATATAACAACATGCATTTTGAGAAAGTTGTTAAAAAAATCAAGATTTTGCTTACCAAGCAAGTGAGAAGTGCTGCCACAAACAGCACAATATACCAGTAATTACTATCTTTGCCATCTTTCTTATTCACATTAATGGTGTGATTAACTTTGATGCAAAAGGATACAGCAGGGCCTCCAATTAGGATTATGGTTGTAATCAAAGAAGACACATCAGGACCAAAGATCAATCGTCCCCGACAAAAGAATCTCTGAAATTATCATAAAGAAATAACTGTTAAGTTCCGAAGAATAGAAGACAAGCTGCCATTATTTCAAACTCTCAGTTACAAGATCCATTAATGAAACTTGAATCAAAACAAATGATTTTTAAGATTGTAAATTTATATATTTTGTGCAAAAAAATACGCAGATATTAATTAGTCTATAAAAGATTTCTTGAATTTATACATGATAACATCAAATTATCTTGAAAAGTAAGGGCTTTATACCAAATTTGAAGTTGAAATTTATTTGAAAAAGATTTATATTTTCTTGTACAGCTTCTGAAATTTTTTGATTAGATGAACATGATTTAGGAACACTTGATTTATACAATATTTCTTGAAATCATACATTATATAATCAAATTAACTTGAAAAGTAATGCTTTATGTCAATCTGAAGTTGAAATTTTCTTTGAAAAGGGTACACTTTTGTTGGACAGATTTTGAGAAAACTTCAGTTTAGGTAAACATGATTTAGGAGCACTTGATCTAAACAATATTTCTTGAAAATCTAAAATTAAACATTGATACCACAAAATTATCTGTAAAAGCAATGGCTTTATTTCAAATTTAAGGTTGAAATTCAAAGGTATACACTTTTCTTGTACAGGTTAAGTAAACATCATTCAGGAACCTTGATCTATACAGCTTTTCTTGAAACTATACAGCTTTTCTTGAAACTATACATGATATTATATCAAATTATCTTGAAAAGTAAAAGCTTTATAGCAAAACTGAAGTTGAAGTGCTTTATATTGTACAGATTCTAAGAAAACATCAGGGTACACCATAACACCCAATTTCCATCATATTATCAAATAAACAAAAATCACAAAAATGAAAGAAAAAAAGAAAGAAACTCAAGTCATACAACATTTCTTGAAATTACACATCATATCATCAAATAAGCAAAAAGATTTATCATTTAAACCAAAAAATAACAGATGGAGTTGCACACCATAACACCAAGTTCCAAAATCACAAAAATGAAAAGGAAAAAAGAAGAAAAAAAAAACCAATTCATCTCAAAATCAAAAGAACCAAACCTGAAATCTTGAAGAACAGAGAAACAAAAACTTACATTACTTCCTTTCCAGACCTGATATAGTCTTTTAGGCTTTTCTTGCCCTTCTGCCATTAATGTATTTAGAAGAACAGAAATTAAGATTTACAGTTTGCAAAACTCTTGGCTTCCTGCTGTGATTAACCCAAAACCCATGTGGAAAACATGAAAAAATGATTGCTTTTGTAGATGGAACAACTGACTAAAATCATATGAAATTTGAAAACTTGTAGCCGTGAAGTTGAATGTGAGATTGGGAAATCAAAGGCCAGAAATTAGCTGCTAAGATTACCGGAGATTCCCATAAATTAGGTTGCTGTGTGATTTTACAGCTATGGCAACACCTTCATTACACACACGCTCTCTCTCTCTCTCTCCTCTGGCTAAACAAAAGCTGATTCGGCGGATGTTCCAACTTTGTAGCGACATTCCCGCAGTTGTTTTCAGCCTTTTTCACTACTTTGTCCTGAGAATTAATTTTTGGGAAATTTTACCATCCATTGACTTTTTTACTTTATTTTTGGTATGTAAACATGTCAATGGTATTCGTGACGAGGGGAAGACTTTGGACTGAGAGGTCACAAGTTCGATCCCTGAGCCTGACAGGTTTTCCACCCGGCCTTTAGAGGAGGTGGTTTTTCCTGTGAATTGGCTCAACTGGTGTATAAATAGTTTTAGTTGGACGTTCCAAAAAAAAAGATCTATAATTTAATCTCAGAAACTTTTGACCGTTTGACTCTTAAAAAGTTTGAATTTTTAATGTCTCTATGTCAAAAAAAAAATCCGAACGGTCAACGAATCTCCGAAAAACCCGGAGAGTATTTATACCAGTTGAGCTTATTTTAAAAAAATCCATCTCCGTAAGCGACCGGGTGGTAAAACCTGGGAGCTCAGGGATCGAACTTGTGACCTCTCAGTACCCAAGTCTCCCCTCAAACTTCTAAAACAATCGGCCCATTTTTCAGATGGTTGTCTGATTTTTCTAAAAGTTTGACTTAGTTAAACGTTGAAATTTTAAAACTTTAAAAGTCAGACGATGGTCTAAGGTTTCGATGGACGACAATCCTCTATCTATAGAGGTGGTGTGAGATTAAAAATTTGATATAGCAATAACAAAACTTTTATCAAAATAATAAAAACTCATAGTCTTGTAGCATAGTGGTGTGGTGATTTTTTTTAACGCTTAACACACATTTATCTACATGACTCCTAAACTTTTGACCGTTACTTTTAAAATTTTAATGTATCTCTATGTCAAACTTTTAAAAAAATCGGCCCATTTTTCAGACGGTTGTCGGATTTTCTAAAAAGTTTGACCTAATTAAATGTTAAAAATTTAAAATTTAAAAAGTCATGTCGTGGTCTAAGGTTTTGATAGACGATAATCCTGTATCCATATAGGTGGTATGAGATTGAAAACTTGATATAGCAATAACAAAACCTTTATCAAAATAATTAAAATCTATAGTCTTGTAGCATAGTGGTATGGTAAACTTTTTTTTCATGTCTAGCACATACTCATCTACACGACTCTTAAATTGCACTATTATTCTAAATTATATCACTCTCAAATTTTAAATATGAGTCTCCATAAAAAAGGGCATGCCCTCTTATCATTGAGCTACAACCAAGTGACTAGTGATACGGTAATTATTCCCTAAAAGTGTTGGGTTTGGTGTAGGGTTAATTAGGCCTATAAATTATAAGACTTGAAGATGGTTTGGGTTTAGTGGTTTGCGAGCAAAGGAGAGACAGAAGGTTGGCTCATAGCGTGACCTCTGAAGCTCATTTGTATTTTTATGTTCTTTATGTGTAACTCTATATATATATATATATTTATTATACTTGTAAGTTCATATCACTATGAGTAACTAGTAGGCACAAAGTAATAGAGAGTTTCTGGTTTCAGTTTGTAAATGTAATTCAGACTAGACGGAAGCACGCTAAATGTTATATTCTTCATTTTTTTTATTTTTACATTATGATTGTGTTTGTCGATGACATATCATGAAATCATAACATGATGAGTTTAAATTCTTACGAGTGTAATTATAATGGTATTTTTGAAGTAAAAAACTTAATTCATAACATGATATGGGTTTAAATTCTTACTAGTGTAATTTTAATGCTATTATTGAAGTAAAACACTTGTTCCAAAAGAATCAAAATAATATAAATAAATAAATTAAAAAAGAAAGAAAGTATCCACTGGGGCCTGGGGCGATACAATTAATCAAAATATCGCCACTTTCGTTTTGGACTTTAAAACATTACAAGAATACAAGGGTTTAAAACAACTAAAAGGAAATAATTTAAAAAAAATGTATGGGCCACTTTCAATCCCATACATATTTCTAAAAGTCATAAAACTAAAAAAGTAATATTTATATTTTGAAAGCAAAACTTAAATTAATATATAAAATGATACCCTAACATAAATACTTTTATACCACATATTTTATTAAAAATTAAAAGTAAAAATACTTTTGGCAATCCAAACCGGTTTATGACCGGAATATTCTGTGTGACATGAGATCGGTTCTTATTTGTATTATCATAAACGAGTTCGTTTTTTTTTTTTTTTTTTTTTTTTTTGGAACGGCATCGATCAGGCGACTTTGGTCTCACGTGTAAACCTACCCTTGCGGGGCCATGTCCAAGGTCGATTACTCGGACCTCCGTGAGAACCAAAACACCCCCTCCTGAAGCTTTCTCCTGGCAGAAACCCCCTCCTGGGACCACATGGGGTAAAGCTGCCTCCCCTTGGATTAGAACCTGGGTCACATAGTAACCAAAGCCCTAAGAGCCAAGGGGGTAAAAGTGAATCAAACATACGATGTTAAAGTTGATATGGATTTATTGACAAAACATTTATTGGTTCTGCGAGAGCCATAAAAAATTAATGTTGATAATTAAATAGTTGATGAATCCAACTAAGAGTGTGTTTAGCGCATAGCTGAAAAGCTAACTGCTAGCTGATAAAATATAAGCTAGCTGACAAAAAATAACGTTTGGAAAAACTAGTTGAAAAACATAAAATTACATAAAAGTAAATGTCACAAATGTAAATAAAGGTATTTATTTATAAGCTAGGGAATGGTAAAACTAGAAATATTATAAAAGCTATTTAAAAAGCCTCGTTTTGTAACGTCAAAAAGCTAGCTTATAAGTTAGCTTATGGTGCGCCAAACACAACCTAAAACTGATAAAAGAGCTCCAAAAGTCCAAGCGAATCCTCGTGAGCGTGCAACAAATGACAAACAAGTACATTACCAGGAGCCTACGAGGCATAGTTCATATGTGTAGGAAAACCGTTCATAAAATTAAAATAAAATAAATATTTTATTTGAGTACGATTACAACAAAAGAAAAATAACTCTAATCTATTACAATACAATGGAAAGGAACCTACTCCTACTAATACGATTACAAGGAAATAACAAATATTACACGGAAATAAAATACAATACAAGGAATGAATAAAGATTACAAAGAAATGAAAATGCAGAACTTAAAAATAATAAAGGTTTTGAAAAGAAAAAGGTGACAGAAAGTTTTAAAAAAGGTGACAGAAAGTTTTAAAAAAGGTTTTAGAGAAAATCTTTTGAAGAAAAGAAAAAGGTTCAAGAGAACCTTGGCAAAGGATTCGGGTCAAACCGGGGTCCCTTAAAACAAATTTTAGGTCTACCAAAGATCCCGTTTTGTTTCCTAGGGTACAATCGCCTAAACCTATTGTACGGACGAGATAACTCTAATCTTGAAAATACCTTCGAAGCTTTGAAGAAATCAAGAACGAGATGAAGATCTTGAGAGAAAGTATGAGGAAGAGAAGAGAGAATACTGTGTGGAATTCGGTGTGTTTAGCCTCAACTAATGAGGCTGTATTTATAGTGGTGGAAGTGACTTGTTGAGCACACAAAAATAATTCGTAGTCAAACTTTGCATTAAACGCCTTTAATGTAAATTGATTTCTAATTAACGTGGAATTACCTTAATTAGCTAAAAAAACGTGTTTTCAGCTGTCAATCCGGAGGAACACGCGTTCCCGCTCGAACAGCGGAGCCACGCAGGTCCGCTTGAACCACACAGGTTCCGCCTGAACTGGTTCCGGTTCAACTATTCCGGTTGAACTCAGTTCCGCCCGGACCACCCAGGTCCGCTTGAACTGTTCCGCTCGAATCTAACTTTTTTCCGATTCAACTCACAGTTCGCTTGAACCTATCCGCCTGGTCTTCAACCGGACCAACTTCCGGTTGAACTTAAAAACAATAAGACGGCTCTCAAGCGGCTCGAGAAGTGCAAAGTGCGTCATCAAAGCGCCTCACGCGACCGCGAGTGCGAGTGCGAGGGTCCAAGGGATGTGTCCTACTAAGGGAAACAATAGTTTGTAAGGTTCCCACCTTATAAAGCACTTTTAGTTTCATCCCCTAACCAATGTGGGATGAGTTTCATGCCATACTTGGTATTTTTCTTTGTTATTTTCGCAGCTTCACTTGCTGCGAGACCTCAACTTTGAGCTTCGATATCTCATTCATACGAGCTCGGATTTGGACGTGGTTTGATGCGTTGGAAAGCCCTCACAACTACTACACAAACCCATAAAATACAGAGGCAACAACCTATGTTATATGTATTTTATTTTAGTTCAAAGTTGGTGAAAAACTCATTTCACACTTAGTGAAAAAAAAAACCCATTTTTCACTAGCTTTCTCCCAAAATTTCAACAATATGTGAATCAACTCGAGATATCCACCAGATTTCCATCCAAAAACTTACCAGCCATTTCATGATGCTAATCATGAGGACAATCCTTCATCTTAGTTATATGTTATTTATCATTTGATGTATGTTGATATGTAAACTTAAACTTTTGATGTGAATTGTTTCATTGTTGTTTTATTTGATGTGGTTGTTTATTGTATTTTCATCATATATGTGTTTCAAATCATTATTTATCGTCTATAAATGAAAATGCATATTTAAGTAAAACTGGAATTTAATATTACATTAGAAAATGAAAATTACACTAGATATAGGAAACAACATTAAAAATAGGAAATTACATTCGAAACTAATAATCAAACAAACATCTTCACCAAGAACCACATTCTCAAAGGACACCCTCAGAGGTTAATTCGAACTTGATTTGAGGAGGTGGGACAACATACGGGTCTTGAGGAGGTTGGGGTGAATCGGATGGTCTTGATGTGGTGGGTTAACCGGATCCTCTTCAACGAGAATAGCAAAGAAATGATCGACATCCATACCCATGTAACCATTTTCTTCAATTTCATCTAGGTCCATGTCCATATCAGGATCACGAGACAGGTTAACCGCAGACGATTTTGAAACTGAAGATACTTTTTTGCATCGAAAGGCCATTCGAATAAGTTGTGGTGAATGCATTGATTCATTACTGGTATGTATAACATAAAAATGACACGCATAGCGATAAAAACAAGTGGAGAAAAAATATCTTCATTTATGGGTCATATGTCGCTATACCGATCGTATACTTCATATATAACACGAGTCGTATGGTTAAATACGACTCGTGAAGGGGACACAATGATATACACTCTGCATACGAGCCGTATTGTACAATACAACTCATATGCAGAGTGTGGAGTAAAACATCAGGGTGTGTGTATGTATACATGGCCTTATAATTATAAAAAAAACCTAATAGTTCAACGAGATGGTTCAAACGCTAAAATGAATTAAACCGGAGTTTATTTGAACCGGTTGTTTGTGATTATTTGATTTTACTGTTCCTTATTGACATTCATCCACGTTTGCAACTTTGTATATTATTTATATTATATATTATATATTATATAGTTGGGGAGGAATTCAAATTTGGATATTGACAAAGTTGTTAAATATATTATTACTTTGCAACAACCACACGAATAAAAACTATGCTTTATTCCATGTTGTACAAAACGTGCTGCCACAACTTCTAAAATGCATACTGTGCATTTTTACAACTGTTTTCCTTTGTATTTCACCAAATCACTTTATAAATATAAAATCAAATCTGTGGATATATAATTATCTTTTATTTTGTTTAATTAGTTTGTCATTTCCTACTATCTCACTAAAGCTTTTGTCGTGATACACTTGACCATTTTAGCGGAAACTAGGGGTAAAGTTGTCGGGTGTTATGGCGATTATATAGATGTGGTTAAGTGTGTAAAGAAAAACGTATTAATCTGTATCCATTCGATTTTAAATTTCAAAACATAAATATAAAAAAGTATATGGCATGACCGATGAGGTGGTCAAGTGCCTAAAAAGAAGCGTATGAGTTGCGGCATTTCAGTTTTGAATATCGAAACGTTAGATAAAAAAAACAGTCACAATGTTATCTTTAGAAATCAATTAAAAGTTACGCAATTATAAAAATAAGTATTAAAAACCATGAAACATATTAAAAAGGTAAAATTCGGCTATGAAAAGAATTTAAGTCAAAATAATACAGGCTTTGTCAAAACGTAGGCTAGCTTGATTTTCAATGAAATTCATACCGAAACTTAGATTAAAAATGTGCGTTGCCGTTCTATACTCGGATTGTACGAAAACACAATATTTAATTTAGCACAGTTTTGCCCAAACACTTTGGGATTTAGGGTTGCAAACTACTTGAGATCGGATTGAAAAAAAACTCGAAACAAGCCTGGCTCAAGCCCTGAAATATGGCTCGTTTAATAAACGAGCTCGAGCTCAAGCCGGCTCGCGAGTCTTAACGAGTATTTTATTTATATATTTTTTATTTAATTTATTAAATATATTTTTAAAAATAGTTATTATATATAAAGTTATGATAATATAATTAAATAATACGTATATGTATTATGTTTTATATAAAAAGTATAATTATAATTATATACAAATTTTATTATAAACATATATAATAATATTACTAAATAATATAATAATAAACGAGCCGAATTTAAACTTAAATAACTGTTTATGAGCCGAGCTCGAACCTAAACGAGTTCGAATTCGACTCCTCTCGTTTGTGTCCTTACTAAAAATAAACGGGCTTGGTTCAGCTATTTTTTATGTTCTAGTATATTTTTTATTAAAAAATAGATATATATACAATAGTCAAAATACAGTATATTTCGGTTTATATTTGATATCATAAAACTAATAAAAAATAAAATTATATCTAAATAAAAGACAGAAATAGAAATGAAAGAATAAAAACCTGAAATATGAGTTTGCAAGAGTGTACCCATTGGTTGAGCATTTTTTTATAGTGTTTTTAAAACCGGAGTGGACACTCGGTCAAATCATGAAAGGGCATAAAACCCCTTTTGATTAAGCCTATTTAACCATTTCCTTTTAAATCGATCGGTTACAGATTGAACCGGTAAAGTGGTAAACCACGTCGGTCGGATCGGTTTTTAAGGTCCAAATTCCAACTCGGTAAAGGGTAAACAGATCAATCAAACCCGGGTTAACCAAAAACCTTATCGCCCGGGTTCACGAGCTAGGATTTTGTTGCTAGTGGTCTCACTCTGTCCGACTTCATTCGGTTCAATTCGTTCGTGAAACATTAACGGGCCCGGGCCGGGCCTACCCACTAACAACACCTTTTTCTTAAAAAAAAAAAAAAAATACATTATCATTACACATTGTTTTACATAATTCTTATCAGCCAAACATTAGAACATGAATTCATGAACATTATCAGTGTTTCTTTCTACACAACAATCATGCTCAATAAAACATGTAACCACCAACATAACTTCCATTGACCTCTCTACAAAAACATAGTATGATCTAGTAAACAAGCTGAGGATCCAACTCTGCAATATCAACCGATCCCGATTCAATCGGTTTCATCAGGTACGCAGCCAACAGCTCCGAAACCAAAGCAGCAATATGTGGGATTCTCTTCAGGTTCTTCACCAGTGGAATCTCATCAGATTCCCCAATTGCTATAATCTTCGAGTTGATGTCAGCCATCCGGTCCAGTTTCCTCTTGAACTCGGGGTTCTCTACATCCAGTACCGCTGGGAATATCCTAGCTGTCGTGCGGTTTGTCTGCCGTAACACACACAAACCAAAATTTAAGACCCTGAAACAAACAGCCCGATAACATTCGACCCGTTTACCCAAACGCGTCATTTTGGGTAATAATTATTTTTTTTAACCTAAATAAATAATAAAATGACCTAACTTTTAGAGTAAATTGTCATTTTCGTTCCTGTGGTTTGCACAAAATTATAAATTCAGTCTATTATGAGTAAATTGTCATTTTCATCCCTATGGTTTGCTCAAAATTGCCAAATTAGTCTAATAGTTTAAAATTTGTCAATTTCATCCTTATAGTTTAAAAAAATTGCCAATTCAGACTCCAAAATATTATAAAAAATTGTCAATTTCGTCCTTGTGGTTTTGCAAAAATGCCAATTCAGTCCAAAGAAATTGTTGGTTTTGGACTGAATTGGCAATTTTTGCAAACCACAGGGACGAAATTGACAATTTTTAAACTATTGGACTGAATTGGCAATTTTGAGCAAACACAGAGACGAAAATGACAATTTACTCTTTAAAAATTGCACCGGACAATCTATGGTTTGCAAAAAAAAAATTGCCAATTTCGTCCAGTGATTTGCAAAAAATTGCCAATTCAGTCCAAAAAAATTGATGGTCTTGGACTGAATTGGCAATTTTTTGAGAACCACAGGGACGAAATTGGCAATTTTTAAACTATTAGACTGAATTGACAATTTTGTGTAAACCATGGGAACGAAAATGGCAATTTACTACAACTTTTAATTCCCACATTTCGGCTCTATCTCAACCAACCCACTTCACATGTGAATGAAAACTTAGGATTAACTTTGAACCATATTTAGTCTCTAACAGGTCTAACGGGTCAAACAGATAGACATGTTTTTCAAGATTACAATGAATGTGTTATTGACAAACCTCAATGATGACATGCATGTCAAACTCCTTTGTGTCCAGCCCAATACCTTCATAGAAAGCAGTTCTTTGGGTATCATTAAGATACATGGTAACATACACCTGCAACCCGAATGCAAAATCAATAACAAAATCCCTTCAGGCTTATATTAAAAAAAAAAAAAAAAAAAAAAACTAGAAAATGAAGAAAGAAGAGGGCATACAGATAAGCAGAAAAATCTAGCCCAGAGCTTAGCTTTCCAGTCATTGAGGAACTGAGGCTGGGCCTTCATGAGTGCAGAAAAGAAGTCACCATGTCTGTTTTCATCTTGGCACCAGTTCTCAAAGTACTTGAAAATCGGGTAGCATTGGTACTCAGGGTTAGCTTTTAGATGCCTGTATATGGTTATGTATCTCCAGTACCCGATCTTTTCCGACAGATATGTCGCGTAGAATATGAATTTTGGCTTGAAGAAGGTGTACTTTCTTGCTTTTGTCAAGAATCCCAAGTCCAATGCCAAGTTGAAGTCTGATAATCCCTTGTTCAGAAATCTGCACCAGTTTATACATTGTTGAGTTTACGTATCAAAACTTTTACGCTAGTATAGGTGCTGTTCAAAAAACTCGCGGCTCGTGGTTCGCTCGAAGCTCGTTCAGAAAAAACTCGAAATTAGCTCATCGAAATTGGCTCGATATATTATAAACAAGCCGAGCCGGCTCAGCTCGGTTTCTAAACGAGCCGAGCCCGAGCAAAGGTCAGCTCGACTCGTTTAAATTTAAGCTTAAATTTTAGTATATATATGTATATGTAACCCAAAAATTATAAGTTTATTATTTATAGTATATGTTTTTTTAAGTTAAATACTGAATTTCCTATAGTATTTTTAAAAAATATATATATATTAAATTAAAATAAGATATAAAACTGATATGATATTTTTTAATAATAAATATATCTATTTTTATTAAACAAATAAACATCGAATTTTAACTTTTCCATAACAAGTATGTTAAAATATTACGTTTTTGTCATGTTATATATTAATATGTGTAAATAATATAAATTTAAAAAAATAAACTAGCTAGCTAGACGAGCCGGCTCGACTCGGCTCGATTTTTAACGAGCTGAGCTTGAGCTCAATATTTTAGCTCGTTAAAATAAAGGAGCTGGCTCGGCTCGACTCGGTTTTAAACGAGCCGAGTCCGAGCTCACCCTGACTCTACTCGACTCGTTTACAGCCATAGTGGCAATATCTAAAAAGATAACCCGTTTGACCCGTTTGATATGAAACAAAACCCAAATCACTTGTTTACAGGTAAATGGGTCGAAATTGCCATCTATAGTTTTAGCTTTTTATTCACGTATAGTCATATACATACCCGGCATGACGTGCTTCATCCCTTGACATGAGGGAGAAGATCTCTGCAACCACTGGGTTTGTTTTCTGCATACCAAAGGAAGGTTTCTTTGTTAGTCTTAGATCCATCACTAAATCATCCACCCCAAAAAAAACACCATATGCCCAAATGGTCAGTTTTGGTCAACTAAAGTCTTCATTTATCTTTTTTCGGCAGGTGATCTTTAAGGGAATTAAAGGCAGTAGATCTCTGCTAAATGGACTCGAATTCTTAACAGGCTATCAGCTACTGTCTTTGATCCTAAAGGCTAAAACTATGGAAATTAAACCATCAAGGAAGCATATTTCGCTTCAAATCTTCTGTCCAACTTCAAAAAAAAAAAAAAAAAACATGGTTTTCATGCTATTTTCATCTCCTACATCTGCTAATCCACACTCTTTGTTCTACATATCAATGCAGCCATCAAACTATTCTAAATAATGATAAAAAAAAATTTAAAAAAATTTAAAAATGGATTTTAATTATCCAAAACTATAACACACTTAGCTCACAATAATCTTTACTAGTAGTTTGACCAATCATACTTCTAATTTTCACACTATTTACACTTCATTTCCATCTCACAATTATAAGTAAATATATGATGATTGAAACAACAAAACGAAACAAAATGAGGATTATTAAAAGGGAAAAAGACCAAACTAGCCACTTTGACCACACTTGTCCCCAAAATGACCTTTAACTTTTTTTCTCCTTAAAATAGCCACTGATACACGGTCGCCGACGACCGTGGAGGTTTTCGAGGCGACCCTATATTTTTTTTAATTCGAGACGACCATGGAGGTTCTCGAGACGACCGTAGAGATTCTCGAGGCGACCGTGGAGGTTCTCGAGACGACCGTGGAGGTTCTCGAGACGTCCGTGGAGGTTCTCGAGACGACCGTGGAGGTTCTCGAGACGACCGTGGAGGTTCTCGAGACGACCGTGGAGGTTCTCGAGACGACCGTGGAGGTTCTCGAGACGACCGTGGAGGTTCTCGAGACGACCGTGGTTGTCAGAAAAGGACAGTCGTGGTCAGAAATATGGTGACGTGGCACATCCTGATTGGCTCAGAAGCCACGGTCGTGCGATCCTAGTCTATGGTCGCCGACGACTCTTGATGGGGGCTATTTTGAGTCAAACTTTATCCTATTTTGGGAACAATTATGGTCAAAATGGCTAGTTTGATCTTTTTCCCTTATTAAAATCTAATTTGCAGGATAATATATTTAAAGTTAAAAGGGTAAAATTAAATAAATACCTTGAGTCTTCTTCCAAGCTCTTTGTATAGCAGAAACCCAGAAAACTCAGCAGTACAAGACCTCTCCAAAAACTCCACAAAAATCTGCCGGAGAGGCCCTTGCATTCCATCAGCCGCTTCTTTAAACTCCTTATTCCTCACAAAATGCGTCTGATTATAATCCGTCTTAAACTCCTGCAACAAAGCCTCAAATTCAGCCTCATTCAAGTTCTTATTCATCTCCACGTTGAACAACTGCTCCATTTCATCGAAATCCGTCGTGTAAAACCGCGGCGCCAGCAACGTCTCCTTGATCGCCTTCTTGCTCTTTCCGCCGCCGGATTTTGTGGCGGCGGGGGTGGCGGAGGACATGCGGATGGCGGAGGAGAGCCGCCGTGGTGGTAAGGTGGTGGTTCTTGAGGTGGGGGAGTAGGCGATTTTGGAAATGGGTTTGAGGAATGCGGCCATTTCGGTTGCCATTATTGTGGGTTGTGGGGATTTGGGTGGGGGTTGGGGGAGGTGAAATAGGGGTGGGGATTTGGGTGATCTGGAATCTGATCCGATGAAATCCAGGGTCGTGAATGGAAGGTTGACACGTCGGAGGGATGGAGATGGAGGTGATTTTAGATTTTATTAGTCGTTTTTTGGGGGAAATGATTGTGGTGTTTGTGTATTTTGCGGCTGAGGATATTCTAGCCTTGGTTTGTTTTATGGCAACATATATAATTATTTATTTTTTAAGGGGATTAATAAGTTTTATAGATCGTTGGGGTTTGTTTCAATGGTACTACGGAGTAGGGATGTTGATCGGGTTTTTTATTCGGGTTTTGGTTTAAACGGGTTGAGTTTTTTGGGGTTTTTGCAGGTGGAATTTAACCCACAACCCGATCCTAACTATCCTAGGGTTGTTCGGGTTTCGGATTGCAGGTTGATTCAGGTTGGGTTATTCGGATTTCGGGTTAAATACAAAAGATATAAAACACATTGTCTTAACCTAACTTACGACTGAAAATAGCGGAATCAATCAAAGAAGTTGATGAAACTGAGTTCGTAGTACAATGGAGGAATGAATGAAACCTTGTATAGCTTTGAATGCCTTAATAAACTAAACTTCTAACGTATAATATATATCGTATGAATTTCTTTAAAATACATTACTTTAAAAAGATAAACAAAATTTGAATGGAATAAGGATGTACATATTCAAAATATATATGGTGTTAACTACGAAGTGAATAAGAATATGGAGTCATGGATGGTTGAATATATGTGCAATTCTCATATTTAAAATATACTCGATGGAATGAATGTGTATACGGGTTAATCGGGTTGACCCAAACAATACAAAATCAACTGTATTACCGACCCATATAACTAATTCGGGTTCGGTTTGAAGTGTAATTCAGGTTCGGGTGATTCGGGTTTAAAATAGTTCGGGTTAGGTTCGGTAATCGAGTTTCGGATAAAAACGACACCCCTACTACGGAGACCATCAACAATGGAAAGTTACTTGTACGAGGTCTGGTGTTCATGTTGGAAAGGTTTTATCCAGTTGCTTGAGGTTTTCTTTAATGGTGTTAATGTGTGATTGAGTTCTGGTAAATGGAAATTGTTTTGGTCAAAAATTATAAAGCTAATTAGGTAGCCAAATTCGTTTGTGAGGTATGGTGCCCTTGATGTAGGATACTAAAAATCAGATTAGTTTGTTGAAATTCTAGGTTTAGTTTATATGAATGGAAACACAAGTGTACACTTCCCTGGATGTCACACCCTGGTCAACGGTTTGGGTGTGACGAGGCGGAATCATAGTCGCAGATATACAGAACAACTTCTACTAAATTCAAACGTCATTTAAAACATAATACCATTCATGTTGCAGCGGAAAGTCGTGGTGAAATGATATTGTCTTACATTTGAATAAAAGTCTTAGTTTGATATTGAAATCATAAATCAGTTTATTTAAAATAGGTCGGGACTACGACTCCGGTAAAGCAGGGTCGAAAGTTACAGCGAAGCCCCATTTGCACGTCTTCCATAATAAGCTTAGATACCTGAGAAATCATGAGTTTAAAAGGTCAACATAAAGTTGTTGAGGTTCACAGGTTTATGATTCTATGGAAAGTTTGTAAAAACAGTTCACAGTATGTTGGTAAAACAGTTTACAGTATACTTAAATGTTACGTTGGTTCAGTGGCGGATCCAGGAAAGAATATCAGGGGTAGCGGGGACTAACTGGGGTTCGGGGGCAGCGCCGCCGAAATTTTTTTTTTGGTAGTTAACGGACTTTTAATCATATTTTTAAGAGGCTTTTGATCATATTTTTAAGTAAAAGCCATAAAATTTCTTCCAGGGGTCGCGAAAAAGTCGTTTCAGGGGTCGCGAAAAACCGAAAACCTATAAAAAAAAAATTGCACGTCGGGGTAAAAGTTCAGGGGTAGCGGGCGCTACCCCTGGGCCCTTACTGGGTCCGCCCCTGCGTTGGTTTACTGTCGTGGTTGTAAGATCTCCCATGAACCTCAAATTCGAATACTAACGGATTACCCACTCATGGCATTCTATCCCAAGAATACCGAACAACGCATAATAACTGACGTGTACCCCCATAAGTGTAAAACAATTGTAAAGAAAAGGGGCCGCGAAACTCACTTGATTCAGTGATGATGATGGATTACCGAGTGGCAACTAGCAAGTGAAGTCCTAATAAAACATAAGACAATATGCATAAGGGTCCACATAATCATTTGAGTAACGAACGTTACCCAAATGATACCGGTTAAGTCTTGACGTATAATCCCGTTTGTAGCGTCAGAAAACCCGTTAGTTAATCAGTTTTAAATCAGTAAATGCTAATGTTAACGTATGAAGGCATTTATGTAAATTGAATACAAGTAATGAGCATGTGATCACGTATCATGAAGGCCAGTTCAATCAAGTATTAAACATCGTTTTTAAATAATAATATTTATTATTATTTTTAGTTCGCTCGATCGATCGTATAATTAATCGTGTTAAGTTATAATATATAACTAGAGTTCATAATTATTATTAAAATAATTATTCTAACTTGTCGAAATAATTTTATTAAATTATTACAAGTTAAACTTTAAATGATTTAACACAAGTAGGTAAATATTAAATATTATTTTAATATTTAAACTTATGTTATAAGAATTAGGGTTTTGAGTTAATATAAATATAATTATTATTAAAATAATTATATTTACAAACCAAAATGATTTTAACTCAAATTAGGGTTTCTAAAATTCATAAGGATAATTATTTGTTGAAAATAATTATTTACGATTTGTTACGTCGTAAAACGTTTTAAATCGTTTAAAAATTTTGTTTCAATTCCAAACGTTGAAAAATAAACATTTGATCCGGTTAAAACGTTTTGATTATTTTGATTTATTTAAAATAATAAAAAATGTTTAAAATATGTTTTTTTTTTAATTTCTATAAGTCTTTTGATTTTATTTTTATAAAATCATTTTTAAATAACTTTATTTATTAAAGAGTTAAATACGATTTGCGTCCCTGTGGTTTGCAGATTTGAACCATTTGAGTCCATTTTTCAAATTATTAACAAATCTCATCTCATGGTTGCTTTTCTTATCAAATCGAACCCCGTATTTTCATTTTTTTGCCAATTGAGTCCCTGGCCCTAACGTGGTTAGATTTTTTCTATTAAGTTGAAAGGGCATTTCAGTCATTTTATATGTAAAGGACTAGTTATGTAAATTACCAAAATCAAGGGGCTGTTTATGTAATTTTATTAAAGAAAAAGAAATTATTTATTCTACCCTCCTCTCTCTCTCTCTCTCTCTCTCTTCCTAAATACCTACCGGCAGCCTCTCCCCCACCATTCACCACCACCATCTCCGATCAAATCCCCATGCGGTCACCGCTACCACCCATTCGTCGTCGCTGATCAAATCAATGAATCTTCTGATTGACAAGACTTTTAACCAATGAATCTTCTGATCGACGAGAAGGGTAATTTGAAAGTCTCAGATTTCGGATTGAGCCCGGTTACAGGTCAAATCTGTCCTTACGAAGAGAGGATATAACGGATTTAAGGCGGATCTGTGGTCGTGATTCTATTCGTATTGACCGTTAGATACCTCTCATTCAACGATCCAAATCTCCAGTGACTATTGGTTCAAGAAAGGAAGCGAAGGGACAAAATTTTACGACATCATCTTGTGTTCCTCCGGATTACCAACACCAGTCCTTCATTTGAATGTGTGGATGTGTACAATACAAAATACGAACGATGGACATCTAATTTGAAGCACTAATTTGAATCTGGTCATTGAGCTGACGAATTTCGATAGGAAATCGAGCAAGGGATAACACTGATTACATCAATCTGTTCTTCATTATTTCAAAATCCTAGATTCAATCCTCCCTTTTTTGTATACTGTTCAATCTCAAATTTACTTACCATTCGAACAATTTATTTCTTCGACTGGGGCTGTTTTTACTAAGAAAGTCATAATCGAAGATGCATCAATTGCAACAGCTTGGTATGTGTTTAATCGTATATAATCTTCGAGAACCCATATTACAAGTCCTGTGAAGGGGAGAAAGTGGTGGTTGCAGGGCCGCCGACGGAGGTTAGTGATAAGATTCGAGAGACGGTGAAGGGGGGCTGTGTGAGAATAAAGAGGCGGAAGGATTTGGTGTGGCAGAATGGTAAATTTGTGATCGGATTCGAGGTTTTCTGGTTGACGGAATAGGTGGTTGTGGTGGAAGTGCAGAGTAGAGGTGGAGGAGGCTCAGAGTTTTCTATATAATATTCTGGCTAGTGGCAGAGGTGGTGTGGTGACGGTGGTGCCAGTCGTCTGACTGGTTAAGTGAGAAGACTGGATCGATGATGTTGGACTTAACTTGTGGTTTACAAAATTTTAAATTACATAAGTGGTCCTTTTATTTTTTTTAATTATTCAGTGGTCTCTATTGGGTAAAATGACTTAAATACCCTTCTATTTAACTGAAAAGTTTAACCCGTTAGTCCCAGGGACTCATATGGCAATAAAATGCAAACCTCGGGGCTAGATTTGTTAATAATTTAGAAAATGGACTCAAATGGTTAAAATCGCCAAACCACAGGGACACAAATCGTATTTAACTTTTTATTAAATAAAGCTAGGGTTTTAAATTAAAGACTTCTTATAGAATATTCCCAACATAAAACATTTTCTACTTTTGTATAAAATCCATGATTTTATACTTTTTATATCAATTGACCTAAATATGTTCTTTTATCATTTTTGATATAAAATATATTTATATATATTTTTATACATTTTATTTTCTATAAAATCCCAAACAAGCATTTTAAGTCTTGTTTTCTTAGAAATTATATTTTTATAAAATGTGACCATTTTATATATAAATTCCATGATGTCATTTTATGTTTTAATTTATTCAAGTAATTATTATAAAATTACTAAATTAATAATTTAACCATAATGAATCTATTTAAAGGTTTTTATGCTATCATTTTATGTTCAACATTATAGTTAACACATCCTAACGTCCATATTAGTCCAGATGTGTCACCAACACCATTTTCAGTCCATGATAATTGTTGTTAGCGTATATTAATCCGTAAACGAGATGATTAACAACTAACATCACAATTAACAATTCTAGTAACTTATGATATATTAACACATGATATTAACAACGTCTAAACATGCAACATATGTTAAACATTAGAAAGTCATCAAATGATTGAACTAAACTCATTTAGCTAGTAACTTAACCATAGGTTTTAATCTTAAACTAACAACTAACACCTTTGTGATAGAAAAATAGTTTGGTGTTTACGATCGTTTAAAAAGCTCGGGTTTTAACGGTTAGTTGTCAAGACTCGGGGGATCGTTTGAGATGTTAATAATGTATAAAAACTTAAACGAAAACGGTTAAAAAGACTCACATCGGTGAGGAGTTTAAAACCGAAAGGAAACGAGAAAGGTGGTGGCTCGGGTTGGCGGTTCTCAGTGGCTGGATAGCGGCTCCCAGCGGCGCAGTAGCAGTAGCTAGCGGAGGCAGCAGGGCTGCACAGCAGCAGGGTGGCAGTGATGGTCACGGTTGGTGGCGGTGGTTGTTTTTTATAAGTCGGTTAATGGTTGTATTTGGTTAGCTTTTCAACTCCATGGTAAGAATTGAAATTTGTTTTATTTGTGCTTCTGTCCACATGGGGAGGATACCAAAATGAAGGTAATGAATTAAATGGGAAGAGAAATTAGTAGTTTGAGGGCATCGAATTCTAGGACAGAAAGAAAAGAAATAAAATATATAAGTTGTGAAAGGTTGGCTTAAACTTATAGAATTTGTGTGGCTTGGTTGCTCAAGAAGAAAAGGGATGGGAGACAAGGGAGGTGGCCTTCGGCCGACAATTGTGAGGGAGAAGAAGAGGGTGAATGAGTTTGAGTGTTGAGGGTAGAAGTTGGTGGAGGGAGTGGTGATGTTGAGGGTTAAGTCATCCAATCACTATTTGAGAATGATGCGGGCTAGGATGGAGTGAGTAGGGTGTGATGTGTGCAATTTACTCTCCACACTTCACCAACACAATTTTACAAGTTTAGTTTTTATAAAATTTTAATGTGTAGGTGAAGGTTTTATAAAAATTTGTCATGTTTTATGAAAGTAGAATATGCATGTAGGAGCTTTATAAAATATGGGAAGGGTGGTTATGATTTAAAATCATCACTTTTTAAATAATCAAAGTATAAAAATTATATAAGTTGGTGATTAATTCTTATAAAAATAATAAGTGGCAATCAACTTTTATAAAAATTATTGTAAAGTTGATGGGTCAAAATTATTAAAATAAACCCATTGGGTTTTGGGCTTTATATTGGGCCTAAACATTTTAAAAGAAAATGCATTTGGGCCGGTCCGTCGGTTATGGGCCATATGGGCCCAAACGGGGCGCCGGTACGAGGCCCGGGCCCGTTATGCATTGGTTGAGGTTACGGGTTGCCACGATCATTCGGAATATTACGTTTGAGTAATGGGTCAAGGTTTCGGGCTCGGTTTTATTGTTCTTGGCTCATTGGGCCTATTGGGCCTAGTTGGGCCCAACTGGGTTAACGATTGAGGTTTGGCTTAAGTCTTGACAATGATTTTGGTTTGTGATGTTTTTATTTCATTCATAAAAACAATTGTTTGGGTCGGTTATAACAGTTTTTCTGAAATCGGATATAGTTTTTAGTTTTGTACATGGGTTACGGTTAACGTTTTCAGTTTTGTCAGTTCGTAACAGTTTTAAGCTCGACCGTCCAGATTGTTTAAAACCGAATAGTTTTAAACATATGATCGCTTATGAGTTTTCCATGTCGGTTATATAAACGTACGACACCAGTTCCAGTTCCAGCTAAAATATAAAAATACATTTTATATTTAGTTTTCTTGTTATTGAAATTCCATGATTAATCTATGGAATCTCGATGCATTTTACGGGTATACGCTTCAAGTACAAACGCGGGATTAGGTTTACGTCATCAGTTAACGGTCAGACACAATAATTAACAGTTCAAACAGTAATCAGGTCAGTTAAAGTACATTAATACTTAATTAAAAAGTCAAAGTAAAAGGGTTTGACCTAGGTTTTCGGACGGGGTGTCACACTGGATGCAACAAAGAACAACGAATATTAAAAGGGGGAAAAGCCCTTAATCCTTGAATGTCTCCAAGGATTGCCGGCATAAAAAACCCCTTCGGCAACGATAACACACGTTGCCTATTTATTGCTAAGTAAAATATTCCGAGTACAATTGATTCGAGAGTGAGAAAAATAAAGCCTATGCCGCGTTTAAATACATTGAAAATCCTAACTGATCTTCTTCCAACGACTCTTGGTCGTTGCTTTGAGCGATTTTGGCGGCGGGTCTTCCATTCTGCACGTGTTTCTCACTTTGACTAAGTCTCCTTGACCGTTATTCAATCTTCTGCACCTGGCTTATCGATCAAACAAAGTCAAGAACAAACTCTTAGTGTCAATGCCCTAGCATGCTGGGTTACTGTACATGCTGGGGTTAAATAATACAAATATGCAGTCCCTGGATGTACAACATCTTGGGGTGTAATGAACAATAATCTAGGGTACCGATCAGCTACAAGTACAGCCCATGGATATCTGACATTCAGGGGCTTGAACCTGTTAAAGAACACTAGTAACATTATTAGTGCGAAATCCAGGGTACAACAGAAATGCACGATGATACTCCTTTAATGGGATATAACCCGAAAGAGCTTCCTCAAGTCTTACCCATGTTTAAACAGGCCAAGGGCTTCACAAAGGAACTCACCCTGGCGGAAGGGGCCTATTCACTCAGTAAAGGAAACAAAGGGCACCGACCCTTAATAAATATCTAAAGCTCAAATAGGAGTGGCGACGACTAATATGACGCGCGAAAGCCACTCCCAGCTGGCTTCACAGGAAATAAGGCATTGTTGGACATATGCTTGGCATGCATTTAATGCATGATATCATTAGATATCTTTAAGCGTCAAGTAAATGAAGCAGAGCTCGGTGTACATGGATAGTATAAATAGGAGTGGTAGGCAAAGGTAACATTCCTTCAATTATTAGCTTATAAATTCGATTACGCTTTATAGCTCACTATTTCCTCATGTCATCATTCACTTACTCTCACGCTGGAGCTTGGTTACGAAGAGCCCCTTCGGGGCCCTTCGTAATAAGGCTAACAGTTTCCTTTGCCTTGCAAGACCTTCACTTAACATGATTCAGGTTACATTCTACATCATATCCAGGGATTCTGGGACGCAATATTGGCACCATCAGTGGGACTGACACAACTAGGTTTACCCAATAAGCTTTTATGTGATGTCAAACAACGACATACCGGTTCTCCCACCTTATCAGGGTTTAAGACTCCCGCTGACAAAGGGACGAACCCGAGTGATCTTAGCACAGTAGGAAATTTCCTTATCTTGTCTCGTATAAGGAAGGATTATTCTGGCGTAGTGATCACCAAGGATTACGGAGATAAGGGAAACGAAGGTGATATCATCACCTTCTGAGTTCGTAAAAGAGTAATAGAGAAGTTTTAAAAGCACGATTAATCGAGTTAGGAAAAGCTAACGGAAATATTGTAACACCCTAACTCTTGTCGAAGGAATTGAGTATGAGGAAGGCTCGTTTTCAGAACCAGATAGCCCTCTATAGGTTTATGAACCTAAAGATTCCCGACCGTACGTTTTTCGTCCTTCCTTGCACCCTCTTGTTTACATGTAAACTTTTCTCATTTTGGGGCTAATGTTGACTATTCATTTTAACTAATGTTGCTCATTCAGGATAAATAACACCAGCCAGATAATAACCATCTGTGTTGGTCACTTCATTCCACCTACTTAAAAAGACGCATTAGGTGCAAAGCCCCTAATAACGTGATCAAATATATTGTAACACCCTAAAACCGTTTTGAATTTAAACGTACTTTTTATTATGAATTGTGGGGTTATTTTGTGAAGTATGTTTTAGGTGATGGCCAATATAAATTAATCAATGTTTTTATTAGTTACTAAAGTACAAGTAACTAGTAGATATGTCATGGAAGATGAGGGTGTTATATGTAAAATATAAGATAGTGGTTAAAACTTAGCAAAATGGGCATTATAGAGGGGGGCAATATGTAGATATGGGAATTAAAAGGAAAATTCTTTAATTCTCCCATGGAGAAATACGCAGGAACGATTTTGGGAATAGGAGGTTATAGGGCTTTGCCTAGAACTCGAAATTGGGACAAAATCTAGTGGAAATGAAGGTGGATTTCGAAGTCTAACCTTGATTCTAACATCTATACGTGATTCCTTCTTCAAATCTTGTTAAATCATCAAGTAAGTTCATATTCATTGAGTTGATAAAGTTGAAGTGATGAATACATTGAATTGATGAATAAAAATAGTAGTATGAACCTTGTATGGGTATAGAAATCACAAAAATTGCTATGCATGATGTATTTCAATAGAAACTTAGTAGAGGATGTATATGGGGTAAAACCCCCATGTATGGTAAACAATTTTGATGATGTAGGTGTGGCTTGGGTTTGATTAATTATACCCCAAGTATGTACATAAATGAAGTAAAGATTGTTGATTTGCCATAATGTTGTGATTTGAAATGCTAGTAAGCAATTATGGGATGGATTAGTATATTAAAATTGTGTGTGGTAAACTAAGTGAATTTATGCACACAAGGTGTTTGTGAAAATGCCTAAATGAGGTTTTGAACTTGAAAGCAGGTGGTTCTAGTTGATATATGATGTGGTGTGATACTTGTGTGATATGGTTGGTTAGGCCATGAATTTCTAATTTAATGACCAAGTGAATGATAGGTGAATGTGGCGGAGACTCATACTATCAAGAAATTCAAGACTTGAAGAATTGAGGTAACGTTTAAGTTGTTGTTGTTCTATGTTACAAGATAGAGTACAAAGTGATTGACCACAAGTATGATCATAATTCAAGTGGGATCATAAAATTGTCTATGTTGTATGTGAATAGGATAATATGACCCGTTTGGGTAAGAATGCACATATCAAGTATGTTTTATGTGAATAGGTGGATTATGACCGTTTGAGTTAAGAGTGCATAAATGAAGTGTTTGCTATACGACTTATAAGACCAAGCGATGGATTGCACAAGAAGCACGACGAGGGCGTCATGGATTTAGGTGGGGTAAGAAGTCACGTCCCGCCTAAAAATCAAATCGCTAGGTCAAATTTCTGGAATATTTTATGGTGTTCAAGATGAATAATGGGATGTCGGAATTTTCTAGAAAACACTACAAAATGTTACACTAGAAGGGGCTATCGAGAACTCTATATATTATTCTTAAACAAGCTTGAAAGACCATGATTGTTGCAATGAAGATTCTAGAATTCAACACATTAGATATTATCTATAAATGATCTAGATCAAGAATAATCTAGATCATCCTCACTAGTATAAATAGTGGAAGTGAGTCTCATTTGTAGGTATCCAAAAACCTCTTACAAGTTTTGTACACAAACTTATAAAACACTCTTGTAATAATCTCTTCATAGCAATGTAAAATTATCTTTGTACTGGAAGTTTGCAACTTCCGCTATAGTCGTTTTGAATCGTTACTAGTTTTGGTCAAAGACTAAACTTATAAAACACTCTTGTAATAATCTCTTCATAGCAATGTAAAATTATCTTTGTACTGGAAGTTTGCAACTTCCGCTATAGTCGTTTTGAATCGTTACTAGTTTCGGTCAAAGACTAAACTTAAATCAAGTCTAAGTGCCACCTGTGAGTCAAGAAAGATAACTCCGTAACATTACATTATGGTTAAAACGGTTCACAACCGTCTGCAATATGGACATAGATTCCAATTACGTTCTCCGATCTCCTCTGAAGAAACGACAAGAAATAAAATATTACTTTGAACAAACTCGCCGGCAGAGGGACACGAAGTTATGGATTTCATGCTCTCGAAAGGTACATTCTCGCGCTAAAACATGTATCTATCTATCTATGTATCTATATCTATACATCTTTAAAACTTAAAAATATCATATTTACCCTATACTTTAAACTTTACACTTTGAACCAATATCTCGTGTTCTTCGGTTCCAAATTACTATATTTACATTTTTCATATCTATAAAAATATGTTTATAAAAGGTTAAATATGTCAAACAGTAAACACATGTAAAATCTTGATTAACTACACTTTTATTATCATTATATACTTTTTTTATCAGAATCATTTCTCGTGTTTTCATCTAATAATTTTTTTATATATTTTTAAAATTTTTGTAATATCAATCTTTTGTCCATGTGGTTAATGTTTGAACAAAAATTTAATGGTTTTATATACGAAAATTTAGTATATCAATATTTTCGGTGTATGATTATTTTGAATAAAAAGACACATATAAAAGAATGGTATTAATAAGTTTAATATTGTGGGTAAATCTTAATATTTTACATGGCTTAGGTAAAACAAAGTTTGTAATAAAGAGATATGTAATAAGTAAAAATGGTAACCTTTTAAAATGTTTTAATAAAATAAGTATATAATTTTTTTTGAACGACGGTAAAAATATAATAAAAGCTCAAACTAGAGCAAAAATTACAAGAAAGTTAATGGGTTTAACAACGAATCTTAACTTTACGATTTCTAGAAGTAAACCAAGAAAACGAATTAAGCACTATATCATCAAAAATATCACCGTTCCCAATATTGCTCGGTTGAAAAATAAACATATTCCTGGTTTTCCAAACGAACCACCATGTAGTGTAAATAACGGTAAGCAACACATCTTTCTTGATTCTAGATATTTTAGCATCTTCAATTGCTATGTGAATCAAATGAGGACCGGCCAACTAAAGACAATCTACATCGAGCCAAGCTTTAACACGAGCCATAATCTTTCTAAAAAACTTGCAATATCCAAACAGGTGAATAGAAGATTTGACAGAAGCTTTGTAGATGGGACAAAAAATCGACTCCAACTCGAAACCACACTTTGAAAGGTTGAGACGCGTGGGAATACGATCTTGAAAAAATTCTCCAAACAACAATGTTAACATTTTTTTGGGACGAACTTTAACCAACGCGTCGCATAATCTCCAATAGAAAGATATAAAATAAGTATATAATATTTCACAAGTTTATAAGGGTATGTATAAAATTTTATCCTATTTTATCTTTTATCTATGTTCTTATTTTCAATTATTTTCAAACACCTCTTCCAAGTTGTATGAATTATTGAATTCTAAGTTTTCATTAATCATATTAACTATCAATGGAGAGGAAGAATTAGCCAAGCTATTAATGGACATGAATAATTTATAAAACTCTCCACTATATTACCTATTATAACAAAAGAAAATTTATTATTATAAAGCACTACATTACAAGTGGTTCTACCTTGATTCATTTTTTTTCTTTAAGTGTTCTTTTGTTTTTATTATTATTTTATTGTTTTGTTTTTATGTTTTCTTTTGTTTTTTAGTTTTTATTTTATGTTTTATTTTGTTTTTAGTTTTTTTTATCTTTGTTATATATAATCATATGTCTAATTATTTCATTAAATGTTAATTACCCGTCACCTATAGACGACTTCGAGTTAATAAGACAATGTTCTAAGACCGTTGGGACTAAAGAGGAAATCAGGTACGCCGAGAATATAAATATTTTAAAATATTATAACACCACATGATTATCAATAAATAACATACTATTTATGCAGTTACATATGTGAAAGAGAGTGGATCGAACCTTTATGTGATGTCCTTACTCATGGCAATGGATGCACTCTCAAGATGGTTCTTCGGTTACTCTTGAATGTGATACACAAAGTTGATGAAGTAAGAGACAATAACTTAATCCATAAACATATCTACAATTCTATAGGCCTTAGATAAGTTAACGGGACTATTGTCTCATGAAGAAGATGACATCAGAGAATTAGCTTACATCATTCATAGTAAATGTTGTAAAAAAAACTATTTGATTTTGAAGTTCCTTGTTTTCAAGTTCACATTATGTACAATACTAGATGATGCTCTATCCGCGTCTTGCGAGCCACCCATTTGACACGAAGTTAGTTAATGTATGTCTAAACAAATAACAATCTCCACAAACTAAATAAATATATGTTCACAAATGCAAATTTAGTAAACGTCAAACCAATATAAAAAAACAAACTAATACATTAAATAAAAAGTAATACATATTCTTCTGAAGTATCTATTCACCATGCATTGTATTTAACTGAAAAAGGATTAAAAAGACATAATATTAAACAAATCCAGAAGAGCAATGTAAAAGAAATGATGCAAACGCCATAGGTTTAAGGAGGAAAAGATTCTATACACAATGCCATAATCTCAGATCCAATTTTCTTCACACATTCAACCTGCTAACACATGAAAAATAAGTTCTATTAATCATAACATCAAAAACCATCACGAATGGAACGTGTATATGGCTCAGATCCGAATGGCGATGGTGATAAACACCTCATTGTCATCAGAGAATCATCATAGCCTTAAAGAAAAAAGTGCCTAAGCAAAATTCCAACCAAAACAGAAGCCAATAGAGCATCATAACTAAAACCTAGCATAGGAAGAAACCCACATCCATTGAATCGATAGACAGATGGAAGAATGGCATAGCAAGAAACCAACAACCACAATATTAGGAATACCAACATCACATATTTGACTTTCCTTAAACATCACAACCAAACATAGCATAGCAAGAAACAAACAACCACCCATTTGACTTTCCTTGAACATCACAGATCTATCATTAACATAAACTCTATCAACCAAACCAGATTCAACTTAAAAATAAAAAAGTCACCGAAATATCTTAGATCAACAAGAAAAGAAATGTCATCATCATTATAGGTCTCGAAGGTCCCAAAATAGTCCCTAACACGATATCGTTGATCAATCACAAGTGCGGGATCTAAGTGATTGATTGATTCAAGAAGAAGAGACCAAAAATATAAAGACAAACACAAATAGAAACAAAAATGATTAAACCTCGAAGATGCACATGATTTTGTTAGAAAACTGTTTGGTACATACATTCTGATTTCATCCCTTGCTCTCCCTAGGCTCACGAAAATCTCCAAAATAGCTAACCCCTCTAAAAAAAGCCACCTCGTGTTTATATATATAGCACACAAGGTGAGCTTAAACATGAAAACTCTAATTAAGGAAATCCCAAATCGTTTTGGGCCTTCCCAAGCCCATAGCCCACTGTAAATGCACACTAACTATCTAATTAGTCCACTAAACTCAATAACCAAGTCCAACACCATTTAATATTACAAGCCTTAAAATAATCGAACCAAATTAGACCATTAAACCACACTACCACTCTTCCTTTTCCCACATTTCCCAATTGCCACCAGCAAAACCTTTAAATCGACACCCGCAAACCCTTAAATCGCCACCCTTAAAACTTTGTCGTTGTATGACATCACATGTATTTTGAGGGGTTGTCATTGAGATTGAAATCAAATCAGAAGTGTGTTGGTGGGAATCGGCGACGATGGTTTTGGGGTTATGAGGTTTTAGCTTCGATGTACACTTGGGGTGGCGTGAGGTGGGGAAAAAGATGATGTCTACTTCCAGACAATGGAGATGGAGGTGCATGAAGTGGGAAAGGGCTAAATTTTTAGAGTTAATTATATAAAGAGTTAATTACATAATTGGCCCATGTTGTTTATCGAAAGTAAAATGTTAAGGTCTTAATTAGTCATTATAATGCGAAATGGCTGAAATGTCCTTTAACTTAACAAAACTGGACATACGTTAATGTTAATACTCAAAACTGTAACAAATTAAAAAGTTAGGACTCAATGTTGTTACAATAAAAAGTTAGGATCCTACCTGTTACTTTAGATAAAGCACAAGGACCAATTGTGTAATTATCTCTAAAAAGTAAGTCAAATATAAAACATTATCTTTTAAACAAGTTGCAGACCCGCCCGCGCGTTGCGGCGGGCCTGCATTGACAGTGTCGTTCAGTTTTATTTGATCTTGTGATCCGTTCGCGCTTCACGGCGGGCAACCAATTTATCCGCCAGTTTAAGTAAAAAACGTTTTTAATGTGACAAAAGTATAAAAGTATTGTCCAAAGTCGAAA
The DNA here is from genome assembly GCA_039602395.1 of Deinandra increscens subsp. villosa. Lineage (NCBI taxonomy): Eukaryota > Viridiplantae > Streptophyta > Magnoliopsida > Asterales > Asteraceae > Deinandra > Deinandra increscens. Next base: position 6,547,299 of record JBCNJP010000016.1, read on the forward strand.
ACTCTAAAAGTATACTAAAAACGGAAGTAAGAAAGTTAAGGAGTATAAAACATAAAAGTCTAAAGTTTTCGTAATGAAAATATAAAACTATAAAAGTATGTATACTAAAAAACGAAAGTAGAAAATTTTAGGGGAATAAAACGTCAAATTCTAAAATCGTGTCGTCGAAATATAAAACTATAAAAAAAAGTATACTAAAAAAATGAAAAAAATGAAAGTAGGAAATATTAGGGGAACAAAACGTCAAAATTTAAAAGTTGTGTCTTCGAAGTATAAAAATATAAAAGTCGTCGCCAAAGTCAAAAACTCTAAAAGTATACTAAAAAATAAAAATAGTCTAATAAAAAATGAAAGTTAAAAAGTTAAGGGGCATAAAACATAAAGTTAAAAAATCTCGTGGTGAAAGTATAAAACTATTAAAGTATACTAAAAACGAAAGTATAAAAAGTTAAAAGTTTCGTGAATAAAGTAGTCAAAATCACAAAACTTAAAAACAATTTTTTTTTAAAGTTAGAGGGTAGAAAACGTAAAAGTATGAAACATATGTGGATAAACTATAAAAACTTAAAGTTTACTAAATTTAAGGGTATGAAATGTTAAAGTGTCAAACTTACGTGGCCAAGTTATAAAAAGCCAAAAACTAACTATTCATTTCCAATTTGTGTTGTAATATATACGAGAATTTGACCAGCCCGCGCGTTGCAGCGGGCAAGTCGTTTTTGACCCATTCTTTTTTGTTGTTTGTAAGTGTAATTAATAGATAGTGATCCGCGTTATCGTTGTAACTATGCATAAAATAATTATATGTTAGATGTCATTTTTACCACCAAAGTTGTAACTTGTAAGCCTCAGATGAGAGGGAAATCCACTTAAATCAATGGATCAGCGGGGATATTACCTATATATACATTTGACAACTTGTTAAATCAATGGATCAATGCGGATATGATCCTTATGAATTGAAGGTGACCCAGGAGTAGTAAAGTGAATATGAGAGTAAATTATTAATATAGTTTATTTGCTTCGATTACAAAAACATATATATATTGAATTCATTTTTTCATATACCTGATTTTTGTTACCTATTACATGAATAATAGAATTATGGTTGCATTATATTTTTATTAAATCTAGGGATGTTTAAGTCTTATCTAATTGTCAGGGATGTGGATGTATAACTGCTTTGCTTTGGAAAAGGTTAAAAATAATTAACTTTCTCCTATGTTAGGTAATTATGACATTTCTTTCTCTCTCTGCCTGCTATTATGGCTATTCTTCGATATCTCTGCAACAAAAAAAATGTTATGTAAAACCATTTGAAAAATACTATCATCTTCGTAAAACCATTAAAGACGGGACTCTTAAATGTTTTGAAAGAGTGAAACATTTGAAAAATACTATAATAAACATGGAAGAACCGACTTAGAACTCAAAGAACTAATCAGGATTTTGCGACCACCAACTGTCAAGAGGTGGTCTTCTCGGTGTCTCTTCTTCATCTCCATTTTTTGTTTGACCTACATAAAGTAAATAAAACAACCACCGATCACCTATGTTCACCACATCATTCACCGTAAATCAAACTCTTTGAAACCCTCAACATAATTTAAATTGTGTATGCAATGAAGCTACAAAACTCTATATTTTGACTGTTGATGAACCACCAATAAAATGCTATCAACATCATTAAACTTCAACAATTAAGAGAAACTGAAACATCAAAAAACCATGAAGAACCCAAGTAGAAACCTGATAAATCATTTGAATGTGGCTCAGATTTGTGATGGCGAGCAAAGAATTAAACCTACTATGGCTGCAAATCTACTTGGCACGCCAAGATATAGGTTATTGTATCTCAACTCTAGTCAAACAAATGGATCTCATCACAGCCAAAAAATATAAACAGTAGACGAAATGAAGAAAACATCTCTGAATCGATTAAGAATCACCAACCTATGCAGGTCTCATCTCGCCAAACATGTAATCCCGAATGATAATCACCACCATCTTGCTTTACAGCGCGACACCCCATAAACGAAAAACACTCCGATGCAGGTCCCGACCAAAATCCAGTCGACTAAAAATCTAAGCAATCACCGATTCCGGTCGAATCTCAAAGAAAACTTAGATCTGTAGCTTAAAAAAAACAATCTACATAATATGGTGCCTCATAAACCGACGACGGCTACGGTAAACGCCCCGCCGCCGTGGGTAACATTATCGCACACTGGCAAGTACACTTGATCGGCCAGTAAGCGACGACCCCTAGCTGAAATCAGAAAAATCGGGCTCATAAACCGACGATGGATGCGGTCGCCGCCGTCGGTAAAATCATCGCACACCAGCAACGACAACGACGCATGAACTGTGACAATAGAAACCGACAGCCACCATCGACAGTAACATCATCGCAAAAACCACAACGAATAAGAGATCATAAGATCTGCAACATAATTTGAGAGAACATCTTAGAGAGAGAGAGCCTGGAAGGTTCTGAGAGAGAGAGAGAGTGTGAGAGTGTGTAAAAATACCGATGAGAAGAGAGAAAGACTAAGTCTTTAAAAAGTAGTATCACTTGTACACAAAGCTATTAAATTTGTACAACGCAAATGATGTTTCTGTGTACAACCCATGCTTAATAGAAAAGGGCTAAAGTGTAAAAGAAGAAAACAATTGTGGTCAAAACCAAAAATAGTAAAAGAACACTATTCACCAACCATTTTTTATTGTATTATTAATAAATAATATACAAATGAATACCATATTATTAATTATCATGGTTATAGCGTCGCGTTACGCTTACCTTCTACTAATATGGAATTTTTTTTAAACGACCAACAAACATTGAATTGCCTAGATACTTCGTACGGGGTGATCCAATGGCAAAAGGCCACCGCCAGCTGGCCTAACCCAGCCGCACGGAGCCCTTAAGCCCACCAAGTTATATCCAGTTCCGGGGAAAACTCACCCACCCAAAGACCCACCGGTGGTAAAACCCGGACGCCCTGAGGATCGAACTGGAGATCACAAAGATCCCAGTCTTCCTTCATTGAGCCACCATGCCCCCTTCAAAATGATAATAGTGGAATTCGAACTTGAGTCTCAAGTAGAGAACTCAAGCCTCCTACCACTACACCATAATGAAAGTCGCTCTACTAATATGGATTAAATGTTCAATATGTGTAAACCACAACTCTCTAACTAACTCCAACTTTCTTTTACTTCATGTCAAACGTAGCAAACTCTACGGGTCTTTCTAGTATGTCTTAAAAAATCAGGGGTGAATTTGGTATCTTTTTGCTAATCCAAGAGGTTAGCCAATTCCTCGTCCGGCTGCTCATAAAAGTCACGTTAATCCATCATAGAAACCCACGCCATAAATACCAGTGAAGAAGAGAGAGAGAGAGAGAGAGTTATAGATCAGTTGGTTGTCACTCGAACTCGATTTGATCCGTCGACTGTGACCTAACGGTCCCGCCCGTTCAGCTGCCGCCGTAGACGACGGCGACTCCATCATTGACCACTGTATTCATAGTCGTCGCCGCCGCAGCTGTGGCCGTTCGTTCTTCTCTCAGCATTTAAAATGTATGTTCACTCTCACACTATTCTCACTTGCAACATATTGTTCTTATTATTATCTCGAATTCTCCGATGTGCGATAGATCAGATGGTTTTTGAGTGTAACGGAAATTCGGATCTTCGGATTTTGATTATAGATCTCGTGATTCGAAGCTCAATTTTTGCAATCGTGCTTCCTAGAAGAGGATCCGTTGACGATTCGTAGTTCTATGTAGCTTCTGTAGCTTCTTTTCGGTTTCTGTTTTTCGTTTTCACTTTATTGATACTCTATCGTGTGGATGAGATTTAGATGATTCTACCTTTATCTTAAAGGGAGAACAATCGACCGGTCAAACATGTGAAAATAGGTCAAATCAGGTTTAAACAATGGGTAAATAGTTAATTTTGTGTACTTAGATGATCAGTTTTGTTGCAAAGATGGATCATTCATTGTTGATTATTTGACCTCTAAGATATCAGATTATCATAAGCTCATAAGCTGAAGTTCTTATTTAAAGACCACAAACTAATCAGATAATTAGTTAGAATTTACTAGGGAAAGAGCTGATTCAGCTTATTATAAGTGATGAAATTTCAGGTATTAGTCACTTTTTTGTAACTTCTTTGGGAGAGTGACATCATTGTCACAGGTTTGTGTCTTGAGATACATGAGACTAACCTAAAACATAGCTTGCTTATGATTGTCTATTTTTTTTACTTGATATACTGTTTTTTTTTTTTTTCATGAATAAACAAGTAAAACATGTGATGATGTCCTGATCCTGACAGTATTTGGTGGTGCAAAAGTACTTTTGTGCCTACAAGGAAAGTTTAGTGTATGCCTTCTAAAGTAAGGTATAGATTGTATGGAAGACAATAAGTAGTTGCATTTAAGTTGTTAACATCATTTTATTGACAAATTAATCAATTTCTCTAGCATGTAGAAAGTATTAATCTTGTAAGCATTTGAGCACTACTAAGTAGAACTTGATTCCTTTTTGTGTGTATTTCAGATGCGAGCATGACGAGGATAAAGTTCATGATTGGAAGAAAAATACCCTTTCCTGCTTAAAACTTTGGATTCACAAGTTCTAAATAAATCTTAATTTTTTTTAGTATTCTCATACTTGTGATGCCTTTGTACTAAATGAAGACAGCTAGAGCATGGCGTGGGAGCTTAAAAGACTCTATGTCTGGTATTCGACAACGACCAAACTTGAAAGGGCCAAACTGGCTTATCATATTAGTGTGCTTAGTCAGCATATTTTTACTTGGATTATACATATACCAGCCTAGGAATGCTGCGGCCTGCTATGTCTTTTTGTCCCGTAGCTGTTCCGATTATGTAAACACTCCCACAGTTCCATCCAGAGAATTAACAGATGAAGAAACTGCAGCTCGGGTGGTCATTACAGAAATTTTGAAATCATCTCCTGCTAGCCCAAAGACCCCGAAAGTTGCTTTCATGTTTTTGACTCCTGGTCCATTGCCATTTGAAATGCTCTGGGACAAGTTCTTTCAAGTGAGCTTCACTTTCTTATTTTCTTAGGAGTGGAAAAAATGGGTGGGTCCGGCGATTGTGTTGACCCTAGTATAATTTTTGTGTAAAATTGTTGCCTACAAATAAATAGCGTGCCAAGTATCGTTACAAAGTTATGTTATTTGAACGGTAACCTAACTTTATGCATTAATAATGCATGTTGGGGGTGTTTTCTACTTGTTTAGCCTGATTTTTTTTAATGACAAGTGCTTGCATGTTTGACCCATAAAAACATGATCTAGATCTTCCTCTTTCTTGGTTTTTGGTTTCACTATTTGTGTTGCTATCAAGTCCATTGTATTTTCTGATTTTTTTTCCTTTCATTAGATCTATGTTGTGTTCCCTTAGTGTTCATCTTTTAGCTATATAGTTTACACTTTACAGAAGGATTATGTTTATGGGTCATTTTATGCTGCGATCAGATAAACTTGAATAATAAGACTGAATGGCTATATCACAGCAATTGATGAATGGTCAATAATGCTTACATGAGTCCTCCTACAACGCTTAAATTAGTTGTAGTCATTTTGGTTATATGTGCATAATTATATTTTTGATTGATTCTATGCTGTCGATATCAAGACATTTTTGTAACTAGAGACTTTGAAATATGGAATTGAAGCAAGTAACTTGCTTTCAAACTAAAAGAAAGCTTCCCTTGAGTCAATAGAGAGAAAAAACTAATAGGTGGTCCGATAGTTCATTATGTTTTATACAATTAGCTTGCACATTGAAACATTGTCTGAAATAATGTTTGCATTAGTTTTCCAATAAAAACAATTTATATTTAAAAAAAAAACCTTTTGCAGGGTCATGATGGTAGATTCTCTGTTTATGTGCATGCATCAAGAGAGCAAGCAACTCATGTTAGTCCATACTTCAATCGTAGAGATATAAGAAGTGAAAAGGTATCTATTCCTCAGTGCTATATTGTGAACTTACATTCCTTTTTGTACTTCATAACAATGTTCTAGTATAAAAAATCTTCATATATTTAATGAAAAAACTTTATTGATTAAGCCTAACTGTTGGTGATCAAGCAACACTACTATAACTGTCACTACTACTACTACTTGCTAAATCTAATGAATACTAAAGATAGGGAATGACCGAATCTACAACGAATAAAAGATAACTGATAGGAGTTTGTTTCTCATTCATTTGAGTGGTCATGCTCATGCCTTTTTAAAATAACTATAGAAATAAAAAGCTATGGTTCCGATCATATATTGGCTGACCTCGTAATGTAATTTGTAGGTTGATTGGGGAAAAATATCCATGGTTGATGCAGAGAGGAGACTATTAATGAATGCACTTCAAGATCCAGATAATCAACAATTTGTTTTGCTATCTGATAGGTAAAGACATAATTGGATTTATTTCACTTGTGGTTAGTAAGGTGACAATTTCGACCAATTTACTATTGAATGGGTCAGTTTTGCTTAGTTTAATCTTGATGGGCCAAATAAAACATCCAGGTTAAAGGGGAACATGTCATGGGGATCTAAAAGTCTATGTTTGGTGTCAACAACCTCCTAAATCGTTATAATCTGATTTATTATGATTGTAATGATATTGTTTTTTTATTCACAATTGATGCGTTATGTTTGTTAGAAACTTCTAAAGAATAACAAAAGTGTTGGGGGACCAATCCAACATGACCTATTTCGTGTGACTCCGTTTTGAACCATTACTTGAGCTACCCATCATGCCACCCTTGTGAGATGCATTATGCATGACACACGTTTTTTTAATCAACCATTTAATTTCTTTTGCAGCTGTGTACCATTGCACAACTTCGATTTTGTGTACAACTACCTAATCTTCACAAATCTTAGTTTCATTGATTGGTAAGAACATTATACTTTCTAAAAGTCATCCCATATATTTTCTTTTACTGTTGTGAAAATCCTTTTTACCAAATATCTCTTCCCAATGTCTGTAGTTATGATGATCCAGGTCCACATGGAGCAGGTGGCAGGTATTCAGAACATATGTTACCTGAAATTGAGTTTAAGGATTTCCGTAAGGGTTCACAGGTATTAATCATGCATACTACCTTTTATACCTATAAGAGTCATTGTTTTAGGCCTTCAGTGGAATGGTTATTTACTTATTTAGTGAAATGCTGACTTTTTTTAGAACATATGTTACCTGAAATTGAATTTAAGGATTTTTGTAAGGGTTCACAGGTATTAATACTTTTTATACCTTATGACTCCCGGTTCATGGCCTCAATGAAATGGTTATTTAATAAAAATGTTGACCTTCTTTGTAATTTATTATTTGGTACTTTTGTCTGGAGTTTGGATGTATAAAATCAATAAAAACAAAAACAGATGAGTGAATGTTGTTATAGATAATGAATTTAGTCATTAACAAGTCAAATCTTCTATTAGCTACAAGAAGTGAAATAGGCAACTGTAAACGTTTTCTAATCTAAGGTCATATTCACTCCTGTCCAAGAAACATAAATTTCAGCTGTAGAATAGTAAAGAGGTGTTCTTCAAAAGTTCACATTGAGAACTGCTTAAACACTTGTATTGGGGGGTTATTTTAATATTTTGAAATTGTTTGCTTTGTTTAGGTATAGGTGACCTTGTTTAAGTTTATATACCCTTTTTCATGATATATTTGTTTTTTTTTTGTTTGAAATACATTAGTAATAACTAGTAGGTCTTATTAGTTGAGATATATTATTTATATATAATCATCGGTGTGTGCGTGTATAATTTTTTTGGAATTTACATGTCACATTGATTCCTGACTTGAGCCCATGCCCCCGACTTTGTGCCTAACTTGAGAAGCCAGGTTTGGCATGGTCCAAAGACAAACCGATTAGGCCCCATGTCTAGTCCTAAAGGCCTGGTCCCTTGACACGCTAAATATAGTTGGTTTTTCATTGTAATTCATATGCAATTTCTGGTTTCTGTAGACTATTTAATCTCATATATGTGTTAGATTTCTGTTTTTATTTTGTATCCTTCAAAGAATTAAATTTAAGTTTTATTTTGTATCCTTCAAATAATTAACTTTAAGTTTTATATTTCAAGTCCAACACATCTTGTTTTGGTTTGAAAAATATTTGTTTTTGTATTTTAAACGACATAATTATCAAGAATAAGTATCAAATAGTTAACAATAAGAAGACTGGATCAGGCCTGCTTAGGACAGCCTGGCCCTAATCAATCCCTCTTTCCAAGCGAATCCCTAGGCTTTTATTAGGACCTCGTCCAGGCCTGATACAAATACATATTGGTTGTGCACAAGTTATAATTTAACTCTTACAAAAATTGTAGGCGTATGTAATAAACATTCAACCTTTGCTTTTAATGTAACAAAATTTGACCTTGTTACTTTTAATGCAAGTGTCCTCCTATTGGATGTTAATAGCCGGTCCTCTTCTCCGGCAAGACCATTTTCTTCGGTCCTCTTCTCCAGGGAGAATATTTTCTCAATCCAGCACCATGAAGCCAGCAAGAACATCTTCTCCGTAGAATAAGCTTTTAATTAAAAAGAAAAAAATCAATACCTATTTGTTATCTGTTACACTAAATGTAAGGAAATCAAAGTTTGTTACATTAAAATGTAATTTCGAATTTCATTACAAACAAATGAAAATTTGTGTAAAGTTATTACATTTTGATGCACTTTGCCTTCTCTATACACTATGAAGTTTCTTATCTTTGTATGCACTTGCAAACCTGGTCTCTTAATAAGTTAATAGACCCGCCCTTGTTTTATGCCATGGAATATTCAGACCTGGTAATTACATACTCTTATGTCTTGCGGTCTTGCCTATGATAGTAAAGTGATTGTCTAGTGTGATATCTATCTATAAAAAAGTAAATCTCTTCTATGTACATCTGCAGTGGTTCACTATGACTCGGAAGCATGCTTTAATAATTATGGCTGACAGTCTTTACTACAGGAAGTTCCGACTTTACTGCAGGGTAAGTACATCTTGCTACATTCTTATTTTAAGTACATCTTGCTACATTCTTATTTCATGCAGGAATAGCTAGAATAGTAAAAAGATACAGTCTAAATTAATATATGTAGGGTTTTGTTAGCAGTAGACCTTTTAGCTATTGACCTATTGTTAATGACTAACTTTTAACTAGTTTACTCAAAAGATGATCAAAATTGAAAATTCACATGAACTTGTGGCGGGCATTAGTTTTGGTCCACTAATTTCTTAATATTGCCTTATTAAGATGCATTGTAAGTATTTAATTATTTGTAAAAAAATTACTAAAACAATATAAGGGGTGTTGGGATTTGTGATTTGAAAGTGTCTATGTGATATTTTATTGAGAATAAAAAAATTGACTGTCCTGATTTCGGGATGTAGAATTTTTTTTTTTGGATGTGCTTCGGTACTTTGACGAGTTCTGATCATTTAGAAAATTAATAGCTAAGATGGCCAAAAAAGACATTTTTGTGAAAAGAGAAGAGGCGGTTTGTGAAATGAAAAAAAGAGCCTCCAAAGAAGGGGTAAATAAGTAGGTTTCTTCCCCTTGGATGATCAGTTTTGTTGTGGTTGTTATGAAACAGATAATGTGCCTCTTGAATTCCAAAATATGTTTATCCAAACATTAAAAACTGATTATTGCTAATTCCAACAATATGTTCATCCATACATTAAGATATGTTTGAATGTTGGGAATATCTTGTTATATATGGTCTATGTTATCTTGGCCAATGACCTGCAATTATGTATTTTTATATTTTCCATTGATGTAGTGAGGAAACATTCTGAGGAACACTTTCTTTTGTAATGATAGTTTTTGGTTTTTAAATTCAACAGCCAGGTTTTGAGGGCCGCAATTGCTATGCTGATGAGCATTACTTCCAAACACTTTTCTATGTCAGTACTTATTCCGACCCTTTGTTTTTATTTTCTCTCTTTTCTTACTTTTAATTTTATTTCTAGTTACTAAAAGATTCTCCTGTTTTAGATGGTTGATCCTGGTGGAATTGCAAATTGGTCCGTAACATTTGTAGATTGGTCAGAAAGAAAGTGGCACCCAAGGTCATATAAATCTCAAGATATTACTCCGAAGCTTCTTAGAAATCTTACGGTACACTTATTATTTATTTTTCCTCATATGCTAATTACACTACTCTTTAATGATCACAAGGTGATGCGATATGGTTGGGTGATTACAGTCTTGAAAAGGGTGCGGGCTGAAACAGATTTTTTCAGTGTGGGTCGAAATGGGTTGGGTTAAACTGACAAACCCATTGTTAAAAAGATATGGGTGAATGATTAACCGTTAATTATGGTTAATAGATTAAAAATTCTTTTACGCACTAGGGGTTCTCATGAGTAACCAATTTACACTATTTTGTACTGCAGACGCTCGATACTAGCTTGCATTTTACAAGTGATGAAAAGGTAATGAATTTATCACTTCTTCCGGTTTATCATGATGCTTTTACTTTCTTGCTCAAAGGCTCTACTCTCAAAATCAAGATATCTCTAATCCCACCACTCATAGTTCATGTTTGACCTCAAAAGTCAAACCACATAAATTTGACTGAATTTTGACCTGTTACATTTTGTTGACTTTTGCAGAAGACCGTGTTGACAACACCTTGCATGTGGAACGGAATGAGGCGGCCCTGCTTCCTATTTGCAAGAAAATTTTACCCAGAAGCATTGGATAATCTGATGCAACTTTTCTCAAATTCAACTGCAGTCTGAAGACAACTTGGATATTGTCATTTATGGATGGATTCGCAACAGAATCTGACCCATTTTCTTCATTAATTCCTGTATAATAACTTGTGATGCCTGTCACATGTTGATGAGGCTTGATGGAGTTTTATGGATTTCATTTTTGAATCTATTTAAATTGTTACTCTTGTGTTTTAAACCAACAGGTCTCGCGTTTTCTTTTTATTTAGTTTTATTTTATATTATATTTGTATTTGTTTTGATTGTATTATGTATATGTAATCCGTGAAGACATTTTCTACATTCGTCGCTAATCTGTTATGACGTTAGGTCATTTTTTGTTTCTCCTAAACTAATTTTTATGCTGCCTTGAAGATCCTTTGCCTGCCTGTCTTGGTGGGATGGGATAACCGGTGAATGGAATGAGTAAAGTAATTGAATGATTTTTTATATTTCAATATTTATATAGAAGAAAAACCATTTTATTTAATATAACAAACCTAATCAAGAATCTGTTAAAAATATAACATGGTAAAATACTAAAATATATGTTTGTTGTATTTTCCATATCAACTGTTGAATACATTTTTTATGTTTGTATTTTGAGGTTTCAAATTTTCAATGAATGGTTCAAAATAAGTGGGCTAGAGCTGGTTGTAGCTTATTTGGGCTGCAGTAAGATGGCTGGAGTTAGGCTTGTAACTGATTTGGGCTGGAGTGAAGATGGCCACTTAAACTCCTTAATGATCGAATATGAACAAAAGTTTCGTTCGATATATATTTGCAAATCATTCATAAACGTTAGGTTTGCAAACGAACCGAGCAGCTTATGAGCTACTCAAGATCGAATCAACAAAAAACTCGAAACGAACCGAGCCTTAACGAGCCCGGGCCGAGCTTGAGCTTTGAAATAGAGCTTGTTTAATAAACGAGTTCTATATAAAAATATATAATTCTATATATAAAAAAGAGTTAACCTCATTTTTGGTCTCTAAGGTTTACCAGTTTTCTCACTTTTAGTCTAATTTTCAAAAAAGATCGATTTAAGGGTCTAACCTTTGATTTTTTTTCTCAATTTTGGCCATCTTTAAAAATTCGGACAAAATAACCGTTAAAATGAAGGGCATTATGTCCAAATTAAACTCTCATTCGCCAACTTAAAAAGGTTGTCGATCTATCTAAAGGTGAATGAGAGTTTAATTTGGACATACATGTCATTCATTTTAACGGTTAATTTGGATAGATTTTTAAAGGTGACCAAAATTGAGAAAAAAACCAAAGGTGAGACCCTTAAATCGATTTTTTTTTTAAATTAGACTAAAAGTAAGAAAACTAGTAAAGCTCAGGGACAAAAAAAGAAGTTAACTCTATATAAAAATATAATTATATTATAATAATATATAAATAAATAAAAACTACTAATAAACAAGCCGAGCCGAGCTCGAGATTCGGAATTAAAGCTCAGATCGAGCCGATGTCAAACTCAAGTTTTGTTAAGCTTAAACAAACCGAGCTTAAGCATAGACGAGCCTAGTCTCGACTTGAATCGTTTATACCCCTAGTAAATACGTTCAATATTAAATGAATAAAACTCTAATCGCTTTCATTCGGTTCGGTTTGTTGCCCGCCTTCATAATCAAACGTAAGTAATCAAAGAAAAGCATCGTACGATTTCTCCGTCGTCAATTTACATTCAAAATTCCCCTCGACGAAGAAACAACCATAGTAATAATTCCGGCCACCCTCACCGACTCACCGGTACGGACTCCGGCCGGCAAACACCACCCCGACGTTCTCTCCAATTCTACATTGTTAACGTTATACGCATCGTATAAAACGAAAACGAAAATGAAATTCATTTAGAGGAGGTTTCTAATATCTTCAAGGAGAAGCTAGCCCGATCGCCATTGGTTTCCGAACAAATTCGTAAGTTCTTACGTACTTACTCGTCGATATCGCGTTATTCGTCGATCGATTCTGAATTTCCGATATACATCATCCTTCCGTTTTCGAAATTGTTCGATACGTAGTTTATGTATACGTAGCAGTTCATATTAGGTTAAATTAGGAGAAAAAAAGAGGAGGAAACCTTGTTAGAATGGGGGTTGAATTGATGAGGAATCGTTTCAGCAATTCGTTAACAAGTTTTCACAGATATGCTTCTAAGCATCCATTATTGGTGTTCATGGTTTTTGTTCTGATCTGGACATACAGATCCTTTCCTTTTTTGTTCTCATTATTGGTACATGCTTCTCCTGTGATTGCATCCACTTTTGTTCTCCTTGGATTTCTGTTATTTTATGGTAATGCAAATGCACCTCACATCCAAAAAGAGGTAAAATCACACCATCATGATGTTGATTTAGGGTTTGGAGGTATTGGAAATAGTGAAATTGATGAGGATGAAACTAATCTTGTCAATGATGATCATAAACTTGGAAGTTTGACTGATAGTTCAAGGGGGAATAGGAGGTTGTCACTAGGAGGAAAGAGTGAATTAGGGAATCGAAAGCCACTTTTGGTGAATCGGAAGTTAAGAAGCAATGATGGATCGAGGAGGAGTTCGTTTGATCCATCACAGTCTGTTTTAGGGCACATAGATGATGATATTAAGGGATGGGAATCTGGATCTGATGTTGTTAGAAGGTCTTCTCTAAGTGCTTCAATGGCTGAGATTTTCCCAATGTTTGATGAACTTCATCCACTTTTGGACTCGGATGTTCCTCTTGGATCAGGTGAGATGATTCACGAGACAGATGAGGATGATGAGGATCATGATGATATAGGAGTTAGAGATGATGATGAAGATGAAGATGAAACTTTTATTCCATGGACAGAAGATGACCAGAGGAATCTCATGAATTTGGGAACATTAGAATTAGAAAGAAACCAGCGGTTGGAGAGTCTTATTGCGAGACAAAGAGCTATAAAAAACATGCGGATGCTGGCTGAGAAAAGCATGGTAAACATAAGCCCTGAAATTCGTTCGATGGACACTCATATTTCAGCTGCTAGAAATAATCATTCCCATGAGAACATTCTTGGATCTGCTCCATCTAATATAATGCCAAGAAGGAACCCGTTTGATCTTCCTTATGACCCACGTGGAGGGAAACCTGATCGAGCAGGTCCCCGTTTTCAATCAGATTCTGTAGCTTTACAAACAAATCACCTGTTACATAAAAGGATTGCTTCTGATACAGAATCAATTGGTTCAACTCATACTTCTAATGTGAATGAGCATATCATTCCAAGAAACCGGTTTTCTGAAGATGATGATGATAATGTGGAGCTTCATCAGGTTGCAGAAGGAGGTGACAGAAGTGGTGAGGTTAAATTAAGTGGTGAGAGTATAGGTAATACAAAAGGAAACTTATATTTTTATATTCATAATGTAACCCTTCTTTTAAGGAGCTCATGAAGCACATATTTGATTTAAATCCAGGTTATGAAGATAAAACTAGCAATAAATCAAGCACATCATCTTTCTTTGATGTAACTGCTGATGTATATGATGGTGGTGATGATAATGATAATGCGGAAGAGGACTATGGCTCCGTTGGCAACTCAACTACACCAGATTCAGAAGATCAGCAGGTAAGCTTTAAAGATTGCTATTTATAATTCTTATTAATCCCTCTCTTTGGCTAACATAGTTACTGAAAATGTTGATGAATATTGATGGGTGCTTAAATTTATGTTCTTCAACATGCTCATGTTGCAATCATCTCAATTTGCAACTCAATTGGCACTTTAGTGCAAAAATATGATAAGTTTCAGACAACATAATTATATTAAAAAAAAAATAAAAAAAAAAAGAAAAAAAAGATAACTACTTAAACTAAGACACAGGAAAGTTAAAACATTTCCTTCTTTTTTTTTTGTTAATTTTCTAATCCTGGTTTATTGTATACTTCTTTTGTTGCCATGAGTAACCATTTCTTAAAAACTACTGACTTCGATTCGGAGCCCACTCATACTTAGATTGGGTAACATGTCAAACGGGTCAAGTCAAATAAGTGTGGGCAACACTTTTTCACCTTTTCTAGTTCTGCAAATGGTCAGTGTGTTAAATAAGATTTAAAAATATATAACTATTTCATTCTGTTAAATTTAGACGATTTTCAACTTGAACTATCTAACCCATTTCCTTTATTAGTTGGTTTTTACAACTTTACATGTTTGATCACTAATTGGCCGATTGTAACCGGGTCAAAATCGTCACCTGTCAGGATTCCGAAGATAGTGACTCTGAGGAAGAGGGATTGTCCCAAAGACTGAAATCATGGTTATTTGGATGGTAGGCATGAAGCTCACCCATGCCAAGGTCTATTCAAGCTCCCACCTTTTTCTACCTTTTTTGTACTTGCTTTTTTCTAGAGTAAATTTTGAGATATTGATTTTATAGGCACAATTACTTAACAATAAGATGTAGTAGGTTGTAAATAATACATTTTTTTTTGTAAAAATAATAATTTTGTCAGTATTAAGTAAAAAGATTTTATTGGTATTAAATGATACCTTAGGCTTGGTTCTCGAGTTTAATAAACAAAAGAAAAGAAAATAAAATGAATTAAGGAGAGAAAAGAAAGGGAGAGGAAGAAAAATGTTAGTTTTATTTCATATTCCAGAGTTTGAAGGAAGAGAAAATATAACTGTTTTGTTTTTTTTTTTTTTTTGTTCCTGAGTTAAAGAGAAGGAAAAAAAAAATGATCAATTTTACGATTATACTTGTAACTTTAGATTATATAAGTTTATCCTTTGTTAGATGGAAGAGTAAAATAGTAAATGCTATACTTTTATATTTGGTTTGCTTTCCTTTCCTTCAATTATGAGAGGAAAGTTGTGAGGGGAAAAAATTAAAAGATTTCATTCTACTTCCTTCCCTTTCCCTCTTTTAAAAAAATCCGAAACACAAATATTTTTCAGTTTTCTTTTGATTCATTTCTCTTCTTTTCATTTCCTTCTGTTAAAAGAACTCAAGAACACAACGTTAATGTTGGAGTGAGAATTTAGTAGACATATGTGTTTGTATCGGTTTTATATGATGATTTAATGTATTTTATTGTGAGGGTGGAGGGGGTCGTAGTGACTTCCCTCCTCCTGGCTTCTCGGCTATTCGGTCAATTTTCAACATTGTTGTTGGATTTAAACCCCATCTTAAATTTGAAGAAGGATAAAAATAATCAGATCCAAGAGATCACGATCTTGATGAAAAAAATGATATGACTTATGATGGGCCGATGGAACATCATTGTTAATAAATCGGAAGGGATGGTTGATATGCCTCTCTCTCTCGGTGGAACAGTTCTCTCGTATAATCAGCACACACTTTCTAAATTGAAAAAATAATGTTCTAGAGAACTATCAGATGTGATAGATTCCCTAACACTATCAATTATGACTTGCACTAAAAGACAAAGATGGTTATATTAAAATACGCTATAAGTGAGAGTGTATAGGGATCCATTGATACTGATCAATGGAAGAGTAAATTCCAGTGATCATGGGCCCACTAATTATGATCCGTGGAAGAGTTATTTCTATTGATTAAGGATCCACCGGTACCAACAAGATCAGTTGATCTTCAATATCTTCAAGTCTCTTCGGTGGATCCTCATTAGGCTATGCGTAATTGGGCTTCATGGGGGCGCCATGGAGCCCAAAACCCTATATAGTGCCTCTTCCTCCACCCCCAGCAGCGTCATCCTTCTCCTTCCCCTCTTTGAGCGCCATCTTCATAACGCCTCCCCCTTCTCTCAGATTCTGGTGCCATGGGCGCTATCCCCACTACGGTGAGATGCTATGGGGGGCGTTATGACGCCATCTCCGCCTCCCACTACGAAAAGCCTTGTTAGGATATCTTCGGATGATCCTTGTTATGAGGTGATGTCTTTCGTGGAAGTCTTTAGAGGACAATTCTTATCAAATGATGACTTGTGAAGCATTTCTAAATTGGTTATTCCATTGTTACTTTCCACTAATATTAATCAATAAATATATTTAGATCATTTTTTCTTTTTTGAATGATTTAAAATATAGAATGAAGTTCACGTAAGAAGTTTATGTAAAATAAGAAGGATAAGAAGGAGGGCAAATCTGGAAACATGCATATTTTTCACTTTCCCCCCAATTATTAAAACGTTTATAACTTTTACATACGATATTATTTTTTTATAAAAATTTCACCATAAAAACAATCGTTTTTTATCTTTAAAAACCCATACAATATTGCTATATATATAAAAAAAATTGTGAATGAGCTGAACATATAACACAACGACCTGAACATATGACACAATAACACAACGACTTAAACATATGACACAATGACCTGAACATTGTTCAGATCATTGTGTCATTGTGTCATTGTGTCATATGTTCAGGTCATTGTGTTATATGTTCAGGTCAATTGTGTCATATGTTCAGGTCGTTGTGTCATATGTTCACGTCATTGACATAATTTTTTCATTTTATTTTTTATATAGCAATATGGTATGGGTTTTAAAGATAAAAAAACGCTTGTTTTTATGGTGCAATTTTTATAAAAAAATAATATCGTATGAAAAAGTTATGAAGGTTTTAATAATTGGGGGAACGAGAAAAATGAGCAATTTGACCAAATTGCCCCCTCCGTGTACCTGACCATTTATTTTTGAGTTTTAATTAAGGGATTAAATCTGGGTCATTGATCATTAGATCTAACGGATGAGAAGGCTTCTTATCCTTCTTATTTTCACCTAACTTCTCATTATAACCTCACTCTTAAAATATATATATTTTTTTGTTACCTACGATATTTGAATTCACACCATATAAAAAATGTTAAGTTTTATTTAACACTATAATAGCTCTTTGATATAAATAGTATTTAGATAATTTATTGGTGGATGTGAATAATTAATTGTACACTAAGAAAATAATGGATGTGAATACTAAGAAAATAATGGATGTGAATAAATAATTGTACAGGACTAAGTATTTATCGGATGCAATAGACAGGGAATAGACACGGAGTTCTGTCCTTTTCAATGGTCAACAAATAGCAGGGACATCATGAAGTATCTATATCAATTGAGTTTATTTCATAGAAAATTTATCTTCGTGAGTAATCGGATTGTAAAATTTAAAAGTTTAGGAATTGAACTTGTAACTTTTCAGTCTTAAGTCTTTTCTCATCTTTAATAACCACTTGCCAAGTCCTCGTGGTTTATATGATAAGTTTATAAAAAACAAAATTATCATTACGAGACTTATAAATGATCGTGTTTATGTCCACTCTAACACTCGTCCACTAAAAGAAAGGAAAATCATCAAAATAACTAATTTAATCATTTTTTTCTTAAATAGCCCTAAATAACCTTAGCCAATAGAAAGTTAACCCATAAGATACTAATAACACTTCTCTAGCAATGGAAACAATCATTTGAGAAAATAAACTATTTACACCCCTCTGACCTTTGAAACAATCATTTGAAAGAAGAGAGAAAGTTGTCGACACCCATAGAGCTACGGGCAAAATCCTAGCCTTGAAACTGAAGGTTCCTACACCTTCCTAGCCGGCAAAAAAGAAGGTTGAGGGCTGACGCTTAAATTTCACACAAAGAACTAATGTAATATTGTATAAATTTAAGTAGAGAAGCATGGAAATTATGTGACTTAACAAATATATTTTTTTTGAACAGTAAACTGAAGGTTCCTACACCTTCCTAGCCGGCAAAAAAGAAGGTTGAGGGCTGACGCTTAAATTTCACACAAAGAACTAATGTAATATTGTATAAATTTAAGTAGAGAAGCATGGAAATTATGTGACTTAACAAATATATTTTTTTAAACAGTAAATATATCACAACTTGTCCACTGTGAAACTTGAATCCTCAACATATAAAGAAGGGATGTTTTATTAATCATCGGACATTAAAATATAATGAAAGATATAATAAAAGAGAAATGGTCATACAATTTATAACATCTATATTTATATTTATTACAACTGTATTAATAGTCATAAATATTTGAGTAAATTACGGATTTAGTCCCTATGGTTTGCACGAATTTCGGGTATAGTGCTTAGGATTCATTTATTACGGATATGGTCCTAAATGTTTGCCAAACCGTATCGGATATAGTCCCTACCACCAACTTCTGTTAAAATATTTTGTTAAATTAATATTAAAAGACCATATACCCCTGCTCTTTTAATTAATATAAAAAAAAAACAAATCCGGCCACCAACTCCGGCAAATTTCCCAACCTGCAATTGGAACCAGAATTCACCTCCATTTCAGGCATCCGTTTCCTATAAATTGGAAACAGAATTCTTTGTGAATTCATAAAACTAATAAATTAAAGAAATTAACCTAACAATTCTTCAATTTGGGATAAGACGGGGTTTCCAATTGGGTATACAGAGCTCTTCGCCCCTTTACAATTGCCGGCATATATTCCACCGACGTTGTTTGGACCGGTGGATGGACCACAACCAGAAGACTTACCCGCTTTGCCAGACGCCATTTGTCCCCGACGATTTGCAGGATTGGTGTAACGAACGAATGTGGGAAGCTTCCGGCATCGGTGATTACCACCGGTCATCTTCTCCGACCATTCTCCAGTCATCACCACCACGGCATCGGTGATTACCACGGGCATCGGAGAAGCTTCCGGCTTCGGTGATTACCACCGGTCATCTTCGCCGCCACCACCACGACATCGGTGATTACCACGACCATTCTCCAGCTTCCGGCAATCGGTGATTACCACGGTTGCAGAGCAACTAAACGAGACAACTGATACACATGTGAATCCGGATGGCTTTTATGGCGGTTTTGGAGTTGGATCTACGAGCTCCCTCCGCCGAGGCACGCCGGTGGCGGTAGGTCGTTGTCTCTCGGAGGTAGGGACGAGAGCATATAGGATATGATTTAGACATTACACTTTTTATTTTATTTTAATATTTAAAGGGAGGGGTATAATGGTCAATTCACACTCACTTAACAGAATTTTCTAACGGCGTTAAGGCTCAGGGACTAAATCCGATACGTTTTGGCAAACGTTTGGGACTATATCCGTAATAAATGAATCCTAAGGACTATACCCGAAATTCATGCAAACCACAAGGACTAAATCTGTAATTTACTCTAAATATTTATAAGTATTAATGCTTGATTGGATTAATAGAGTTACGCTGTGTTCCCGAGTTTATTTACGGAGTGAAAAGAAAAAAATTGATATAAAAGGAAGAGAAAGGAAAAGAAGATAAAGGAAGAGAAGGGAAGTGTTTCATTTCCTTCCAAATCCTCTCAAATCGAAAGGAAAGGAAAACAATAGAAAATGGTCTAACTTTCCCTCCTTAAGTGAAACTTGGGAACATAATATTTTTTTGTTTTCTCCTCTTTCCCTACTTAAATGAAACTCAGGAACACGAATATTTTTACATTCCCTTCTCTTTTTCTTCCTTTCCCTCCTTAAGTGAACTCGGGAACACAACGTTAGTCACACTTTAACCATTCTCTTATCTTTACAAAATCCAAAATTTTAAGCATCATCAGGCATTAATTTATTGTATATATTATTATTTTAATGGTTTATGGTAATATTTTAATGGAACAATATGATATTTTTGTATTATTTTAATGCTTTTTAATATTTAGTAATATAATAATAATTTTTTTTGTTTTTTTAATTTTTTTATCCGAATTATTTTGATAAAGTGGTTGGTGTTTTGTTGGTCGTGTAACAATTATTTTTATTTTAAGTGTTTTGGTTGTTGCATATTTTTTCTCTATTCTTTACGTTGTGTTATAGCACTTCAACTCTTTTTTATTCGTGTTATCCCCGCGAAAGCGTACGGTTACTACATCTAGCAAATATCGAAACGGCCAGCCGTGAAGCGCGGTTCATAGTTAGTTTAAAAGTTACATTATTAGTTTTTAAGATTTATTTTTTAAGAGACTAATGTTTCGCTCAATGCATCCTATGTGAGTAGGGGCGAAGTTTCTTAAAGGCCCTGCCTGGCCCGCGCCCGTCCCGTTTTTTTGTTCAGAAGTAGCAATTTAAACGTATTGTGTTAAAAAAAAATTATATACTTAGCTCGGCCCGGTCTAGTTTTTAATCAAAAAATTTTAAATACTAAGTCGGCTAGACCCTTAACTTTTGACCCGCGCGAAATTTTTCTTGAAGCTTCACCCTGTATTGAGACTATGAGAGGTATTTTTATCCCTTGAGCCCCATGCATGTATCATAGAAACAATAGGCACTTTCTTCATCCAATCACCCCTTTTGTAAACCCACAAAAGGCACTTTCTTCATCCAATCTTCTTCGCAAACCCACAACCCTTTTGTAAAACTAAAAATACCAAACTGACCATTGAACTCACAACTCCTACTTAGTCATCTATATGCACCACTTCCTAGTAGTTGACGCCATCCCGCCTCCGTCCCTTTCATAGTCTCCAACCGCCGCCCCTCCCAGTTTCTGACCTTCACCCGTTCATAAACAACTTGAATTAAACTCCTTAAATCCAAAACTTCAAAGTAGTTAAGAGCTTCAAACATAGCCCGATCTCATGTTTACTTTATTTTATAAAGTTTATTAAACCTTCAAATCTATATAATACTTAACTAATTAATTGTTCAAATATTCTCTCAGTTCCTTAGTGGTGATCGCGACTCACGGGTAGCCTACGATTTTAGTGAATTGTTGGAGCATTTTTTATATTTATATGTTTGTTTGCTATTCATGACAACATATTATGGATGGTTCATTTTATCGACGATTCGAATCATGAAGAAAGAGAAAATGAGGGTGGGGTCGTTGGGGTTTTAAACTTTTTATGTGTCCTTTTCATTTTATTTGTTTTTTTAATGACACGAGGGTTCAAAGGAAAATTACTCTCACTTTCGGACTTTCGGTGAATATAAGTGATAACGTTAATTTAAGAATATACATTTTTAAAAGTGTTTTTATTATTTAAGGCTTCTTTTCTCTTTTGTAGGATTTTTTCTTTTCCTGTTTCTTTTTTTCTTCTTTCGGTTTTTGTTTTTGTTTATAGGTTCTTGTTTCAAAATTTTGACAGGTTTGCTATTAACTTTAACATTGCACTCATACCTTCGGTTATTACTTTTGATTTTAACATTCAACTCATAATAAGTTTGATACACCCGACGACAACGTATTAATCACCACCAAGTTACATACATATGAATGACATTATACTTGTGAATTGAAACTCTTCTAAATATATAACATTAAAGACAACAATACATTTTTTAAACCGAGTACCTAAGTGAAAATTTTCTTCGCAAAAAAAAATGTAATCAACTCTAATGAATAATATGAATTTTATTTTCTAAAGAATAATATTTAGATTTTCTAGAGTAAATTCATTACATCTACACTTTAAAACTTTAGAAAAGTAACATTTTTTTTACATTCAGGAATCAAAGTATAAATATATATCCAACTACCATGGGTCTTCTGACTTATACAACTCACTGACTTCTTTTAGGAGATAAGATGTCGATGGTTCAAGCTTCGGCGTCTACGTCAGTAGGGATGGGTTATATACTAGGGACGGTTGAAATCACGTCACAGAAACACACAGAGAGCAGAATGCTATTAAAAAAAATGAGTTTTCTTTCAAACTAGTGTAATTTTAAATTTTATTTACCAAATATGTGTAGTTAAAAAAATGTTTACCAAAATTGGTGATTTTTGGAAAACTTCACTTGTCTCACTCTTATTTTCATTGGGCTATGAACTTTTTCTATTTGAAATATATCATATCTATTGTTTTATTAAATTTATATACTTGTGATTTAAAAACTAACAACGGATTCACTTATAGAAAGAAAACTTTTTATACCAAAGTCCTTTAAGAGAAAAATGAGTCGAAACTTACTACACATTTTTGTGAGTGTCCGAGCCTCCGGGGAAAAAAATCCTAGTTTTATCATAAAGTTGTGTCAGAAAAAAACTTAGCTTTTATTAAAATATATCATAGGTGTGTGTCGTTATTCCTATATCACAATGTGTGTCGTAATACAAATGTTTCGAAAACCCTTCTTATTATTTCTATCTATATTAATTCTAATAAAGTACAAGTGATATACAAATTAAAAATAATGTAAACATTATTGATTCTAGATTTACATAATAAGATATAATTTCTTTATATTAAATATTTGAATTGAATGCATAGAAGGATACTTTTTTAATTTTTACATAATATAAGATATAATTTCTTTATATTAAATATTTGAATTGAATGCATAGAAGGATACTTTTTTAATTGTAAAATTTTATAGCCAAAAAGCATACTTTTACACTACACTTTATACTTATTTAGTAAATAAAATTTTAAATTACACTAGTTTAGAAATTCCAACAATAAAACTGGGTTCACCGTTGATTGACGACCCAAATATTTGATTTGTCGGAATGCCCAAAAATTTCACTGTGTTGAAATTGATAACAAAAACGTGCAAAACGCAGAAAAACTGATTTCAAATTTCATTTCTGCTGGAAACGCCCCCTCTCCACCAAATTCCCAAATTCGAAGGTAATTTCTTAATCCTGCAGATCGTACTCAGGTTTTTCTGTTTCATGAATTTATGCTTTCGAAATCCAAACTCGAGTTAATTAACAACTTCTGAAATCAACTCCTTGTTTCCGTTTAATTTCTTTCGTCGTACCACGAACAAACCCTAGATTCTGTGCTCCGATCTTCGTTACTTATCTTCCTTTTCTACCTGAAATCATGTCTTTTTCGTAATCAGTGGTGTATTTCCTTGTGCGATTTTTTATTCTCTGTTTCTAGGGTTTTTTTTATTTATAAAAATTTCGTTATTTGTGTTTTTTTTTATCTGTCGAGATGTTAATGGGAGCTTGAGTTTAAGGATTGATTTATATTCGAGTCTATTTACATGTTGCAATAGTGTAATTTTCGACTGCAAGTTGTTGTTCAAGTTTGGATTTTTATATGCTTAGGGTTTTTAGCTTATTGAAATTTGGGGGTTTGGTAACCCTAATTGAATAAATTTGTAATGTATATGCTTTTCAGGTGATGTAAGAGTGGTTTTCTCTGGGAAAATTTAAGTTCTTGAATATTCAGTGTGATTTTTATGGAGCACACTTTTGGGTCAGATCATGTGTCTTCTGGTACTATAAACAAGCATGCAGTTTTGACAGTTAAGCCCTTGAGATGTCTCGCCCCGATTTTTCCGTCTGCACCTGATCCTTCTGCCCCACCATCTTCTCAGTATGCATCCATCCCTCCAACCGGCCCGTTTCCACCTGGCGCCACACCGTTCTTCCCGTTCTTTGCCGTAAACGATTCACACAAACCGGCTCACCCGAGGCCGCCTTACCCGATCCCATCGCCAGTTCCTTTAAATTCTTTTAAGACTCCTGTTTCAGCATCGGGAAATGGTGATATAGGGACGTCGAGAAGGAGCTCCAGGAACCGGACGGTTGTAGATGATGATGATGGAAATAGTCAGAGTGAAAGTTATGACAACAGTTTTGAAAGAAATGTGGAAACTGGAAATGAAGTTGATGGGAAAATACATGTTACCCGTAGAAAACGTAAGAAGAAAAGTGGAGTTCCTGTTTCCAATACTGAAGTCTCAATCGACTCGCTAGTTAATGATATGCTGAGAACTTTCAATTATGTGGAAAGTGATAGTGTTCATCAAGCTAGAAACGACAAAGAATTGGCTGACCGTGTACTCATTTTTTTTAATTTACTCAGGAGAAAAATCACACAAATTGATGATAAAATTAAAGCTCTTCCGGGTGCCGCAAGACGCCCAGACTTAAGGGCCGGTTCAGTCTGTATGAGTTACAATGTCCGTGCTAATCAAGATAAACGGATTGGATCGGTGCCCGGTGTTGATATCGGTGATATTTTCTTTTTCCGTTTTGAGTTATGTTTAGTGGGATTGCATGCTCCGAGTATGGCTGGAATAGATTATTTGAGTAGTAAGTTTTCGGCAGATGAGGAGCCATTGGCTGTCAGTATTGTTTCTTCTGGTGGATATGAAGATGAAGGTGATGATGGTGATGTGTTAATCTACAGTGGTCAGGGTGGTGTTCAGAGGAAAGATAAACAACAAATGGATCAACAATTAGTTAGGGGTAATCTTGCTCTTGAAAGAAGCTTGCACAAGGCCAATGAGGTAAGAGTTATTCGTGGTCTTAAAGATTTTGCAAGTCCAACTGGGAAAGTGTATGTCTATGATGGATTATACAAAATACATGAATCATGGATTGAAAAAGGGAAATCTGGTTGCAATATTTTTAAGTACAAATTGGTTAGAATTGCTGGACAACCTGAAGTGTTTACATTGTGGAAATCAGTTCAGCTATGGAAAGATGGTACTACTACACGGCCTGGCGTTATTCTACCTGATCTTACTTCTGGAGCTGAAAGTTTACCCGTATGTCTTGTAAATGATTTGGATGGTGAAAAGGGCCCTGCTTATTTTACTTACACATCCAATCTTAAGTATGCAAAGCCGTTTCCTTCAACCAAATCTTCGGTTTTAAACTGCGACTGCTGCACAAGTGGATGCCAATCTGGCAGTAACTGTCCTTGTGTTCAAAGAAATGAAGGCCAAATCCCATATACCTCGCTTGGTGTTCTTCTGGGTCATAACTCACTGATTCATGAGTGTAGTAATATGTGTATATGCCCTATTAATTGCAGGAACCGCATTTCGCAAGCGGGACTGAAAATGCGCCTAGAGGTGTTCAAAACAAAGGATAGAGGTTGGGGACTTAGATCTTGGGACCCAATTCGTTCAGGTTCTTTTATATGTGAATATGCAGGGGTTGTGATATCAGAAAATAGAACTGATTCTGATGATAACTATATTTTTGATGCCACCCGCACGTTTGAGCCATTGGAACCTCGACCTAGTGATGAACCTGTTAAATTTCCGTATCCCTTAATTATTAGTGCCAGGAATGAGGGAAATGTAGCTCGGTTTATGAATCATAGTTGCTCACCTAATGTGTATTGGCAGCCAGTTATTCGTGAAAATCAAGATGAATCGTATTTCCATGTTGGGTTTTTTGCAATCAAGCATATTCCTCCTATGCAGGAGTTAACATTTAACTATGGAATGGTACTGGCTGACAAAGGAGGCGTGCGGAGGAAAAAGTGTTTGTGTGGATCATCGAAATGCAAAGGTGTTTTCTACTAGGGGTTTACATAAAGTTTGCAAGGATGGTTCATGTCAAATGGCACTTCCTGTAAGTTCCATTTTGTGTTATATATATATTTTTAATTTATTTTTAGCATCATTCTAGATGCATATCTTAATATATTTCAATTCAGAAGGTAATCTAGAACCACTTTTGATATTCTTTATTTTTTTTTTTTGGTTTTTGTTCATTTGCTTACTATGTACATGGAAAGAACTTAATCACTAAGAGTTAAGTTCTGTTAAATGGTTATTAGTATTGTCGTGTTAGTTGGTAGTATTAATTAGTGTTGAAGTTAGAGTGCTTGGTCTGAAACCAGAAGGCATTCCTTAAAGGCTAAAGCTCCTCCAAAAATTATAATCAACCGGAGAACAGAAAAAGATTATCTCATTGTACTATTGTAGGGGGCCCTGTAAAAATGTTTTGAGATTGAAGTGGTGATTTATTAGTAGGTTAGTTGCTAGAAAGTAGAAATACTTAGCAAAATCCTTTAGTAATGCTGACCAGAAAGGAATGTGTGGCATGGAATGAGCAACCAAGTGTAAGGAATCATTCGTAACTAGATAAATCTGCTAAAAAGATCTTATAAATGAAGAGAAAAAATGGATATATTGCCACAAGTGTATGGATGTGTGGTTTAGTTATTGACTACATAACTAGATAAATCTGCTAAAAAGATCTTATATCGCGCATGGTGTTGACTGTTGACTGTTTTACCAGTTACCCGTCAAATAGCATTTCGTATTGCAGAGGTTCGAGCATCCTTAGGTTGTCCACTGGTTCAGGATACGGATCATAAAGGTCCGCAGATCTTTAAGTTGTCAGATGTGGTCCAAGATCTAAATCATAGAGGGAGGTGCAAAGATCTTTAAGTGAAAGCAAACACCTTTGCAATTGAAATCAAGCAAAAACTGTTATTTATACAATGTGATCTGTGAATCTAACTATATATTCTTTGTTCATTTGCAGGAGCCGAAGAATTTGTAGTTTGTAGGTGAAAAATGGGATGAAGATGTTTGGTTAGACTATGGGTGCAGCCTGAAATTCTGGTTAAGCATTAGAAGGAGGTAATATATATTTAAGCTGTATTTTAACCTGGCAGTGCAGTATAAGTACAATTCAACTTTTGTATGGGGATTGGGTGTATGTAGCCCTTCTTTCCTGTTATTATCAGGTGACTTTGTAGTGTTTTCTTATTTATGATGTTATATGGATCTAGATGGTACTTTTGGAAATGAGGTTATCCATTAGGCTATGCAGTATGGCTTGGCATTCAAGTGGAGGGATTTAGAACACCCCATTTTAGTTTCCCAGTGGAAATTTGACAGTTACTTACTGTTAAAGGTTCTTTTGACTTAACGGTATTTTGATATTAATAAGCTTTTGCATTTTCAAATGGTAAGGGTTCCATCCCTATGGCAAAAAAAAAAAAAAAAAAAAAAGAATTACGGCCTCGAAAACGAATTAGTCTCTTAACCCATATTTTAACAGAATTTTGACATTTGAAGACTCCAACAATTGATGATTTGTCCGGGGTTTGACATGATTAGTTGTTTATTTGTGGTGCATTACTTAAAAGTGAATATAGAGTTGACTAAACATGTCTACATGTGTTACACATGTCACACATGATATGACACGATTTAAATGAGTACTAAACATGAACACGACATGATTAACTAATCGTGTCATTTTTTCATGCACGGAATTGTGTATAACCATGTTATATGACTTGCTTAGACACGATTAATATCCTAATAAGGAAAACAAAGAGAAATTGAAGAATAGATACTATAAAAGATTTGGAGAATTTTAGGCGTCAAAGTTAGTAGGACACTGGAATTTAAAAGCTTAAAGTGGAAATCTCAAATTAGTGGTCTGGAAAAACGAGGTTTAAGTATTTATGGTCATTTGTCCAGAGGGACGAGGACATCATTGCCAAATGCCCATCGCGTCCACGTTGGATGGTGCAAGTGGAGAGCTACCACATAAGTATTGTGTGACAAGAGGTTCCCAATGAGATTAATAAGAAAATTTTATAGGGTTGTAATTCAACCAAATATACTATAAAATTGATTGTTGGGCCATTAATAAGACATAATAGTGAAATCTCAAGGTAGAAAATATGAGGATGCTCAGGTGGATTGTTGACACCCAATGATGGATTGAATAATTTGACTAAAGTTTTTGGAAAACTTTAGAGGTGACATGCCATCTCAAATCTCAAACAAGATGAAACATGAGAGATTGGGATGGTTCATGAACATAAGGAGACAAAAAAAAATCATTGAATTGCGGTGAATTTTATTCAAAAATAGCAAGAAGCTAATAGCGACATTGTGATTATTTAAGTGCTAGTTAAATATAAAGTGCAAAGGATAACTAAACCAATGAGACCAATCAAGGTCACAAATCTTGGCTTGAAGTTTAGTCCAAATGAATGCTCTTGATTGAATTTCTTCAAAAAGCTTCCTCGGGTGTGTGTTTCAGTTATCAAACTCTTTCATGTTCCTAGCCTTCCATATAGTCACATAGTAATACAAACAATAATGCGAATTACCTTCTAAGCCAAAGAACCATTATGTTGTGGGGGGATAGAGACAAATCATTAGTAGCTCTCAAGAAGTTTAATTTTGATGAATAGGAAACACTAGCTCCCAAGAAGTTTAATTTTGATGAATAGGAACCGCCACATGACGGCATGCGATAGTGTCACGTGACATACAATCTCTTCTCTCTTATTTTATTAAATAATATATTTATCCTTATTTTTTTCTTTCTTTCACTCCCAGTCACTTAAAAAATATTTAAAAAAAAATTAACTTTTCATTATCAGATATAAAGATAAAGAGTAACATTTTCTCACTCCTCTCGTAACCAAATCTCAAACACAAATATATTTTATCAATGCCAAATGATTGTTTTATTTTTTTATTTTCAAGATCAAAATAAGTAGAGATTGTAAATCCTCAACAAGAAAGAATAGGTAGCTTTCCACACAAGCAAACCCTAACCCACCAAATCCTTCCCGTTACAACCTCTCCAAACGATTACGCACCAAATTCCCATCATCATCTTCGTCAGATCGGTACATCAAACATCCCAATTGACCAAAGGCCCTCTCCAGATTGAAGGTCGTTGGTCCACTTTAACGGAAGATGAACGGCGGTCCATCTGGTTTCAGTACGTATCTTCTACTCATCTCTTTCAATTTCCTTTCTCTATCACTAATCTCGAATCGCCTGCTTACAATTCCTTCGCTGATTGTTCATCAGATAATGCTCCGATTACCAGAACTTTTGTTGTTGCCTGTTGTCTCTTTACGATCCTATTTGGGATCCAAGGTCGTTCGAACAAGCTCGGATTCTCTTATCAGGTTCCATTCTCATTATGTTTTCATTTTAATTTTGTTCTATATGTGAATACCCCTAGATTTTGCCATTGATCTCATCATTGTAAATCAATTTTCTGACATTTCTTAAGTTATCTTTGACATATTGATATTAGACACCTTTATGAATCTATGTTAGCTCCTTTCAGTCTTACTTAAGTAGTATTCTAGGTGCAGGATATGTGTTACAAATTCTATATAGATTTATAGGAAAATAATAATACTTGAAATAGTATTTGTGTTACTTGAAATTGGTGTAAATGAGGGGAGTTAACTAGTTAAGTAAAGTCCAAGCTTGAGTAGTGAGGTTTTTAATGTTAATTGTTGATGAAGTTTATGCTTTTTGAGCTATTTGTTGATCTATAATCAATTTACATGACAGGATATCTGGAGGAAGCTTCAGTTATGGAAACTGATTGTTTCGGTGTTTGCATTTTCTTCTACACCAGAGCTGATGTTTGGCGCGTATCTTCTTTACTACTTTCGTGTGTTTGAAAGACAAATAGGTTCTAACAAATATTCTGTGAGTATTTTTCAACACATTAACCCACTTTAATTTTTTCTTGCTTTTTCCCAACTGCTATTCCAGAGTAATTAGAAATGTGCCTCCTGTGTAATTGAATATATCAAAGACAATTAAAATATGGTTTTTTTCTTCATTGATGTTTTTTGAAAACTGAACCATGTAGTATAGTTTAAAGAACATTCACCATTTCTTTTTGTTTGTATGTTGATAGACATGAAATTTCTTATTCTTTTTACTGTCTGCAGGTATTCGTCGTGTTCTCTTTAGTTGTTTCTTCACTGCTACAGCTATTTGCTCAAGCATTTCTCAATGGTATTTTACTCTCTATTTTTACTTGTTTTGCAGTTCATTATATCATCACTATGTTTTCTTTTAATTATGTTCGTTAAAAGATGCTTTGATCTCTTGACCCCTTGAAAGTTGATACCATAATTTGAATCTTTTGTACTTAATTTATGCAGATCCGGCTTTGAATATGCTCACATCTGGGCCCTATGGTCTCATATTTTCCTCCTTTGTACCATTCTTTTTTGACATTCCAGTTTCAACACGGTTCCGTGTAACTAGCATCTCTTTCTCTGACAAATCCTTCATTTACTTAGCTGGTCTTCAGGTAAATGGACGTTTAGTTTTATAACTTTCAGGCTGTAAAATTTAAATTGTAACCTATTTGGAAATCTTAAATCTGAACTTTTTTCTATCCTTCATTTTCATTTTCTCTGGTCGCCAATCACCAATGATTTGTAAATGATACACAGCTTCTATTGTCATCCTGGAAAAGATCTATAATACCAGGTCTGTGCGGCATCCTTGCCGGTTCTCTATATCGTTCAAACGTGCTACGCATTCGTAGGCTTAAGGTATATATATTTTTTATTTTTTACTTCTTGTCCTTGAGCTATTCATGCTGTTTATGATCCCAAAACTTTTCTATTACTGCTACAAAAAATATGGAACTTTTAGCTACTTTCTATACCGACTCTTATACACAATAGGTGGCAAAATGGGTTCGTCAGGGGTTTAGGTATCAGGTCAAATGATTAAGTTTCTGTATGGTTGAAACAAGCCAGATTTAACAGAAATAATTCTTCACAATTTTTTAAAAAATTTCCATAGAAAAGTGTTTTAGCTATGATTAGTATGATTACAAAATATATAATATTTTAATAGTAATTCAGTTCTTTGAACAAAATGATTTATTTGGAGCTGGAAGACCTTCAACTTGGTTGGTCTTTTTTTTTAGATATTATTTTTATTTTACCCATTTGACCCATTAGGTAAAAAGCATAAACCTAACTTAATTTGCCACCTCTGTAAACAAGCATGTTGTTGGTCTTTGATTTGACACCCTTCAATATTCTAATAGTTGATTTCTTTTTCCTCAGCGAGTGTCTTTTGTAGACTTTTAAACATTATCATGATAAAGTGCAACTAATAATCATGGTTCACATAGTAAATCTGAAAATTTCTTAATATCATGATGAATGCTTCCGGTTCAGTACTAAAATATTTCTCAAACAATATCATAAGTATTGAATGATTATTATCTGTGTTTTCTCTTGAACTATTTTAACCTAGAAATTTTATAGAGAGGCTTTCAGTTTTATCTATCCTATATCTCTTGCTACAGCATTATTTTAACCATTCGTTTGTTATTCCTAAAAAAACATAATGATGTTCTAAAAAGTATATACATTGTTAATTGTTCTTTTCATGATTTCAGTTCCCGGAGTTCATATCCTCTTTCTTCTCGAGGCTTTCTTTTCCATCTGTGGGTGGCACATCACCGGCTCCTCCACCTAGAAATGCACCAACCTTTGCTGCACGTCAAGTGGAGGTAACTAAAATTTATCTGGTTTACATCTTTACATCAATAACTCCTTTAAGTAAAACAATGTTTCTTGTTCCTTTACAACATTAATTGTTTAGAAACATAATGATTTAACCATAGTTTTCAAAGGTGCAAAGGGTAAGAGCCTTGGGCCTAGGCACAAAGCGCTTAAAAAGCGGAGGCTTTTTCAAGCGAGGTACATAGTATAAAAATACATATTTTAAGGGTTTAGAGTTTTGGCTTAGCTGGACTGTTTTAAGTTGATTCGAGGCTTGTTTAGGGGTAGTGTAATTGTTCCAGACCTGTTTAGATGATTTTTGGTTGGAATTTGCCCGGAAAATGCTCCTGGGCGCCTAAAAGTGAGGCTTTTGAAGCAAGGCGACATGTCTGTCCTGGGCTTGGCTTGTGCGCTTTTGACAACATAGGATTTAGCAGATTTGATTTCCCATATAGAACTAGAATAGTCTGAACACTTTAGTGTTCTAATGGAAGAAATCTAGGTCCAAACTTTTTGCAGAACGACAGTGCATTATGATTAATTTTAACTTATGTTTGGTTTAATTCAGGCTAATTATGGTGG
The DNA here is from genome assembly GCA_039602395.1 of Deinandra increscens subsp. villosa. Classification (NCBI taxonomy): domain Eukaryota; kingdom Viridiplantae; phylum Streptophyta; class Magnoliopsida; order Asterales; family Asteraceae; genus Deinandra; species Deinandra increscens. The sequence goes on from JBCNJP010000016.1 coordinate 6,579,616, forward strand.
TCCGATGTCATCTGCCCCAGAGCCGCCTGAAGAGTCAATTGCCACACTGGTTTCAATGGGGTTTGACAGAAACTCCGCCAGACAAGCCCTTGTTCACGCCAGAAATGACATCAATGCTGCTACTAATATTCTTCTCGAGTCACAGGCTCATTAGCATTTTTGAGTTTATTGATAGTTTGTTTGACAAACTTTTCATGGTATTATCTCCTGACCTTAGTTATAGTTTCTTGTTCTTTATGTTGTGTATACTCATGAAACTAGAATCTTTTAGGGTAAATTATTGGAGACTAGACCATGTGGTTTGATCATACTAAGGTGTATAGTTGCATTGCATGCTAAACATCTTTGAGCAACATGTTCCTATTTTTCAAATTCTTCTGGGAAGTGTGAATCATGATGTGTAGATTATGTCCTTATGTGTAGCTGTTGAGAGGATTTGATTATCTTTTTGGAAGCAAAATAAATTGTGCGAAAAATGCTAAACGGGGTTTTGTTTGTAGTTTGATTTTTTTTGAACAGCATGCTTGGGATTAGCTGCATTGTTTCTTTATAACCAGTTATTTTAGCTGTATTGCTTCTTTATAACCAGTTTTAAAAAAAGTTATTTTAGTTGTATTGTTTCTTTATAACCAGTTTTAAAAAAGTTATTTTAGCTGTATTGCTTCTTTATATACCCATCTTCAATTTCAGAGGAAACCCAATTATATTCGAGAAAACCTCTCTCCAGCCTGGTGAGTATTTTTGTTCGCACCTAGTTTTGAACCCAAGACTTTAGAATCTTAAGTCCCCTCAAATACTATTGAGTTATGAGTTTAGTATTTGTAATTTGATCATGTTGGTCTTTACTATGTAGTCAAATTAAAGCTGATTTTTTAAATATTAAAATAAACGACCAATAGTCGGTTTCTTTTTCAAGGTTATATATATGTTTAAATAAAAAACGATTTAAAAAAAGTTTATATGGAAATAGAAAGCAACAAATTGTACCGCTAATCATTTTTGTATAGCAAAATCAAGGCGTTAAAAAACTACATTAATAAATGTTGACGGCATAACATTACTGAACGGAGTAGCTCAACGGCCTTATGTGCGAGAAAACCAAATGTATCAAATACAAATGGTATAAACACATGCCAAATAATTTCAAGGATTTCGAACAAAGTTAAATCTAGAGGATTTTCTTCTTCTAGTGCTGGAAGAAGCGGTTTCAATGGCGGCTAAGGTTTCTAACGGTAGGACATATTTGAGGAGAAGTAGCATGTGGTGGAGGTTTAAAAGAGCGGGTTGTTTTGTTGGAGTTTAGAAACAACTTTAACTCCGATATTAAGTGAAACATCAAGATCATTCTATATTAGTTTCATGTATAATGTATAAAAGGATTACATAAGGTCCTACAATCGGTTTGTGGCTTGTATCATGAAAAGATTAAGAGCTGGTAGCAACTTTTTAAAACCATGGCTAGAGCCTTGAGGGGTTTAAATGTGACGTTGACTTAAGTCAAGTTTTCATATATTCTTTGACGGACGATATATCTAATGAGAAGCGATTTGTGACAGCAGTTAGGGTTTAGGGTTTTCAAGTGACTAGGGCATCAAGAATCCGTCCTAATTCTGCGAATTCATAAAATTTCCCTATCAATTCATCTAACAAAAGTATTGATTATTGTACTCTGCTCACTATTCATTATTTTGAAGGGTTTAAAATCTTAGAGAAGAAAATAGTTAATAGATGGAAGAAAATTTGACTCAAGTTCTAAATATCTTCTAGATTGTTACTAGATTCAAATAAATAGACCTAAACTTACAAATATAATCCAACAAATACAAAACAATCCATATTACCCCTTACACAATAAAACCCAAAAATAACTTAAATACCCCCTTTAATTAACCATACCAAGATATTGTCCGCTTTGCTTTTGATGAATTGTCCATCCAGAAACTCACGGTTTTGTTTTCACCCAACCGACTACCTGTATAGACAAAACACGTCTTGATAGAGAAGGTTTCCACATTCTTATTATAATTCTTATTATAAGGAAGGACACTCTCAACCAATGTGAGACTTGCATGATGTAACATTATTGCTATATTGTCAATTCATAACTCTTTGTTGATTCTCATACAAGTTTCAACTAAAATGCATGAATTACTTTCTTCTCCATATTCTGTGTATATGTATTCTAGTTTATTTACATAAGAACTAATCCATAACTGGTTCTACGCATTATAGGAGTTCGATAAAATGTCTAAAAGAAAACAAAAGCATAATATATTCTTAATCAACCATAATACTAAATAAATACAAAGTTAAACCGATTGGATTACAGCAGATTGACAAGCGGGTCTTCCGGTTTTATGGGACTTTCAAGTGCAGTAATGTGTTGCTTAAACCGAGTCGCAGCTTCTTCTCTCTGTTCCATCTGCCCAGACTTATCAAGCACAATGGCCATCAAGTAATATGCTTCTGCTGCCATCTCATGATACTGACAAGTAATTCAAAACAAAACATTTTTTATATCTTTTATCTAGTTTTCAATTTATGGCTTGAAATTTCAAACTTTGAATTTGGTCTACAAGTTTCTTTATTTCAGGGGCATTTTGGTCATTTTATCCAGATGTTATTGAACTTTTGTATCATACTTGCTAGATAGAACAGAAAATCAACTAACCTCCAAAGCTTCAAGTCCTTCACAAGCTTGCCTTAATGAATCAAGCACTATATCAGGATCTTCAGAAACTGGAAACATAAATAAGTATATATTTATTATGCAAAAGAATCAGCCTCGAACCGACACGTCAAGAAATAAAATTTTAAAACATAACACAAAGATAATGGACCACCTGAAATGCTGGAGTCCGATAAGTAACATTTAGCTTCTGCAATATGGGCCCGAGATTGAAGCTCGAGACCACCTTGACCAAGGATTATAGGGAAAGCGCTATGAATAAGGTTTAAAGCTCTTCTAGCATGCCTTGATCCAAGTAACAGCCACAATTCTGCTAGTGTTAGAGTGGCCGCAGCTCTTAAAAGATCCAAATTAAACGATTCACAGAAAGATAAGCTTGCTAAAGCATATGGGATTCCTAAAACACCATTTCCAGATCTCTGCAATTTTTATAATCAAAAACTTATTTTTTAAGTTTTATATAAATTTAACTAAAAACAGTTGTGTATAACGGTTGGTGGATTTCATTAACCTTGTGGATTTCGGCAAGAAAAAGGAGAACAGTTGCATTTTCCACATGCATGTTAAACTTGTAACACTTGCAGAAGAGAGAATGTGCAACCGAAGCTGCCTGCACGGTTCAAAAGGTTCAAGGGTTATCTTTCATATGGTAATGGAGAAAAACGTTAATTTATATGAAAAATTGGAAGTTTAATGACCTGACTAAACTCGTTAGCAGCAAGCAATGTGCGAGCACGGCGGAGACTAGCTTCGGTCTTGAGCTCCATGTCCACACCAGATACAGAAGACGCCAAAACTCCAAGCTCATCACATGTTTGTTGAGCTAGTTTCAAATGCCCCCTACAAAATTATTACATTATAAATAATTGGGGTTTTCTAATATGTGCCCTAAGGGCACACATAAGGTGCAATAAATGCATATCGAAAATTGAAAAATACATCTTTCAAGAAAAATATTCATGCCTCTCATTTTTCAAGATGAATCTTGGTATCTTTTTCAATTTTCAAGATGAATCTTGGTATTTTTTTCAATTTTCAAAAAGAATCTTTGTATCTTTTCAAGTTTTCGAGCTGCATTTATTGCACTTTATGTGTGTCCTTAAGGCACATATTAGAAAACCCCTAAATAATTATATAATAAAATGAGAAATGAGAAATAACAAAGTTTGATGGATAAGCAAGATTAAAGCAATTTCACCTATTTAGTAATGCTTTTCAAAACAAAAAATCAAAATACATGATGATAATAATGATAATAGTTGAAGATTGTAACTTTTTAATCATATTTGACACCCTGACTGTTTATAAAAGATTTAAGATCTAAGGAGTTTCAGGTCAACAAAACCCAGCCCAACCCGTAAGAAAACTTATCTGTTGACCCATTACCCAACCCGTCCAAACTTTCCATTTTGTCACCTGTAATAAAGATTACCACACCTGTGTAAAGCCCGCTCATGAAGCAGCTGTAGCTTAACTGGCAAGATTCCAGATTTTGAAACCGATAAAAACTTTGCTTCTGCTATCTTAAGGGCTACAAAGGCTTCTGTTGATAGAATATAGTAGTAGTATATTAGCAATCAAAAAAGCCAGAAAAGAACAAAAATAATTAAGAGGATTCAAGAGAAAGAAACATGACAGCACTTAATGATGCAATGGAAAGATAATCAGGATCTTTTTGGCCCTTCTCTAATTCAAGTCAAATTTATTTTCTCAAAAAATTACAACATACATAAATCACTTCATAGAAGAAATATAAAGGACTGTTTTTATGAGTAGAAACCTACTACAAATGAAACAGCACATAATGCACAAAAATATCATGCTTACAGATTTGATAAAAAAATAAATTTAATAATATACGTTTCAGTTTAGTCTGACCTTTGTATCCTTTATACACAGCTAAATGTTGGATGAGTTTCCCATATGCCAATGCAAGATCAGCTGAACTGTACCAATCATAGAGGAAAGGAGTTTTAGAATAAAATTTATATGGGCATAATAGTATCACAACTTAATAAATATGATATAATCAGTTATAGTGATGTGTTATTACCTTGAAGAGTCAGCAAAACAGGTAGCAAAAAGCAGAGCATTTGACCGTGCAAGAGAAGCACTAAAGAACCAAAAAAAAACAGTTAGGAGACATCAAAGTTTGATCTCATGAAGAACAATATTTAAAAATGGGTAACAAATAAAATGAGTTCAAGCCAAAACGGATCACTTTGTATTGTCCAAAACTGGTCAGGTCGCCGGTCTGTCTAGCCTAATCACTTTTTGCCCAAAGAAAACATTTTTTTTCATAAATAATTGTGTATTATCGGCTCTCAACTATATCACTTCAATAACAACCTAATTCTTTTAATAAAGTGCCTTGTGCACAACCCATTTGACCCATTTCCTTTTAAGCTAATCTTTTTTAAAACATACCCCAATTTGACTGTTCAAATGCAAATGGGTCAAAATTGCCACATTTAGAAGTCAATAAGTAATAAGAGCACCTTCCATATAGCTCCCAAGATGTAACACGAACTAGATAAGAAGAACCCACGAGCTGCAACACAGATCCAGGAACGGAACTTGATTGTAACCATGAATAAAATGTGTCACAATTGCTCTCAGATCCACTTTCTTGAGGAAAAACCAATGCAGTTGTTGGTTTCCTTTGATTCTTAAGCCATGCAGTACTCAAAGCACCGTCAACTGTCACTATTGAGCTTTCATTATCAAATTGGTGTATCAACTGAGAGCTTAATCTTAGATTCTAAAACATCAAGGAAAACAAAGTGTCAACAATAGTTTACTCCAGAGTTCTGCAAAGTTAAGTTGAACAATATAAGATTGTAGTACCTTGCAAACGTTAGTTGGGCAAGTTCTGAGCTGAACTGAAGCTTTGGGACCAAAAGATAATAATGGTCTTTGAACATGCTGCATCAAGCAATAAATACAATCATCAACATGCCAAAAAAACAAAATAAATCTAGTAGAGGTGGCAATTTCGACCCTTTTATCTCAAACGGGTCAAAATATGTAATTTAGAAAGAAAGAAACGGATCAAAAAAATGGCCAATATATTTTTAATGCATAAAAAAGAAAACATTGGTAATCATATAATCATGTTTGGCACTAAATACTAATAAATAGATAAAATTATTGGACGTAAGTGTTTCAAGTCAACCTGATCCAATCTGTTTCAACCCTCACTAAAAAAAAATACCCATATTGACCTGAAACCGTGTAGCCCATTTTTGCCACCTTTACTCTTATCTATTACCTACCTTTATGTCAAATTTAGCCAGTGCCAGGTGATTGGAAGCCACAAGGCGCTTTAAATTCAAGGAATCTGCTCTTTTTAGAGATCTCCTAAGAAGCACAAACAACTGTTGTTGAACAGACAATGATGTGGAAACATGTGAATCAGATGCTCCCATAATTCCAGTTATGTTTGAGATACCAACTTCAGATAGAAGGTTACAAATGGCTGTTAATGTGTAGGCAAGACATGTATCATCACTGTGCTACAAATTGTAAACAGATAAAATAATAAATAGAAAATAAATATTCATGAAATGGTTATAAAAGAACATTAGAGAAACCTTTAGTTACTAGATAAAATAAATTGAGCATAGTAAGTTTACCATCTGGCAAACACGGACCGCTTCAGTTAAGACCTGAAACAAGAAGTAAAAGGACATCAGTTTATGCCATGTTTTTAGAAGCAAATTGATTATCTTATTATTTCGATTGGTGGTCATAGTAATAGTTTTTTGTATTTGAATAAAGTGATTCTGACATTGAGTAACTGAATATTAGATGACGATGACAAATGATTAGTTTCATACCTGTTGCAAAAAAATTACTATTAAGAAATATAAAGATTACTAATATATCCCTTTTTTACCAACATTTTCATAATCTAATAATACTACAAAAATTTATATAGCTAATAAAAAATTTGTTACCAATATATTAAATGTCCATACTCTGTTGGACAATGTAACCACTCAAATTCCTCAAATAACCCTAATACAGTTGATTCTCTCATTGTGATCATTCAAAATCATATAATCAGTTTCAAAACGTGTATCCAAACACCATTAAGGTAATAAAGAATGTGAGGAAAGTCAACCGTAGAAAACATCATCATCATATACCTTTAGAGCTAGTTTAGGGTGACCAAAATGAAAATGTGTCATTCCTAGAGACAATAAAGCAATTTCATATCTTCCGTTGTTCATCCAGCTTAATGGAGGAACAAAATCAGATCCCTCCATCCCTGCACTGCAATGTCAATAAACATGTATTTGTTTAGTCCAATTGGCAAAAAAATGAGAACTAAAAATATTCCCTTTCAAGCTTATTAGCCTTATTTTGCATTTTTTATCACGAAATGCTAAAAGTAAAATGGGCAATCGGATTTACTTGCGAATGGGCCACTTTGGATTATGCTCTATCCCTATCGGGTCAAATCCGAAGGTTAGCTAAAAGGCAACAAATGGGCCATACACAAGGTTGAAATTTTCCCAAAGTGTGTACAATTAATGTTAACAGCAATAACATGTTTTTTGTTATCTTATTAAAATACTAGGTTAGAAACCGGTGTATTATACAGTTTCAATAAAGGAAATATTAAATAGTTAGTAATGAAAGATTTAAGAATTATAAAACGATATTTTAAGATATGAATCCTTGAAATTACATATAAGCCATTTACCTAAAAATAAAACAATAAGAAGGGGTGAAATAAGAGAACGGCAAAAATATTTAGATCACAAAATGGTGACACGTGGCGCAACACTTTCTATTAGATTAACTATTTACACAAAATGGACCATAAGATGTTGAAGCTCAATCCACCCCGTGACCCCGGGCCATTTTACCACCTTTATCTGAAAAGTATCCCGTTGTTAGAAAATGAACGTAAATGAAGAAGTCAAAGATGAGGAATAACACCTATAATCGAAATAACGATGAAGATTCTCCAATGC